>JANAVB010021791.1:3444743-3597243 GCA_029216955.1 Iris pallida | reverse complement strand
ATGAGCTAACCCAGTTAAGGATGCACCATGAGTCATCTGAACTTAGATTCAGACTGAACAAGTCAAAATTGAGTATGAGGCTGTAGATGGGCTACTCGAGCTATCTAACTTAATAATGATACAAGGGGGGGGGGGTGTGTGGGACCAAACAATAAAACAAAAAAGAACTAAAGGAATTGATCCAAAGTGGATATCTGAACAATGGCATGACATAACTAGTGATTTTCAGTAACTGAACCAAAATCAAAGCGACAGACTCTCCTATGTTATCAGGAAGGAACTAAATGTAATACAGTGAACAACATTATATGGACAAGCAATTCGAATTAGCAGGACATGTAGGGAATGCAAACATACAGTGAATGCCTTGGGTTTGTCATGTATGCAGGACATTCAAATATGTTCTGATACATGAGGTCTAAACTTGGAATTAGTTGGGGACAAGACATATAACCATCCTTATGACTGAATCCATTTGAATGCAGGTAAAGCATATATCTAATACTCTAATGCATTAAACAAGGATAGCACAAAAAGGGAATGCAAGACATCTACTGTGATCATTCAAAACATGCGACTGCATATATGGAAGCTAAGGATATGGAAATATGGATAGGGATACGACTGATCAGTAGGGGCTAAGTCTGAACATTACCTAGGTTAAGGGGTACAAGCTTGATATATCAAGCAGGGCAGTTAGACACATGGTTGACTAAACTCAACAGTAAGCAATAGATAAGAGCAATTTGGCTCGACTGAACCAAATACCTAGGATATGAGCATTGGGCATGCAGTAAACAGGAGGCATTGTCAACTTAGATGTTAGAATGTCAAAATAACAGCCACACACCCACACACAAATGACTGCACATCTTATTTGACAGAAACATTGAGCAACCCCTATATATATCAAGTCCCCATAGCCGTATTGATCTACCAAATCAATCACAAATCGTAAATTAACACCCTTCATTGCAAACACATAATATAACCAATCTTGAAACTTAATTAAAACTGAGATTTAAGTAACAAATGTCCTGAGAGTCATTTCATTAAACACTTGATGTGCCTATCCAATACTCTCGTGATACACACTCCAAATGGATCCAAACTTGAACCAAATCATTTATAATGCAATGAGGACCCTAAATGAATGCATCTACACTAGTGAAGGGAAATTAGAGAGTTTAGAGGCTCTTACCAATTGGAAGTTGGAATTTCAATAAAAAATTCCTAGATCTAGATCTCCACCAAGCTTCAATGGCCAAATTGCTCCTAATGCTCCCAATCTAGGCAATAGTGGCTTCCTCTCTTCAAGGGAAAGAGTTTGGAATTGGTTTGAGGAAGTTTGAACTCAATTTAGGAGATGGAAGAAATGTAAGGGAGAACACAAATTAGGGTTAGGGTTTGTAATGAAAGGGGGAAGAAGGAGGGATGTTAGCTATTAATAGCAATGGGGAATGTACCATGTGGCCGGCCAAGGGGTTTTCTAGGGTTTGGGTTGGGTGAAAATGCCTAAAAGCCCTTTCTATTTGTCATGACAAGCCCCTTTGGTAAAGGCCCAAACTAACTTATTCTTTTAAGTCAAAAATAGGTTCTAAATAGTTTCTAGTTATCTTAGAGTCTAACTAACTAATTAAAAATGAATTTAAGGTTGTCTAATCTCACTAACTACGTCTCCCTTGGTCATGACCAATCATTTAATCAATATGGTTTAAAGGCTTTACCAAATTATATCACTAACACAATTTAATCAATTAAATAATAGCTAAAATAATCAATTTCACAAAAAGTCAAAAATATTCTCATTTTAGAAAAGTGGTAGTTACAAATATACAAAGTCAAGATGAGGCGAATAACTTGTCTATTAAATTGTAAGATTGTGCCATATTTGTTTTAGCTAACCCGCGACATATATAATTCAGTAGTGATGGTCATATTCCAAAACTTTGTGTGGTTCAGTATATCAACTTTATAATGCTCCAACTTGTTTTTCAAATAATGCATTTCTTGCTTGCGGAAAGCATCAGGATAAAACTTTTCTACAAGTCTGCAAATACGATCAACATCAACTGATTTAAAGTTATTTTAGGATCCAAAGCATAGCTAAGGATAAGAAGTTCCATCACCCCTTCTTCGAATCTTCGATTTAACTCTTCCAACTGAAGATCTATTGCAACATTGATCATATCAAAGTGATAGTGATGCTCAATTATGATTTGATTTACTTGAGGGCACGTCCTTTGTAGCTAGTATTCATATCAGGTATATCAATATCATACTCTCTGCAAACTGGTTCCACTTGCGCAAGAAGAATATCAAAACCATCTTGTTGTAGAGTTTGAAGCAATGATTTCATCAAGGATACTAAATTCATTGTATTCAAAATATCAAGAGGTTTGTGATGTAACTCTCGACAAAACATATTTGTGATGCTGATAATTTTATGCGTAAGATGCAATATGAATGTAAATTGAAAGGCTTCATCGCAATTAAAGAACCACTAGATTTTTGCTGATAGAGTTTGTCTATTACTCTGTAAATATGATCAAAATGTGATCTCCAATGAGTACTTCCAGCTTGATGCAAAGTAGGCATCTAGTTAGCACGTCTACCAATCTCATATGTTCACCAGTACCTATCATATATATATATATATATATATATATATATATATATATATACATGCAACATTAATAGCTTTAGTAGATAGCAGCTAAGTGTGTCATTTAATTGATATTGCATGTCAATTTTGAAAAGCATTATCAGATAGAAGCCTCATTTTTTGGAACTACAACTAATGTAAGTTCTAATCGATGAGAGAAACAGAACATATTATGCATATGGACAATCTCTTAGAAATAAAACTTGTAATCCATTCCATTAACCATGCATATTACTAGCTCCATCATAGCCTTGACCTTGAAAATCACAGATG
Source organism: Iris pallida (assembly GCA_029216955.1). Classification (NCBI taxonomy): domain Eukaryota; kingdom Viridiplantae; phylum Streptophyta; class Magnoliopsida; order Asparagales; family Iridaceae; genus Iris; species Iris pallida. The sequence goes on along the minus strand of JANAVB010021791.1, from coordinate 3,594,305 downwards.
TGCAAACCACATGGAGTGAGGACATTCAATATTTCTTCCTTCGGTATTGAAGTGGTAGTATCTGAAACATGCAAAATTGCAAAAAAAAAGTTCTTGCAAGAATCCATAAACATCAACGAATCTCAAAATAATAGTCATACTGTTCTAAAAGGCGGTCTAGGCGGCCGCCTAGGGGCTAGGCATTTGGTGCCTGTCCGATGTCCGCCTATGCGCTTGTCTAAACTCATGACGCCCGACTAAGCATATTTTGGGGGTTTATGGACTTTTTCTACAATTTTCAGTAGGTTGTTTGGATTTTTGTTATTTATTTTTGAATGGCTTAGATCAAGGCAACTACTTAGACGACTACATAAGCAAGCTAGGCGCTAGGCAGCAGGCGCCCGCCCGACTAGTGCTTAGCGCTTTTCACAACCATGAATAGTCATATGCTCTTTATTAGAAACATCATTCGCTTCATGAAGCATAATACAAAATTGGGCATCCCCAACTTCAGCACGAGTTTTTCCTAACTTTATTAGCAAGGATATATAAAATTTCTTTTGAATTTTAAGTGAGGTAAACTTTGCATTTCTAGGATCGTTCTCTGACACAACATCATCAATATCATCATTCAATTCTCCCATAAGGTTTATCAGCTCTATAACGTTGCTACGATTATCAGGATGTAAAGATTCATCATGATCTCTTAATGCGCATCCTTGTAATATTTGCCAACGAACACACTTAATTGTTGCTTTAAGATGAGTTTGATTTTTTTTAATTTTTTAAAACACTGGCATATATCATCTTCCACATACAACAATTAGTGGCGTATAGTGCCTTCATTCACTCTCTTCCAAATTTTAAAACCATCAATAGAAAATATAGGATGCAAAGGTTTATCTTCTTCAAAAAATGTGGAAATCAAAATAGCACATTCTTCAAAGGTGAATATTCTCAAAGGAAATTGGTTGAACCAGGATTGTTGAAATCGATGGCATTCATTTCCATAATGAGACCACGAATACTGAGACAATATAGGCTGAAAATACACCATTTTGGTATAAGAACGTTTGATTTCACAACGATGATTAACCGACTGCTTCCATATAGAAGTACATAATCCGAGATCTTGTTCAAGAGAAGTTATCATCAAATTTAACACGTAGAACCTTGATAGGGGTTTCACGTTCTGTAGTAACTATAAGAATATCAATATATAATAGGTGTTGTATATATATTAGTTGTTGACGATTCCTCCAACTCTCAATTGAAAATAGGTAACACTATTTTTTACCTTCCCTTTTGTTTTTATTTTCCATTACAAACTAAAAAAAATTTAAATGAACATTTATCATAAACAAAGTGAATCATGCAAATGAACAAAAAGAAAACCCAAGTGAATTAAGACATAATATCAACTTATCCAGAACCAAGCCAAAAACATTTATCATCTCAGTTAAATTTAGTCATACACATTTTATTCCATGGCATAGGCCAAGGGCAAAAGCAACAATTATTTTATTATAAAATGACAGTAGATTATGAAATTTATATTTATTTTAATTTTAACTAATAAATGTAAGCCTATCTCAAATTATGTCAGATTATGAAATTGATTCCAAAGTGTATCTAGATATAATGAATAACAAGATGTAAATTATGTGTTTGGAAAAATTATGTAGGTTATGTAGAATAAATATAAGGGATAAACATGTAAAAAGTTGAAATAAAACACATTAATTTCTTGTTATCTTCGAATTGAGTTAAGCATCATAGGGGCTTAGTGTGTATCAATCGAGCAAGATGTTTGCTTTTACTTATCCTCTTCTGTAAGTTGAGGTTGTGTTAGCATTCATATACCACTAGCTCTCAGGGGATCTATTATACTTGAAGGCCAATATGTAGAGCAGAGCATCTAATTCATTTGCATATTTAGAACAATTGGAATGAAAGATTTCGTGGCTTAAAGTATATAATTAAAAAGTACATATTTTCATATAATAGAAAATAGAGGTCACATACATGAATAGTCTATAAAAACATAAATCATATGGTAGGTGGTTTTGTTAATTAGAATTCATGTAACCTTTTTTAGCAGTAGTAGATTTCAACTTTCTTCTTTTCTAAAATAGTTGGGTTGTGTTTACAATGGCATATGCCTTTCGTCATACACATTTGATTCTAATGCACATGCCTTTTGTCATATAATTGTGACAACTTAGCTACTATATCAGCAAGAAGTATGCAATTGAAATTCAATATGTTGGTATATTTGGTATTGGTATATTAGAATAAGTATATTGGAATATCCAGTTAGTTTATTTGGTATGTCAAGATATGCCACCGGATATTCCACAGAGGGTTTAATATAATGAGGATGATTGTAAGTCTATATATAGCCATAAGATTATCAATAAAATCATAATAAAATATTCATCATGGTATTAGAGACAACAAAATCCTAGCCGTCGCCACCTTTTCTAAACCCTAACCCAGTCGTCAATGCCATCACCATCTGCACCACCACAACCACCATTGCTGCCAGTTGTTGCACGGCTGCACGTCGACCACCTCATGCGTGAGCCGACCACTGCTCCGCGGGCACCTCAGTCGCATGCGCGCAACTGTTGCCGCTGCTCGGAGACACCCGCCTGAAGGTGCCCACTCACCTGTCAGTCGGTCCACTGCCCCTACCATCGCAAAGCTACAGTTTTTAAAGTATCCCGCAGGGTCATTTTGGACGTTGAAGGCCTAGATCCAATAGGAGAGAGACATAATCGGATCTAGGAGAGGACGAGCATGAATCGTGGAACTAGTTTGAGGTGATTAGAGAAGAGGAGGATCTATAGAGGAGATCATCAAGAAGCTGGATCCTGTAGAGGTTTTAACGTTGATGAAGCTGGTGAAACTGTCGGCTGGTGAGAGCACGACACGAACATCGATGAAGTTGGAGCTTCCTTCCATCGATCTGAAACTTAATGGACCAGCTACTTACCTGAGTTGGTCACGACGGGTGAGAAGAACCCTTGCAAGAAAGAATCTGGAGGGTTTTCGGTCAGAAGAGACGACAGAGCCGGACGAGGGCTCGACAGGATGCGACGAGTGGAAGTCCACTCATATGGTGATCTATATTTGGCTTCTCAATTCTTTAGTCCAATCGATCATCGCCACAGTAGATGACATCGAGATGGTGAAGGTTGTGTGAAGAAATTGAAGAGGACCAACGATGGTGTAGGAAACAACTTGCGAGTTATAAAGATCAAGAGGGAGATCAATGACACCGTATAGGGAGAGAAGACGGTACATGAGTATGCCACATAGTTGGAGCGTCTGTGGTTAGATTACGATCACTCCTCAGATCGGGCGAGATGTGGGGACTAAAAGTGTAAGGAGAGCAGGTATGTCTGCAGGAGAGGATGATGAAATTTCTTAAAGGAATGGCTGTAATATTTGCTCAGAGGGCAACACTACTTCTAGCCTAACCAAAGATCCCCACCCTTGAGGAGGCTATCTCGGCCATGATCCAAAAGGAAACTCGCATCAAGCTGCAGACATGTATATGTGGTCCTCTTGAAGTAAAGTAACCACTAGCAGCTACCAGTTCAAGCGACACAGGGCCTAAGGAAGATCTATGGAAGCACAACTAGCAATGCTACAACTATGTGGAGATGGGACATCATCGGTATACTTGTACCAAACCACCTAAGAAGGAAGATCCAGGTGATGGACGTAGACAGTTCGGTGGACGTGGACATTTTGGAGGACATGGCCGTAGTCATAGAGGTCGACGGGGTGGTCGAGAAGGTTATCGAGCGAATCTACTGGTAGCAGAAGGGAATGAGGGAGCTGGTGGTACCTTTACTGAGGAAGATCATGTACTGATGGGCATGCTAGAGGAACTAAGAAGGAAGCAGAGAGCGTCAAACGATCGAGACAGGAGGAGTAGAATAGAGAAGACGTCCACCTCATTCTTTGCTAGAGGCAATGACACCATGTATGTCCATCCGGTTGAAGGTACTTGTTTGCAAAAACAAAAGTTAGATTTCTACAAACTAAGAAAGAAAGAAAGTACAAGAGTACAATAATTTCTGGAGAAGTACAACTATAGAAATCTGATCAGAAGACGATCACTTTATCCCTTGGACTATGTGATATTGAAGACACAAGCCTTCGGAGAATGCAACAACACTTTAGCAGGAGATTAGGATAATTAGTGATTCCTTAGAACCGATTTTAAACTCTATTTATAGAGTTCTAAAATAACTATTTTCTGAGTTATGCGCACTCTATGTTGCGCGCCTCCTATCCAGTTGTACGAACGATTACTTTAACTGCTGGTGACTCATGGAATCCTGTCAGTGAGATGCACGTGGTCGTGGGCAGTATAGTGGACACGTTCTTCAAAATTAGTGGCATGCGTGCTACGTCATCTAGCTTCTGGACAAAAAATTAATCAGGTGGCGCCAACTAGCCAGGTTGCACCGGCGCAACTTGATAACTGGCACCTCTGACTGAGTCTTCTATGCTGTGGAAATTTCTTGAGCCCTTCAACGGCTTGCGTGAGCTAGCTTTTAGCATTTAATATTAGCAAAATCTTCTCAAGCGTCGCGTTGCTCGGGATTCAAAGAGATATTCTTCGACTATTATGCTGTCAGTAATGATGGCAACCGTTACAACTTCTCGAAGAAGCTTGCCACGTAGGACCCGCGCACTTTGATGTGGTCACAACTTGAATCTCACGTAAGCCAGCATCTAGGTGCCACTTGATGCTGGAGCCTTCTTGTGAGTGGCGCCCATTCATTTTTGAGCTTCTACAAGACCTTCTTCAAAGTTTTCAAAGTTTGAAAAATTTTACAATTTGAAATACATTGAATTAGAAATGGTCGACATGAGTTGCGCCTGTCAATAGTGTAACCGACTCTGATTTTTGAGCGCAAGTTGCACAACAGTCAAGAAAATACTTTCGACTATAAATATCTGTGATGAGAGAGAAAAATGCACTTTTACTAAAAAGTTATTTTCTTTTCACTCTCTTGTCTTCTTCTTCCCGAGCTTCTCCGACCATAAAATGGCGCCAAGGAAATCTATTGTTGACAAGGGCAAGGCCTCCACCGGACCTTCGTCAAACACATCACCTATAAGGGTGCCTCGCTATGCGCCACCGTCGTCAAGAGCTGAAAGAGCCAACATGTCTCTCGAAGGTGATCTTCGGAGAGCAAATTGACAATTCCTTAGGCGCTAGTGAACAATAGCCCATCATGCCAGAGCCGATCATATCTTTTTACAACTCTGATTGATCTGCACACTCTGTAACGTGCACCTCCTCTTTTTAGAGTGTAGGCACACACTTCGTCACTTGTGCCATATCTTTTTAGAGTGTTAAATGCATCAAAACACACTGTTTGTTTTTACAAACTGTGTTGTGAAAATTTTGAACTTGCGCCTTCCGAACTTGCGCAATCGCGCACTCCGGACATGCGTACTTCAAATTTGCACTAGGCAGAACTTGATAGCTTGTGCAATGTAGAACTTGAATTCATACTGTCTTGAGTTCTGACTTGTGTTCATGCTGTCTTGAATTTACTAAGTGCACTCTGTAGACTCGCGTAACATAGAACTGTGCACAACCTAGGATATTTTTAGAGACTCGTGCAACCAATGACACCCTGCTTTAAATTTAGAGTTTGTTGCATAGACTTGGTAATTAATCTTTGCTCTCTCTTTCTTTTTTGCAGTTGATCTCATGGAAGGCCCCGATGTCGAGAGATTAGCTTAAGCTTTCAGAGTTTCGGAGTATCGAGAAGACTTATCACATGTATCGTATCCTTAGTACGATCTTCCCTAATCCAGAAAGTCCATGCTTGCTGCTCAAGAAAATACTACTGTATTGTGCTTGATGAACAACAAGCCTTTAGAAAGCTTGGACAATGTCATACACAAGAAACTGGACGCAATTAAGAAGACATCCCAGCCTAAAGCAAAGAAAGAAGCCAGGATTTACCAATGTGGGGACAGAATTATGTACCTCACAGAAATGTCGAGGCACATGTCCCTATCTCGCTATGAACTCTCCAGTTATCCTCGACGGATGGCATCAGATATGACCCCAATTCAACAAGCTAGAGTTGGAAAATTATGCTAAAGGTTGGTTCCTAAGAACAAAGACTTATTCTATAGCACCTCGAAGAAATACAGTTCTCACTCGAGAGGTTTGAAGCCAAGCTGTGTGCCTTCCGAAGATTCATCGCTGCTACTTCCCATCAAAGTGCCCATCTTTGTGAACATATTTACGAAGGATGAGGGAAGGTATCCAGACCAGACCATGCGTTTAACAGCTTAGTGAACCCTGATGTGAAGCGCTAGAACTGTATTATAATTTGGGTATTGGATCAGTTCAAGGATAAACTCCTCGAATTATAGCTCTACGATCCGATCTCGGCTATTGCCTACGGCTTTCGCCCAAATGCCCATATGTTTTTAGCTCTGGTAGAAATATACAATAATAGGGCCAGCATCTTCATGACTCCTCATGGAGAAATTGGATTCGCGCTTCATTAGATGAAGTATCTTTCACATTACCAATGGGTGATAACCCATATGAAGAGTACGTACCCACGAACGAAGAGCTAGATATCATGGCGACAGACAACCCTCAAATGGTAGCTGTGTTTGAGGAACTTCTATGCCACTATATGATATTTCCCTCTATTATAAAAGTGCTTCAAATGGGACCTGCTACGCAACAAAGTGGCTTCCATACTTATTTTTGGGCAATATCTATAAAGATATGATCATCGAAAGTCAGGCTTGGGATCCTTGCTTCTTCAAACCACTCAGCCGCAACGACATAGAAAAGTTGATAGAAAAATCTAAGCATGTTGATAACATCCTGAATGTAGACAACTACCCATTTAATGCTGGTGCTACCATCGAGAGTTATCATAGGCAGGGTTACAGACCCCTATATCGAGAAGCCCAGCTGTCGGGTTTTCTCTCTTTGTAGCTACGGAGGTTTGTCGTACCCGAAGCCAGTACAGTTGATCGATTCCATCAAGGTGTACTATTTGCTGTTGTACGTCTAGTGTTCGGCTACAAGATGGACCTCCTCTCGGTGATGGTTTGTCGCTTGAACGTAGGCCTGCGTTCCATTGTTGATACCATGGTGCATGACAAGGATGCTCGGGATGACTTTCCTCGTACCGAAATGCCTTATACCTATTTATTTAGGTGGTTGTTGTTGCACTGTCCTAGTTTGATGGACCCTGATATGAGTGTAGTCGGAGGAGACTTCATCAGGCATTATTCCAATGCTCGATGGAATATAAATGCACTTTCAGAATGCAGACGAGCTCTGAACCGAGGTTCTGGATGGAGTCTTCAATTTGTCCCTCCCCCTCCAGGATATGAGAATCTTCTCCCACATCTCACGGATTTAGAAATAGCATCTTTTCGTCTATCTTCGACTAATTTTGCATGGTTGAAAATCTGGCCATCCTACATGGTATATCGTTTCGAAGGCGAGTATTTTCTGGAACCATATCTACCAAGTCGGTTTGCTTGGCAGTTTGTCTACGATCAGATGCATGTGGATAACGCCACCACCTGTTTGCAAGCTAAGGATTACCTAATAGATAGTGCCAGAACTTGGGGATATTACAATGCAAGAGGTACCAAGGTCATATTCTCGATGCCCAATACTCCTGCTCAAGTAGGCCCACGTATGTTATGTACATACGCGAATTTTTATACTTCGGCCAATACTTTCGTCGAAATCTTCCGCCTAGCCCAACTTTGCTAGTGATAAACGATCAAGGGCTGGGGTTCACACTACGCAATCATTCAGAGATGTAGAAGATCACGACCCTGCTGATGAACCTTTGGAGGCTTCTCTCGTGGGCTTCTATGATGAAGTCAATGATCCGCTGGATGTGTCACTAAAGACACGAAAGGAGAAGCCTCTTGCAAAGTGTCTTAGCAAGAAAAGAAAAACTGGAGTCATCTACTCCCTCACACCATAATGATCTCCCTTCTTCACCTAAGGCTCTAGGGAAAAAGAAGAAGACCATATTGGTCATTACTGAGTAGCCCACCACCAGGACAACGTGATCCCAGACGAAGCATATGCAGACTGGAGCATCCCCTGGCAAAAGAGAGGCAACTCCTTCAGTTCCAAGAAGAGTTGTCCAAGAAGAGGTGACCAGTGTACCCAATGTGCAAAGTAACCTTGATGAGGTTGAAGAAGAACCTGGGACACCTTTGCTGCAAAAGACTAGAAGGAGATTGATGGTGACTCAAGTAGATCGTCAAAAAATTGACGCTTCGCTCACTCCTTCCATACCAAAAAAATCCTCGAGTCGATCGGATACATCATTACCTTTGCAACTGGATCCGCTATCTCAAAAAGGTAATATCTGTACTTTTTAAGTATAATCATGATTTGAATAAAATATTGAGATTATTATTTCTCATCTGTAGAATCTACAGTGATCTGTACTCCAACCTTGGTCATTATAGAAGAGACCTCAGAATACCGGATTATGCAGATGACTATTCCTGTGATTGTTTTGGCTGCAACAGGGATAATGATGTCATCCCCAACTCCCGAGGTCCCAAAGACTATACTTCTTAAGAAGGAGTTGCCTTCTACGGAATCCCATGCCAAGGTTGCAGATCCTCCGGCTGCCCAAACTCCTACTCGTTCTCAAAAAGATCGAGAAATGATAGCAGCCCTTGAAGGCTATGACTATGACAACGCATTAATTGAAGATGATTCTACAAGCGCCGGTAAAGGAGACCAAGCTTCGGTAGAAGTCCCGCTGAATCCAGAATTATTGGCCGACGAGGGCCGTACTACTGGTGAGGGTGAAGAGTACCCTGTTGATTATAAGGGGCATCCAAGCCCAAAAACTAATGCTAAAAAAGACGATGACAGCCCTGATGATCACCAAGAAGTAGGTGGAAATCATATATTAAATCTTGAAGACGTTAGGATTGATAAAAATTCTAAAGCTAATGTTGAGGGGACTCAAACCCCTACAGAACAAATTTTTAAAACTAAAGAAGAAGAGTCAGGAGCCAGAAGCAGCCGCTTCTTGTCAGGCAACTCAGAGGCTGGGAACAGCCAGGCTGCCGTGTCAAAAACTACCATGGTCAGGCTCCATACAGATCTGGTCATGCCCCTTATGACCCTATATGTATTGTCGGGATCAGGTAAATTTTTGACTTTTAATTACCCTAATTCCTTTGATGATGTATAATAATTGTTTATATTGATTACAGAGGGTCCTGTAGGGACATTTACAACAGCTCCGTTGACCGCCTTCAGCTTTAGCTCGACCACGGCTCCTCTAGATATGGGAACCCAGACTGGAGAAGGAAGCTCTTCTATGATGCTTGTACTCGGATCTCCTGGTGCACAATCTGTGATTCCTCCAGTTGCTGCAGAAGAAAGAATTCAAGCAGAAGTGGCCACCCTGGGTATCTCAGCGATGAACAGTATCATCGTTGAAGCTTATACTAATTCTTTCTTTACTTCTCTGAGGCCTCTAATTCAAATGGTCATGGAAAAGGACCAACCTTATGAGTCAGTAAGGGACCCTTCTTCCTTTATTATTGGAGCTATTCGTAAAATTGGCAATTTGGATAGGGTCAACTATTTGGAACACATCTTGGATGAGCTTGAGGAATCTATCAAACCTTACAAAGATCTAATAAGAGGAAATATCCAAAAGCTCGTAGATGCTTAATGCGAAGCGATGGCTCGTGAGGATGCAATGCGAAAAGCTAATTTCGAAGCTTCTGTGGTGGCTTTCTCACAGCGCTCTGCAGAGTTGGAATCTTGCATTGTCGAGACAAATTCTTCTATTGAGCGTCATAAGATTGAAGTTGTAGAGAAGGAGAAAGAAGCTTCTGAATACCAAGCTCGTATTCAGGATTTAAAGATTGAAATGGGTCGACTCCAAGAAGCACTCAAAGCGGCTCGACGATGTGAAGAGGAGGTATTGAAAATGCATCAAATTGCTGTGAGCCAACTAGATGACGTGAGGAGGCAACATGATGCACTTATCCAAACTAAAGGTGTAGAACTGGAACGTCGAGCTGGCTTGCTGCAACCATTTGATCCAGAGTCTGGGAGAGCTCTAGCTAGGCAAAGGGTACTCGACTCCCGAACAGAGAGAGCTGAGAATCTGAAGAGACTGATTGTTGATCTGGTACCCAACCTCCGTAATGAAGTTGTTCATGTCTTTTTCTTATCTTTCAAAGGATGTACTTTTTGACATTTTGAACATCATTAAAATAAAAGTTAATGCTCTTTTTGTGGTTCCATTACTTATTATATATCTATAGTAGATTTGAGTAATTGATAAGAATAGGAAATATGTTCAGAGGTACCGGACATGACATATCTCCTTAAAAATAACAATTACTACAAAAATACAGGCAAATAGTGACTAAAAATTAGCGACGGCGTAATTAGTCGCCAATTAGCGACCGACAAGCGACTTACGGGCGACGGATTTTTTCACTTAAATTTTTATAAGTTTAGCGACGGATCAACGACCATTTAGCGACGGAATATGTCAACCGACTGATTAGCGACAGATATATACGTCGCTAAGCTGCTGTAAATATCGAAACGGAAGGATTAATTTTCATTCTAAATTTTTTTCATAAGGGTAGCGACTAACGAGCGACTACTTAGTGACATTTCCATGTAGCGACGACGTAGCGACGGAAATTTTTATCGCTAATTTGCTGTAAAAATTCGAAAGTTACTTAAATTTCAAAAATTTCCCAATCTCTCTCTTACTATCAAAATCCTTCTCTCCTCCCCTCTCCCTCCCGACCGGCGATCACCCACCCCCCCGAATGCGGCCCCGCCCGACGATCCCCCTCCGTCGGCCCCCTCCGGCGCCCTCCCCCACTCCGGCCCCTCCCTCTTCTCCTCCTCCGATCGAACCCCCTAACCACCCCCTCTTCTCCTCCTCCGTCGAGCCCCCACCTCCGACGACCACCTCCCTCCGGCGTGCTCCCCCACTCTGTCCCCCCTCTTCTCCTCCTTCGAAACCCCGTACACCCTCCCTCTTCTCCTCCTCCGTCGTGCCCCCATCCGGCGACCCCCTCCAGCGACCACCCCCTCCGGCATCCACCCCTCCGGCGCCCCCCCTCCGATGTTCCCCTTCTCCGAGATCCTCTCCGTGACCAACCTCTTCAAGGTCCAAAATCCTAAACCCTAATTTGTATTTATTTTTATTTATGCTTTGTTTGTGTTTTCTCAACATGTTCTAGGATTTCAATTTCAATTTCGTGTTTGAAATTTATCGGTATAGTAGTGGATATATAGATAAATAGAAATTTATCGGTATAATAGTTTTAAAAATTTGACGGGACACGGACACGAAATAAATATGTGTAGTAGTTTAAGATTGCTAAGGTAATTGATTGATCAATGCGATATATACTTAAGTATCAATTTGATACTTGAGTATCAACTTGATACCTAATTATACTAGGTTTGTTTTATGAGTGAATGTACATGAAAGGTACGTCATACCAAGTTATACTAGGTTTGTTTTATGATACCAAGTGATATATAGCATCTTAATTCTTGGTGCAGATTCATTCACGTGGATTAGAACAATGAGTCGATACTTACTTGACCGTTCGTGGATGTACTATCGGCAACATGAGAGTATGATTGGCTTGACGGACGATTTTAAGGCGGGCGTCGAGCAATTTCTTATATATGCTAGTAGCCATGCCGATTTCATGGACGAAAGGCGCATAAAGTGCCCTTGTGTCAAATGTAAGAATATACCATTTAGAGAGGTGTCACTCGTGAGAGAGCGTCTTTACAAGAAGGGTTTCATGCCGAACTACAACGTGTGGATTAATCAAGAAGAATCTCTGGCTTCGCAATCTCAGTCCTTCTTCAATACCGAGGTGAGAGATTCTACCCTCGAAGATCATTTTGAATATCGGCAACCAACAAACTTGGCACGTGAGATGGTATTAGATTTTGCTGTGGCACATGAGGATCCGAATCCTAATGCAAAGGAGTTCTACGATATGTTCAAGCATGCTGATACTCCGTTATATCGGGGTTGTGATTTTTATTCGGTATTGTCGGTGGTGATACGGCTGTTGAACCTTAAATCTGATTTTAACTTACCGCAAGAATGCTATGACCAGATAATTAAGCTTGTAAGAGAGTTGTTGCCAAAAGAATCAAATGATTTTGCCTGAAAGCTTCTACAAGTCGAAGATGATAATGCGAAAACTTGGATTGGGCTACTAGAAGATAGACTGCTGTCGAAATGGTTGCATGCTATACTACAAGGAGAACAGTGATAAAGACAAATGTATTTTCTGTGACGAGGACTTGGATTGGGCTACCAGAAAGTCGATGAAAGGAGCTCTCCAGTCTTCACTGATGACATCAATTTCAGTTGAATTACTGAACTCAATGTTCGAGTTATTCTCGATGCAAAATAACTCTCTATTAGTGCTGACGATCAGTTGTTGTCTTCTGACTAGAATTGTCAATAATGATGCAAGATTAGCCAATGCATCAGCTTTTGTATTACAAGCTCGACGTACACGTTCAATGAAGAAGCCCTTGAACGATGTAACCATTCCGACTGCTGCTGCATGATATGGAACAAGATCTTGGTGCCGAACTTCGTACGTGCCTCTAACCTGATTGACGATCAGTTTAGAGTCTCCATATACTTCCAGATATTCAATATCCAACTGTTTAGCCAATTAGAGACCAATGAGTAGAGCGTTGTATTCAGCCACTTTGTTGGAACACGACTCGTCTAAAGAATAAGCTCTTTGAATAGCTAATCCTTTTGGAGATACGAGGACGATTCCAACTCCAACGGCACCTTTTCGTCCGATTCTGGATCACCGTCAAAGAATAGACGCAAGGCAAGAATTTCTTCCGAAATTATGTTGGATTTCAAAGTTTCGTCCGGAATCTTGTCATAGAGTTTATACATCTCCAGAATTGGCTGAGCCACGAGGAAGTCAGCTAGGGCTGGACCCTTAACCGACTTTTATGGAACATAGACCATATCATATTATGCTAACTATATGGCCCATGTAGCAAGTCTGGAATTGAGTGTACTGGGCTTCTTCATCAAGACCCGAAGAGGGTTAACTCTGGAGATAGCATGAATTGTCTGGCCTGTGATATAATGTCTGGTTTTATGAACAACAAACATCAAAGCTAGACACTCTTTTTCCACCAGGCTGTATCGATGTTCAGCTCCGATCATTGTGCGGCTGAGCTAATAGATAGCTTGCTCATGACCTTCTTTGTTCTTCTGAGCTAGTAAGGCACCCAATGAATGATCCATTACTCGAACATACATCAGGAAGGGTATTCCTGAGACTGGAGGCACTAGAACTGGAGGGTTTATCAAGTACTACTTTATGTCTTCAAATGCTTTTTGATATTCTTCAGTCCTAATGAAAGATACACCTTTCTTCATTAATTGAGTGAATGGCCTTCAACGTCCAGACAGATTCGAAATGAATTTCCTGATGTATGCAAGCCTTTCCTGGAATCCTCGTAGCTCTTTTAGGTTGCGTAGAGGATGCATCTCTTGTGTGACTTTGATCTTCTCAGGGTCAACGTGTATACCTTTAGAAGTAATAACGAATCCGAGAAATTTGCCACTAGAGACTCCTAGAATGACTTGATGGGATTCATCTTGAGTTGATGATGGCGTATTAGATCGAAAATAGTTCTCAAGTGTTGGACGTGGTCTTCCTTTAGATGACTTTTAACAATAATATCGTCAACATAGCATTCAACAGTCTTCTGCAAATGATCACGGAAGATGGTACTCATGGCCTGCTGATAGGTTGCACCAGCATTTTTAAGACCGAACGGCATGACGGTATAGCAGTAGACTCCCAAAGGAGTATGGAAAGATATATGTTTCTCATCTTCTGGATGCATCTTGATTTGATTCTATCTTAAGAATCCATCCATAAAAGACATTCGTTCGAATCCACAAGTATTATCGATCATGACATTAGTGATCGAGGAAACTCATCCTTGGGACAAGCATCGTTGAGATCTCTAAAGTCAATACAGACTCTGACCTTCCTCGTTTTCTTTATAACTGGGATAACATTGGCAACCCAGTCAGGATGTTGTTCTTTCCTGACAAAACCACAAGAGATAAGCTTCTTGACTTCAATTTCTATGGGCAAGATGTTCTTCCCTGTCAGGTCAAAATCGATGATGTTGTTGTTTGACCGACCTTGTATTGGGCAAGATGTTGAGCTCGTGGGTAGCAATCTAAGGATTCAGTCCTGGCATATCCTCATAACTCCACGTGAAGACGTCAATGTATTCCTGAATAAGCTGAATTAATGTTTGCTTGTCTGCTTCTGAAAGGCTTTTGCTGATGAAGATAGGTCTTGGCGAGCCTTCTTCTCCAACATTAATCTGAATTAATTGATCTTCAGTAGGGGGTTCTCGTTGCTCAAAGCGAAGTTCCCATTGAGTGTTAATCCTTTGTTCCCAAGGATCTGCTTCAGGAGCTTCAATAAAGTCATCATCGTCTTCTGAGAATTCAACAGACACCATATTAGAAGATAGCATCACCCGATGGACGTGCCCTATAATGGTATCAAAATCCTATGAAACTGTAATGCGTCAGTCCCAAAATACTTAGCACTAAGTTTGTCGACATGCCAGCTACATACATACGAAGTAAACTCTAATATATGAAACCATCGTATATATACATAAGCTATAAAATACAGTAAACCACAACACTAATCTCATCCACAACACTAATCTCATCGTTGGGCGGAGACAAATCTATTACCAACTAAAAAGAGAAGAAATATATAACAAATGAATTTGTAGAACAATGCGAAGGCGATCCAAGTACGATCACCTCGAAGAAAGAGAGTAAAATATGGCCCTGGCTAGAGCACCTGCGAAACAGTATAACAAGATACATAAAGGACATGCCATATATTATGTGATATAAAATAAATAAAAGGAAAGGTGTATGCAATAGGGTGTATAACCGTTCTACAGTGATAATACAGTTAAGAACAAACCTTTAACGCATGGGTACTCTGGCTACAGGAAACTCGGTATGGTCCCACCAGGATACCAGGGACCTCAAAGCATAACATTCATCGAATGTCAGAGGCCAGCAAGATCAAGAATAGGAAAGTGCATACGTGGCCCATACATTAAGGAACTGTCCTCCCCACTCAATGTCTAGTAGGGTCAAATCCATGTCCCATAGGAACCACTAGTAACTGCCAAGTCCACTAGCATATAATTCTATTGGTAGTTATTCCTAACCGTCACACGCCTCATACGTATCGGTGGCCAGCCGACTACGCAAGTATGTGTCCTACATATGACGCACAACTCGTGATGATCATGTGTCAAGGCCGTATAAGGTATACCAATACCTCATCATAACTGGGTGGTCACTAGGCTAAGTCAATACAAGAGAATAAAACCAAAAGCAATAAAACGACCGATGGAGTCCCTTGCACCCAAGTGTGACTTGGACGCATAGTGATATAAGACTGACAATAGATAAGTAATGTTGAGTATAAATAACTAAAAATAAGAATAAGTAAATCAAATAATAAGGTGGCAAGGTATCTTGCCTGTTGTGCGAGAATGATAAGTCCCACTGTCACAAGCATCAGCAATAAAATATCACAATCCATGAATGTCTTTGGATGCTGAAACAAACATGAAAAAAGTTCTCGGTGTAAAAGATAGGTTTAGAGAACGCCTGTCCAAAAGTCCAATTCTGGAATAGGGACAAAATCATAATTTTGGGTCAAAACGATGTCTGCGTCGGACCCATTTTGCACCAAAATGCGTGCCAATGTCTATGGTCTCTAAAGTCATAAAACTATATTTCTACGGGTCTGGTTTGAGGGGACAAACCCAAACGTATGTCCAAAGTTAGATTCTGGCGGGCCATGTATAATTTTGCCCGTTGGATCGGGTCGTGGGCCCAACAAAATAGGCTTCCGATCGACCTTCTAAGAATCGGACCAAACATGGCACACAATTTTGATACGGTCCTGCTGGCGGAATTTTTGTTTCGATATGATGAACGTACATGAAGTTATGGCCAAGTTTGTAGAAGGTCGATACAGGGGTATCTTGACGGATACACACTGATTTCGTCGCACACATGTAACAAAATCGAGTTTTGTCAGTTTTAACACGTCTGCAACATCTATACGCACCTTTCGATGCGTATAGTTTGTGACTACGTCACCCGGTTAGTCGAGGTGCACGCTGTATCGGGAAGTTTTATAAAATTTTAATAATTTAATGTCAGTTTTTCGTACATGTTCACAACCAATTGTCTTTGCGTATAATTAACAAAATCATGATCTACAAGTTGGATTCTACTATCGAATATTTTGTCTTCTAAAATTTTAGATTAGTTTTTCAAAAACTCTGGCATATGATTCAAAAATTGGCTTCCAAGTTTAGAGTTTGATCATCCCCTATGCTCTATTTTTCGAGCAGAAATTTTTGCGTCGAACCTATGGTTAATCAAGGGGGTGATGTTGAAATCCCTTTGGAGGGTTTCGAAGAGGGTTACATAGGCTATCTAGATGAATTTGTAGAATCAGAATCGATCGAGTATGGTGGAAGTAAAATGATGAGGAAGAAGGGGTACCTGTGTTCGGCTGAAACAAGGTCAGCCCTGTTTGTCGGTCGGTCCGCAGCTATTTCGAGGATAAGACGGCGATCGCAGGCAGTCGGGCGACGAGGTCAGGCTACTGGGGCGCTCACGGGATGCCGCACAATTAACGAGCACGGGTTTTAGGGGTTCGTGAGTTCAGAAAAGTCGTCGACAATCCCACAGGTATATATCAAGTTTTAAATCCTATTTTCATTCGAATTCGTATATAAACCAATTCCTTAGGTATTATAAAGTCCTATCTATTAGAGAATTTGATAGGGTTTAGATTTGGAGGGGGTTTGTGCAGATTTGATGAAGATTTAATCAAATCCCCTCTTCCTGGGATTTTTCTATATGCACGGAGGAAGGAATTGGGGGTTCGGGTTTATACATATATTACATCTCGCGAGATTTTGATTTTCTCTCTCTTTTTATTTTTTTAATTTTTTTATAAAGAACTCTATACACATGTATATATATATCTATTTATATAAAATAGCATACGTTTATACATAACTACATAATATAAGTTATGTATAAATATACTCATATATATATATATATATATATATATATATATATATATATATATTTTATATATATATATATATATATATATATATATATATATATATATATATATATATATATATAATCATTAATATATAC
Organism: Iris pallida; assembly: GCA_029216955.1. NCBI lineage: Eukaryota > Viridiplantae > Streptophyta > Magnoliopsida > Asparagales > Iridaceae > Iris > Iris pallida. The sequence continues at coordinate 3,576,945 of JANAVB010021791.1, read as the reverse complement.
ACATATATACATCCTTCCTCATATACACACAAATATATATACACTATATACCAATGTATAATTATACATATCTATATAATATGTATATATATACAGATCAATATACTAATACATGTTAACCTAGTTGGAATCAATTTTTTATAAATAATAAGAGTTAAAAATTGAATACTAATAAATATTAATACTTTACTTAGTTATTTAATGATTAGAAAATATAATAAAATATTTACAAAAATATAAAATAAACATAAAATTTAGGGGGTTTACGTCCTACCCAACTTAAAGAAATTTCGTCCTCAAAATTAAAACTAACGTCGGTGGGGGGTGCCATGCAATACAAAATTAAAGGAACTAACAATAGAAAGTCGTAACTTGGTTTTCAAGCAAATGAGAGTAGCGGTTCAGAATGTCGTTCTCGCGCTCCCAGGTAGACTCCCTTGGTGAGTGATGCTTCCATGCCACACGAACCAATGGTATAAATTGATTCCGCAACACCTTCACTCGCGATCAAGGATACCTACTGTTTGCTCTTGGTATGACAAGCTCGGTCCAACAATGATTTCGGAGTGATCAAGCACATGACTACTATCTGCCACGTATCTCGTCAGCTATGACACGTAAAATACGTCATGCACTTCCTCTAGTGACGGTGGCAATACCAATCTATAGACAACCTCTTCAACACGTTCCAAGACATCGAAAGGGCCGATGTACCTTCGACGCAACTTGCCACATCCTCCGAATCGAATCGTGCCTCTAGTGGGAGATATCTTCAAGAAAACATGGTCGCCTTCCTTGAACTCCAAGGGTCGACGATGATTATCTGTCCACTGCTTCTGTCGATCCTGTGCTGCTCGCAGGTGGTCTTGTATCTTCTTCGCCTTCTCTATTGTGCTCACAACCAACTCAGAACCCAATATCTGTCGCTCTTCTATGTCGCTCCAACAAATAGGAGATCAACACTTCCTTCCATATAATGCTTCAAATGGAGCCATCTGAATGCTCGCTTAGTAGCTATTATTGTAGAAAAACTCCACAAGATGAAGGTGGTCTTCCTATGAGCCGCCAAAGTCAAGCGTACATGCTCTCAACATATCCTTTAGCGTCTGAATCATACGCTCTGACATGCTGTCTGTCTGCGGATGGTATGCCGTGCTAAACTTCAAACGTGTACCCAAACTGTCTTGCATACTTCTCCAAAAGTGTGAGGTAAATCTCGAGTCACGATCCGACATGATGCTAACTGGTACACCATGTAGCTTTACTATTTGCTTCATATACATATCCACCAAAACTTCTGTAGACTGCCCCACTCTGAAAGGTAAGAAATGGGCTGACTTGGTAAGCCTATCAACAATCACCCATACCGCATCTCGTCCACTAGGACTCTGAGGAAATCCCATGACGAAGTCTATAGTAATGTGCTCCCACTTCCACTCGGGAATGGGTAGCGGCTATAATAATCCGATCGTCCTCTGGTGCTCTACCTTCACTTTTTGGCATACTAAACACTTGGCCACAAAACGAGCTATCTCTCGCTTCATTCTGTGCCACCAATAATACTGCCGTAAGTTCCGGTACATCTTAGTTCCTCCGAAATATATAGAGTAAGTTGAACTGTGAGCTTCAGCCATCAACTCCTGCCACTACACCCAAAAATACATTTAGGAACTGTTTTTTAATGTACCTAATATTTTTAGGAACATATAAATATCGTTCCTGAAACTGGCGTTGCAATATTAGGAACAGTTATAAAACGTATCAGATGTTAGTTTGGAACGTTTAGAAGGCGTTCCTAAAGTAGATTTTGGAACACATATAATGTGTTCTTAAAATATATTTGGGACGTCTATCAAGTGTTTCTAAATTCGCTTTTGAAACACATACAATTCGTTCCGAAGGTATTTCTTGGAACGTCTTTAAAACGTTTCTAAATCTCATTCTGAAACATTTTGCATCCGTTCCTATATGAAATTTGCAACATTTTTACATTATTCTTGTGGCTAAATTGAAACATTTTATTAATGTTCCAATGTATTTTCCTAATTTCAATTTAACAACCAATTTTTATTTTGAACCACAAATATAATTCATAAACTAATCATAAAACACATAATAGATGTTATCGTACTTTTATACATTGCCTCAATCAACATCCAAAAGAGCCATTAAATTAACCAAAGCTATCAATTTAATATAAAATAAACATACAATAAGAGTATGTATAATGTAAGTTATAGATACTATAAATCTAGCTCGACAAAGATATAAAAATTTAGATAATTCCAAAAAAAATTACAACAAAATGATGGAAATTTGAACAACGCTAGCGGCAACTGGCATTATATATACTTGATGGATGCATGTGACTTCACGATCTCGCCAACACGGTGCATAAAGTGAGGTGCTTTCTTTCCAATTGCTTTTCCATGTCGGTTGAAGTCAATTTTCTTCGGAGGTTTGTTGCTTTCCTATGATACTAAATTTTCTTGAGTGAAGTTGCTACCCGTATGTTGTGCTTAGCAAGAAAACCTTCATTATCAACAAAAAGAAAAAAAGAAAAAAAAGAAGAAATGATTATTGGTTTACATGACATATTAAGAAAATAATGGAACTTAAACTACTAAAATGGTATTATGTCTACACAATCATACTACACTTCAATTTGTAACATTTGCATTAGAATTTACCCCCATTTGAGACTCAAATATAAGCACCCTATCCTTGTATAATATTATAGTCAAGCAAATATAGAAATGTCAAGCAAATATACAAATATTGAAGAAGAAACTTGTATTGAGAAGTGCAAGAAAATAATGTAGTAATGTTATCCAATCATAAATATCAAGTGTGAAAAACTCTAAACAAGCTCCAACATAAAATCTGAAGAAAAACATCCTCTACTAGCTAAAACCAATTCATGCCATAACCAAAGTTCATAACAAGATTCAAGAGTATGTATTTGGTGGTTAATATCAATGAAAAAACTAACAATAATATAATTAAGCTAAATGTACCTGCAAATGTTTCATCCCACTATCTAACAATCATTCTCCTACCAATGCCTTGAATGATAACTAAAAGGGCAGTTCAGAGGCATATTTCTCCAATATTAGTATTATACTGCATCAGAATTGGACAAAAGGGTCTACATCCTAAGTAGATTTATTTTTCGCTACACGATGTTGCAGTGTTACCAAGTCTGACAATCTTTTAGCAATACGAACAGAATAATAAGCTAGCAAAAGGTTTGCATAACCAAACCCATAACATCCAACTTTTGACCATATATTTTGATCTTTCTATCAAATACCCATTTTCTAGACACCTGGAATTGTTGTGCGTTTTGTTCTACTAGTGTATTCACTCCAAGTCTAGCTGCATTCTAATCAACGAAATTGCCATTCACTGCCATTCCTTAAAAACCAATGTTTGCCGACACTCTCCTAAACAACTGATGGGAATATAATATTGGATAGCCCCTAATCTAGAATGCTATTAGATCCATATGTGGCAAACTAGTTCTCATTTTTCCTGATATTCATAGACCTAGGAAAAATAAGAACACTAATCTCAGTTATCACCATTCCGTGCTCTTTCGTCCCCATTCCCTGCTAGCCCACACTACTACTTACCTGCAGTTTAAATTGAAGTCACACTAATCTCAGTTATCACCATATATCATCAGCTCTCTCTTCCTACACACAGTTCTCTCTCCCTACACACAACTCTAGCACAGCTGGTATGCCAAAACATACTCTCAGAACTGCACTGCAGTGCCAAAACTCTCTACATCTAATATGCCTAACTGAGATTAGTGTCATCCCAGAATAAAAAATAAAAAATACTGAAAAAGGGCATTGTAATAAAAATACTGGAAAAGGGCATCATAATGTAACAACAGTCCCTCTAATGCATTGTCTTGGAAGGTCATGATGCACATAACCATTATCCTTAATGTACGGAGAGGTTGTCTTGTGAGTCAAACCTGCATCCTCCAGAATGCAAGCACCAAGTCTTACCATCACCAAAAAGCAAAAAATACTAAAATTTGATACCTTTCTTCTCTGCTATTAGTTATTTGCATTTTGCACCATATATCATTATTTCAATTTCTTGGAATGTTATACTGAACTGACAAACATTTACATTTCTTGGAATGTTCGCATGCAACATGCATGCATCTAGAAGATAGAATGTGAACATCTTTCATGTATTTGGAAGAACCCACAATTGTGTACTAGTTCTTAGTATGTAAATTCACAATCAAACATGCCGATTTCACTAGGAGTTGTACAGATATAGTGACATGAGATAATTTAGTGAACAGAAAAACTATAACACACACTAATAGCATATTCCAGGAGCTTACCTCCAAGGGCCCACTTACGACTACTAGCATTTGAATGAAGAAACTTGGGGGTGTACCCTCACGTGATCCATGCCCACTGCTGAAAAACCCTTAAGTACTTAACGTCTCCAAGAAATATAAATATGCAAGAGAAAACACAAATAAAACCACTAGAACATCTTAAGAGTTCAAAATAGACCATAGATTCAAAAAAAAATCATCATCACAAAAGAATGTATTCAAAAAGGGAAGCAGGATGTATAACATATGTACAAGCATAAGACAATAAGTTGAGTGTCAAAGAGTGGAACTATCCCAAATAACTCACCTAAGTAAAGTAATAACCGTCAAATATAAGTATGATTTTTTTTATTTGTACAAACTACCTCTTATCGATTAATCATGATGGCATATGGAACATAGCCAATCAACCTCATCAGTCGTCACTACTACTTTTTTTTATAGTCAGTCTTTTTCAGGTTGAAGGCTATACACAAATGTTGCAAGGGCATGAATACGGCATGCCAAGATACAGATATGGAAACACATGATATTTATTTACCGTGCCCTAGTGTATTTTGGAGTGTCCGTGTTATGTATTTGACATAACATTAAAGGACACCTGTTTTGGGATGAATGCAGGGTGCCAAAACACACATCAGGCACAACTCATGAAGGTTTCATATAAGAAAATTCGATGTTACATAAAGTTCTATAACTATCAGCTAAGAAGAGTGGAATAAAGGAGCCAACGGCTACATGAGAACTTTGTTCGGTCTCAGAAGTGAGATTTTATAATTTAAGAACAAGAATTATGTAATGTAACTAATGCAAAATGTTTTGGGATGAATGATAGGTCCTTGTTGTCAAGAAAAACTAATGTTAAGGCACAAGTTCATCAGCTACCAGTTATGGCCTTGAGATCATGTTTGTTTTAATAAGATTATAAGAAATATTTTTATGAGAAAATAAATACCAGGAAACCACTCAAATATATACAGAGGAAAGTAGAAGTTATGATCCTATTTGGTGAATTATATGCAAATACATAACAGAAAGATATACCTGGTTTATGTTTCCAGGGTTGGGAGAAAATCCTGTTTTACAGTTGACATCTCCATCAGCATGGCCAGTTGCTTGAAGTAAAGGATCAAGCTGGTTGTACTCCATATTAATGACCATTGTCCTCCCTGAAATCTAATGCTCAATCCAGTTAAGTACTTTATAAGAAAACAAAAATTTAGCTACATAATGTATCAAATCAAATATTGGAAGATATGGGATATGATGCATCACATGGAAGACTAGAAGGTATGAACCCTTAACGGTCACTGTTGTTAAGATTTAAACATTAAAAGAAATGTATCCACGTCATAAGTTTAAACTTCGGCCAAGTGAAGTAAGAATAATATGGTACCAGTTGCTCAATTCAGTTACAAAATTAATGCAAATTAGGACTGCTGACAACACACACAAGGAGAAGAGAGACATGAGAGCAAGAGCACTCATTTGTATGTTGGACACACACAAGGGGAATTTGTAAATTGTTATCGAGAGGTTTTGAGCAACAAAGCATGTTAGTAATGAACACAAGACTAGCTATTCAAACTGAAATCTTCTTATTTGTATAATTAACTATGTTGCACAAACAAGGCAACATGGGGTCCGTATCCATATCGCATTCGTTCCCATATCTGTATCCATATTTGTGCAAGAAAGGTAATTAATTCTATTGCATCTATCTGTGAAATGTAGAATATTTGTATCCATATTTGTGCAACAAAAGTAATTAATTATATTACAACAAACGGGGTCCGTATCCATATCGCATCCGTACCCATATTTGTATCAATATTTTATATTCCACCTCGATGTGATGAAGAAGATCCAGTCCATGGGCCATCAGTGAATTGATAAGTTCATTGCCAAATGATCATGGCACTTTGAACTCATATCCTCGTGCACGGATGCTGACGGATCAATGGACTGGACACATCATGGACGTTTGTCATATGAACCCAATCTGAGCCTGAACTAGCTCAGTCACCATCAGTGAAGCCTACAGTTAAGCTCTTGTGATAGGGAAACATCAGTGTGAATCAGTATGAAGCTAAATTTGCAAACTCAGTATCAGAGACTGAAGAAGAAACCAGTATCAGACACTCTTATCCGATACTCTAGTAGCAGGAGCTGCATTAGATACTGAAGTTCAGTATCAAACTTCCTAGATAGTTCAACAACAATTTGGACAACTCAGCCAATCAAAATGGTCCAAGCCAGCTAAATTAGTTAGACTTTAATCAAAGGATTAGATAATCCTTAATCATGTGACCAGTATATAAGGGGAGAGAGAAGAGATGCAGAGATTGGCCTTCTTCAATTTTATTTCAAATTCCTTTCCAATATCAATTGTATTCCTTTACATTCCAATTAATATACATCAAAATTTCGTACTTCTTCTTATTCTCCTCCACAGAAACTCTGTAAATTCATGTCCACATTCTTTAAATCTCCACCTACGGTTGGATAGTTAGGTCAAGGACCTAACAATTTGGTATCAAAGCCAGGTTGGATCCTATTATGTAGTCTAACGAGGATCATAGCTCGAGCTGCCATGGATCTCAACATGGATCTCCAGTCGACAGATCGATTCCCGCCAACGAGCAGAGATTCCAATCTTTAAATGGTAAATTTCATCAACTTAATGATAAATTTGATCGGGTGTTGGAAGCGTTAGCTAGATCGAGGAAGGAGAATGAGTTTCCTATGCTTGCTGCTGTGATGTCGAGTGCAAAAACTTCCATGATACCCCAAAATCCACATATCTATGCTACAAACCCTAGTTTACAGGCTTTTGCCCCAAGTACTCGGGGAGTACCTCTATCTGTACCTCCAATGGGACATTACACTAACCATATCCCTCAGCACATGGGACCTTACACCCCTTATGCCCCCAAATTTGAACTCTAGAGCAGATAACAGGATACCAAATTTCCTGTGACTACTCCCAGCCCTGTGCAGTACTCAACTTCAACTACATCAACCCCATTTCACATAGGCAGTCAGTTGAGAGCACCTTTCATCATTCATCAAGGGCGGGTTTGGGGACAACCTACTTTAAGAGCCCAAATACCAGATTTCGATAGAAATATGGATGTGGAAGAATGGTTATTGAGAGTGGCACACTATTTTCATTACTACAATGTTCCAGAATGGGATAGGGTGAGGGTGTGTTCAGTTCAAATGAAGGGGACAACAACATATTGGTTTGACTGGTTAATGAAGATTAGGGGAGGCTTTATAAGCTCCAATCTATAAGAATGGAGTTTAGTCCCTCTCAATTAACTAATCAAATAACTGAGTACTGAATCAACAATGTTGAAGCTATCATAACTGAGTATTGTATCGACAATATTGATTAATATATTACATCACATTGCCAAGAAAACTTCATTTCTGAATTTGGATTATGTAATTTATTTTGCCCAAAATAGCAATAGAATCAAACTGACAATGCAATGAAAATGACTCATATGGTTTTATAACATAAAGATTCACGGTCAATCATATAAATATTAAATATATGCAATAAAATGTATATAGATAACTACTTAAATGATAGGGTGTATTTTAGACATCCAAGATTGACCACAAAAGCAAGTGTAGGAGAAATAACCAGACCATGAATGGAGCTGCTAGGTTAGTGGCTAACGAAAATGAGTGACATTAAAAGGATAACATAGTTTCTAATGATATATAAGAGGTGTCCCTTAAAAGAGAATAAAGACAAGTAATAGACAAAAAAGATAATAATAAAAAGTCTGCTGGTTTTGGGGATAGTGGTGCATTTTCAAAAAATAGAAGATCAAAAGCAACTTATTGACACGAAAGAGAGTTCATAGTTTAAGAACGTTCGTCCAAAATGATTATAGTCAAGAAGAACAGGATGAATAGATGATATAATTTCCCTCATAGACCTTGAATAGGTACTTGCTTGAAAATTTGGATCCCTGAATCTTTACAATAATAGGTGAGGCCTGCTACATGCCACTCTAAGTAGGCTTGCTCAATAGCAATTATAAGCTAATGACTTTCAAAAACTAAAAACGGACGGCATCAGTAATATATTGCCTCTAAAGCAAATAGATGTTTACCTGTTTTAGGATGTATGCAGAAAGGTGCCTTCAACAAATGATTCAGGTGTTTTGAAACCTAATATAAAATAAGAAAGCTCATTATAAGAAAATATAATGGCTAGGCATGAATACTTTATGTGAATATGAGATAAGAATACCATTGTACTAACCTCCAAGTCAAGTCTCGGGTAGGTATAAGAAAAAACAATCTCTTCAACACACCTACGCAGCCCTAGCACCTGAAAGATCATAAAATTGCTACAAATATGAATTCAATCAGCACATAAAATTTATAACATCACATCAGGAAAACCATGCCAACCCCACATAAACATAAGTCTTCGTATTAAAGGCCAAATAATATGAAATTAGAAATTGTTTATACCAATTGCTTGAGAAAAGCCTTTTATGGTCATCGACACCTTGTCTCAGACCCTTGTACCTATATGTAGACTCCCTAAATCATCAAGATATGCACGTCAAGACTATCTCATACAGTTGACCCCCTCAATCATCAAGCTATGCCCAGATTATCTCAGATGGTTACATTTTGTACTCCGTCGACTATTGACCACTCAAAATTCATTTCTAGTACTTCACTCACAAGTTTTGTACTTTTTTGTCTAAATTATGTTTGGCAGACCGTTCGCATTGTTACAAAACTTTGTACTAGATGGGTGTTCAGAATGTGAGCAGGCTTCCATGTCAACGACGGGGTGTTCAGCATGTGAGTAACGTCGCCTAATTTGTATCATGTTTAGTGAAGATTGTGGAAACCGATCATAGAGGCTATGCTCAATTTTTTGTTTGAGGGTCAGGATAGAAATATAACCATAAACTTGCATCACTTATACTTACTACCAAATAAGTACTATGAGTATAATTCTCACAAAAACAAGTCCTAAAATAAAGTTATACTGAAATTTATAAAAGTTAAATGTATGTTTCTAAGATAATAATAAAAGTCAACATGAATAGTAAAATGGTACTGTATGAATAAATATATAACAAGAAAGAAAAAATTAGTAATTTTCAACCTCTGTAATTCTTATTCACCATCCACTATAGAAAATACTACAAGTCCGACAAGTGAGTATGTTTATGGATGGGTTGTTATGGATGGGAGTAATGCTACAGTTACAATCAAATTCTTACAACTTTTTACAACCACTCACCCATTTTCTGATGGTGGATGATGACGACAAGTAAAAGCGTACATGGATGGAGGATGATGTCGTCAGCTCAACTTTCCCATCCACCTCTGCTTACGAGTTCCTCCTCTCTCTCTAGCCAGAGGAACATCATATTTCCCAAGTTACTATACATAATAAATTTTCCTATGCATAGACACTAGAGTAGCTTATCACGTGAATGATGCATATCACTACCATCTCCTCGGTCACCACTGTAGCATTGTATTCATCGACAAGAAAGGTCTTGCTCCTACGGCTATACTTAAAAAAATGAATTCCAGGGTGTACAACCCTGCCCCCTCGACACCATGTGCCTACGCCCCTGCCTACAAGCAATGAAAATTCTAGAGTAAACAAAGAAAATAGAAAGAACAAACCCTAGGAAAAAAATTGGGCGATCGTACATGGAAGAATCACCTATAAAAATTTTCCTCAGGGATGATGGCAATCATGCACAAAATCTTCCTTGGTGGATGATGCCTTTAAACCCTTTTATTTCGGCGTCGTGTCAAATCCTTCGGCGATGGCTGTCGTACGCGAATGGCGACCTACAAACCACCCTCGATGGCGAGCATGCACGAGCTTGATGGAGAGAAGAAGATGGAGGGAGAGTACACGGGTGATGGCGGGAGAAAAAATTGATTTAGAGGGAGACGAAAACTATGGAATATGAGAAGAGGGAAAAAGAAATGTTTGGAACGTTTAGGTTTAGGTTGGGTGAATTTTTTTTTTTTTTGCTAGGAAGCTATATTTAACAAGTACCTATATATGCACATGATGTAATTCCAATTTGGAACATATTTGGAACACTAAATAACCGTATTTTAATAAATATTTTTTCTAAAATAAAATAAAATTTATTAGGAACATTTCCTTGATTCGGAACATATTTAACATGTTCCAGAACCTAGGAACCCAAAATAAGCGTTCCAGATTGAGAAATACCTAGTGTTCCTAAATACCCATTTTGGTGTAGTGTGCCGTAGCTCTCCATTAGGAACATAAATACGATCACCACATCGCAATAACCCATCGGGATGAATCATCAATCCCGTATGCTCTCCTGCTTCAGTCCTCTGTCTAAGCGGTCAAAATCTAGCATCCGTGGGTAATGCTGCCTTGATCCTCTCTACTAGCGATGATTACACTTGGGGGTTGGCTAGTACGCCATTCGCTGCAGGCAATACTACTCCAATCAACTCCCGCCGTGTGGTCAAGAAGTGAGCCATGGGCTTACGGCTTAATGTGTCTGCCACAACATTAGCCTTGCCCGGATAATAATGTAGCTCGATCTCGTAATCTTTCATCAACTCCAACCAACGTCGTTGTCGCATATTCAAATCTTTTTGTGTGAACACGTACTTGAGGCTCTTATGATCAGTGTAGATATCTACATTCTAGCCGTACAAGTAGTTTCTTTATAGCTTCAAAGCAAAGATAAATGCTACGAGCTGTAGATCGTGGGTTGGATAATTCTTCTCGTGCACCCTCAACTGTCTTGATGCATATGCTACTATATGACCATGCTACATCAATATGCATCCTAATCCCTTTTCGGATGCATCGCTGTAGATCACGAATCCTCCAGGGCCCAATGGTAGTGTCAAGATATGTGTCGTGGTCAAGCGCTTCTTCAACTCGTCAAAAGTGTCTTGACACTCATCTGTCCATACAAACTCCTGATCCTTGCAAGTTAGTCGAGTCATAGGCCCCACTATTCGAGAGAATTCTTCTATAAACCTTCGGTAATAACCTACAAGTCCAAGAAAACTTCTAACCTCGGAAGCTGATGTGGGAGCTGGCAATGCTTTGACTGCTGTGATCTTCTCCAGATCTACCGATATGCGTCTCCAGTGACGATATATCCAAGAAATGATACCTCCTTGAGAAAGAAATCACACTTGCTAAGCTTTACAAAAAGTCGCTTATCCCTCAAGGTCCCTAAAACAATCCGTAGATGCTGCTAATGTGCCTCTTGGCTCTTCGAGTATATCAAGATATCATCTATAAAGACGACTACAAATTTGTCCAAGTACTGGTGAAAGATCTTGTTCATTAAGTTCATGAGGACCATGGGAGCACTGGTCAAACCAAAAGGCATAACCAAGAACTCGTAGTATCCATACCTCGATCGAAATACCGTCTATAGAATATCTTCCTTCCAAACCTTCAGTTGGTGATAGCCCGATCGTAAGTCAATCTTCGAGAATAATTTTGATCCACTCAGTTGATCGAATAGATCGCCTATGCACGACAAAGGGTACTTGTTCTTCACCATAACTTCATTCAAAGCTCTATAGTCGATACAAATGTGCATTGTCCCGTCTTTCTTAGGCACAAAAAGAACGGATGCTCTCCATCGTGACATACTGGCACGAACAAAGCCTTTCTCCAATAAGTCGTCGATCTGCGTCTTCATCTCTACCAACTCCTTGGGTGCTAGCCAATAAACTCGAGATGAAATAGGCTCGGCTCCCAGTATAAGCTCAATTGAAAACTCGATGCTTCGGTCAGGTGGCAGTCCTGGCAAATACTCGAGGAATACATCTTGGAACTCAAAGATGACAGGGTGCTGAGGGATGTCCTGCATCATCATGTGAGTCCCTAATATGGGTGCATCGCTTCTCTCTCCATCTTCTTTGGTGAACTCAAACTCCGTCTCATTCGGGGGTCTAAAGACGATACTACCCCTATGGCAGTCTATAAGTGCAAAGTGCTGGCTTAACCAGTCCATTCCAAAAACAACGTTGAAAGTTGGTACAGGAAATACAAGAAACCATGCTTTCATCTCCCTACCACATATAACTACAGGACAAAGTCTACAAACATCACTAACATATACAACTCCTCCAGAGAGGATTCTATTGTTTTTAGATAAAGATGTGATGGGAATATTGTATCTAGTGGCAAAGCTAGTGGCTATGAATGAATGTGTTGTTCAAATGCTACATCACGTCTTGCTAATAAAATTTTATAACTAGAATAATACATGTTGGATTCCTACTCTCGGGATAGGTTTCTATCATATTCATGGTAAATTATTGCCCTTGCTTTTGTCTATTCATCTCATGTATAAACTGTGGGGCTTGATCGGGTAAGGGTTGAGTTAAGGCATAAGGGTTGCTAGTTAACGCAAAAATCATGAAAAAATGAGGCTCATAATAATTGGGTCCTCTAGAATAGATAGTCTCCTAGATTGGTGTTTTAACTAAGGTACAATTCTAATCATTCTCAATTTCAATTGACTAGAAGGCACAATAGCAGTTTTAGGGCCGAGGGGAGAACGAGTAGTTCAAGGCAAAGTTGTTGTCACACGACTAGCCGTTGGTAGCTATGCTCGTGTATACAACTATCATGGCCATGGGGGATACTCCTTATCTACCTATCAATTACGAGTGTTTGTCATTCCAAATTAGTGAAAGGCAAAAACAATAAAGAGTTCCAAGAAGATGTTATGGAATACAAATATGCGATTTCAAAGGAGAATGAATAATTCAAGAGGGAATTGTTAATGCAGTCGCGGATAAGATCGTAGATACCTTTGTATCTCAATGCACGTGGGATAATCATATGAAGAGCGAACCAAGTGCACTACGATTGATTAGACCATAATACAATGATTCTAATTAGACAATATGCTAGCGGGCGTCCCCAATAAATATATGTCTTAAACAAGCTTGATAAAAGAATAAGCTTGCAAAAATTAAGCTATAATAGCGACGCCAGTAAAGATAGTTCCAAAATATAAGTACACTAGATAATGATGAAAGAAAAACCTAGATAGTTCAAGTTCTTTAAGAATCTAAGACTTGTCCGATATTCGTGCCTATACTGTCGTACTACTGTCATATTGTCAAAAATTTTGCTAAACCAAAAAGGGATGTGAATTTCTAAGCTCTGTAGTCACGGTAATCCTCTTAGTATCCTCTTTAATGGTTTGTGAGGACAAAAGGAATGATAGATCATGCGATATTCCATCCGGCTTATAAGTGTTCAACTAGTAGTGTGATTTGAACAATATAACATATATACCTTAACACGAGTCATCTTTCTAACCTCTCTATCAAGCATGAAGGATAAAAATAAAATTAAAATGGAAAGGATGATACCAATTCGCTAAGGTCAATACCATCCGATACGACCTATACCAAACCGATATACCGATACTAATCCGCTACGATCGATACTAAGTACATACGGTCGAGGAGGTGGATCCGCTACAGATAGTTCGATACCGATAGCGATAGTCCGATCACTACCAGAATAAGTCGTTTTAGCGACGCCTAATGACGTCGCTAAAACAACAATTTTCGTCGCTAAAAATATTTAGCGACGAAATTACCGACGTTTCGGACTGGTCGCTGATCTTCTAAACGTCGCCAAATGTCGCAATTACCGACGTTCGTCGACGTATTTATACGTCGGTATAATGCCGACGTCTAACGTCGTGTCGTCGCTCTTTGCGACGTAATATTTCGTGTCGTTATGAGTCGGTAAATTTACCGACGAATTACCGTCGGGTCGTCGGTGATTTAGTGACATGTACAAAGTTGCAAAGCATCGGTAAATCCTGGGAATTCCTGGGGATAATTACCGACGTGCACCGACGTTTATCGACGTCCTCCGACATATATTGACGTCGCTAAACATCGGTAGCCTGGATAATATTAATTATCTACCGACGTTTAACGACGCAAGATTACGTCAGAGGACGTCGGTAAATGTCGCTAAATCTGCAAAAAAAATAAAATAAAATAAAATACAGAATGTCCATTTCTTTCTGCAGTTTAAAAAGCCCATTTCTCACTGTAGAATAGGATCCAAACAATCACATAATGTCCATTTCTCACTGTACACAGGTTTCAGTCCCTATAACCAAGTCTACAACAATCACACAATGTCCAGTTCTCAGAATGCCTCAGAACACAACCCAAAATTCACACAATGTCCAAGTCTACAACAATCATTCTAGGAATATCCAAATCTGTATCGTAAGACAAACTAAACATAATCAGTTCTATTTCACATGCTTAATTGCCAAGTATGGGAACGAATGGCTCAGAACACAACCCAAAATTCATTCTAGCATACATTAGTGTGAATCATCTATGTTCTGTACATATGGTGTAGTATATGTTCTTATCGTATCTAGTATCTGAAGAATATAACAGAATCAAGATGAACTCACATAATGTAATACTAAGACATCATCTACTACTATATAAGATATAGTGATAGGTTGTCGTATCATCATTGCCAAGGGACGAGGGTCGGAGGACAGTCAACTTTATCTACGGATACATAATTTCTGCCTCGCCAGTCGAATGGCTTAATTGCCAAGTATAGGAACGAATGGCTCAGAACACAACCCAAAATTTATTCTAGCATACATTAGTGTGAATCATCTATGTTCTGTACATATGGTGTAGTATATGTTCTTATCGTATCTAGTATCTGAAGGATATAACAGAATCAAGATGAACTCACATAATGTAATACTAAGACATAATCATACTACTATATAAGATATAGTGATAGGTTGTCGTATCATCATTGCCGAGGGATGAGAGTCGGAGGACAGTCAACTTTATCTACGGATACATAGTTTCTGCCTCGCCAGTCGAATGGCTTAATTGCCAAGTTTGGGAACGAATGGCTCAGAACACAACCCAAAATTCATTCTAGCATACATTAGTGTGAATCATCTATGTTCTGTACATATGGTGTAGTATATGTTCTTATCGTATCTAGTATCTGAAGAATGTAACAGAATCAAGATGAACTCACATAATGTAATACTAAGACATCATCTACTACTATATAAGATATAGTGATAGGTGCTCGCCGGAGGGGGGAGAAGGGGCTCGCGATGGAGGAGGAAGATGAGCGACGCCGGAGGGAAGGGGGTCGGGCTGTCGTCGTAGTCGGGGAAGAGGGCCGGGAACAAAAAATTTGTGAAGAGGGAGAAATGAAAAGTCGAACCGAGGAAACCCTTTTTATCAGAAATTAGCGACGTCCGCAAATACGTCACAAAGCGTCGGTATTCGTTTAATATTCGGCGACGTAATAATCTTTGCGACGCTAAATGTCGCTGAACTAGTAAAACTAGTGACGTTTTTCGACAAATCAACGACGTTGGTTTTTATTACACTAAAGGTAGTCGCAATATGTCGTTGTTTGTCGCTATCAGCGACGTATTGTGACGCATACTTTCGGAGTCGCTATCAACGAATGGCTCAGAACACAACCAAAATTCATTCTAGCATACATTAGTGTGAATCATCTATGTTCTGTACATATGGTGTAGTATATGTTCTTATCTTATCTAGTATCTGAAGAATGTAACAGAATCAAGATGAACTCACATAATGTAATACTAAGACATCATCTACGACTATATAAGATATAGTGATAGGTTGTCGTATCATCATTGCCGAGGGATGAGGGTCAGAGGACAGTCAACTTTATCTACGGATACATAGTTTCTGCCTCGCCAGTCAAATGGCTTAATTGCCAAGTTTGGGAACGAATGCCTCAGAACACAACCCAAAATTCATTCTAGCATACATTAGTGTGAATCATCTATGTTCTGTACATATGGTGTAGTATATGTTCGTATCTAGTATCTGAAGAATGTAATAGAATCAAGATGAACTCACATAATGTAATACTAAGACATCATCTACTACTATATAAGATATAGTGATAGGTTGTCGTATCATCATTGCCGAAGGATGCGGGTCGGAGGATGTCGGTAAACGTCGGTAAACGTCGCTAAATCTGCAAAAAAATAAAAAAATAAAATACAAAATATCCATTTCTCCCTGCAGTTTAAAAGATAACCATTTTTTACTGTAGAATAGGATCCAAACAATCACATAATTTCCATTTCTTGCTGTACACAGGTTTCAGTCCCTATAACCAAGTCTACAATAATCACACAAAATATGGGAACGAATGGCTCAGAACACAACCCAAAATTCATTCTAGCATACATTAGTGTGAATCATCTATGTTCTGTACATATGGTGTAGTATATGTTCTTATCATATCTAGTATCTGAAGAATGTAACAGAATCAAGATGAACTCACATAATATAATACTAAGACATCATCTACTACTATATAAGATATAGTGATAGGTTGTCGTATCATCATTGCCGAGGGATGAGGGTCGGAGGACAGTCAACTTTATCTACGGTTACATAGTTTCTGCCTCGCCAGTCGAATGGCTGCAGGGACTATGTCCTGATCACCATGTCGTACCGTAAATTAATGCAAATGGAGCTGGAGCCAAAATAAAGAAACCAAAATATGATATCCACCTCAAGTGTAGAGTCGGAGGAGAAGATCTTTTCCACCCTCTCCCTCTCTCATACTATCAACGTCATAACTTTTCTACCTCAAGATCTGATCAAGCATTTTCCTTCTTCTCTCCTCCACCATGGCTCTGAACCTATCTGCTTCTCCCTACTTCCCTTCTTCTTATTTGAATCTCTCAGCCACATATGATATCCAGCTCAAGTGTAGAGTCGGGGGTGAAGAAGTGGACATGAAGAGGAGGAGGAAGCAGCACAGCCGGCGACATGACCCGGAGGAAGTACAGAGGTTTTCTTCAACATACGTAGGAGAACTATAAGGATATATCTTTTCACAACATATCACCTTATCA
The DNA here is from genome assembly GCA_029216955.1 of Iris pallida. Lineage (NCBI taxonomy): Eukaryota > Viridiplantae > Streptophyta > Magnoliopsida > Asparagales > Iridaceae > Iris > Iris pallida. Next base: position 3,559,593 of record JANAVB010021791.1, on the reverse strand, counting down.
AAGATCCTTAATGTGACAACCATGTTACCGCGGTGTCGAAAGACTAACATGTCATAATTTTATAAGCCATGTGTTTTGACATAATCCTCCAACCGGATTTTAGTTCTATGTAATAATGCAAGATTACGACATAGGAGGAAAGAGTTGGGAGGATTATGTCAAAACACACGGCTTAGAAAATTATGACATGTTAGTCTTCCGACACCGCGGTAACATGGTTGTCACATTAAGGGTCTTTGACAAGATGACATATTGTGAAAAGATATATCCTTATAGTTCTCCTACGTATGTTGAAGAAAACCTCTATACTTCCTCCGAGCCATGCCGCCGGCTGTGCTGCTTCCCCCTCCTCTTTCTGTCCACTTCTTTTCCCCCGACTCTACACTTGAGCTGGATATCATATGTGCCTGAGAGAGTCAAATAAGAAGAATGGAAGTAGGGAGGAGCAGATCGGTCCATAGCCATGGTGGAGGAGAGGAAAAGGCAAAACTGAATCAGCATTGTCCTTCGGATCATCCTCATCAAGGCATAACGGGCTGCTCAGCGTGCCCAGCTTCTTCAACTTCTCGCTGGCTGCAGAGCCGAAATGGGAACGGGTCCTCTTTGCCGGCCCGGAGCTCTGACTCGCACTCATCGCCGCACTATCGGTTTTCTCTCCTCCTCTGACGCGAGTCATAAGAAAAGAAATTTTGTACCTCTTCTTCACATAAACATCATTGCCGCCTTGTACTAGAGCCTCCTCGTCTGTGACGCTATCCAACTTCTCGGAGTCATCGAAGAAGGAGTCGAATGAGTCGGTGGTGATAGCAGATGATTGCAAGACAGGGAGCGAAAAGACAGGCGAAGAAGAGGACGATACGAGTCGAACGGGAGATTCGAGTGACAATATAGGCACCGAGAAGTCGGATAGCGTCACAGACGAGGAGGCTCGAGTACAAGGCGGCAATGATGTTTATGTGAAGAAGAGGTACGAAATTTCTTTTCTTATGACCCACGTCAGAGGAGGAGAGGAAACCAGTAGCGCTGCGACGAGTGCGAGTCAGAGCTCCGGGCCGGCAAAGAGGACCCGTTCCCATTTTGACTCTGCAGCCAGCGAGAAGTTGAAGAAGCTGGGCACGCTGAGCAGCCCGTTATGCTTTGATGAGGACGATACGGAAGACAATGCTGATTCAGTTTTGTCTTCCTTGGATGGTATTGATTCTGCAGATCCGTGTATAAAAGAGGAAGAGATTGGAAGTAGAGTGGACCCAGAGGGAAATGAGAGATTGGAAACTGGGTCAATATCCAAGAAGCAAAAGAGAGTCGAGGATTCTGATAGGTTGTCGTATCATCATTGCTGAGGGATGAGGGTTGGAGGACAGTCAACTTTATCTACGGCTACATAGTTTCTGCCTCGCCAGTCGAATGGCTGCAGGGATTATGTCCTGATCACCATGTCGTATCGTAGGTTAATGCAAATGGAGCTGGAGCCAAAATACAGAAACCAAAATACAAAATACAAAATCTAAAATACAAAATACAAAATACAGAAACCAAAATACAAAATACAGAAACCAAAATACAAAATACAGAAACCAAAATACAAAATATAGAAACCAAAATACAAAATATAGAATCCAAAATAGGACCCTCTGTGAGAACGGATGGCTCAGAAAACAACCCAACCGGAGAGGATACTCTGAGAGATCCATCTGAGAGGGACGTATACTCTGAGAGATCACCTTTACAAGAATTATATCAGTAGTGGGATTGAGTGTTGGAGGAGATATTATCAAAGTATACGTCCTACTCAAATGGGTCTCTCACCGTTACTATTTTTTCCTGACAGCATGGTGGATGTGCTCCGTCCACAGATTCTTGCTCCGAGCCAAATCTTTGTCCCGGAGCTGAAGTGGACATCCTTGGTGTAGAGCTCGAGTGAGAGGTTCCTGACAGCATGGTGGTCTCCTTTGTCAAAGTATTCGTGCTTGTCCCACAACCAATGTGGGATCAGCACGGATACTTTGACAAAGGAGACCACCATGCTGTCAGGAACCTCTCACTCGAACTCTACACCAAAGATGTCCACTTGATCTCCGGGACAAAGTTTTGGCTCGGAGCAAAAATCTGTTGAGGAAGAACATCCACCATGCCGTCAGAAAAAAATATTAACGGTGGGAGACCCATCTGAGTAGGACGTATACTCTGATAATATCTCCTCCAATACTCAATCCCACTACTGATATAATTCTTGTAAAGGTGATCTCTCAGAGTATACGTCCCTCTCAGATGGATCTCTCAGAGTATCCTCTCCGGTTGGTTGTCGTATCATCATTGCCGAGGGATGAGAGTCGGAGGACAGTCGACTTTATCTACGGATACATAGTTTCTGCCTTGCCAGTCGAATGACTGTAGGAACTATGTCCTGATCACCATGTCGTAGTCCAATATAATCCAGAGATTGACACAGTTCTAATTCATATATGTAGTCCAATACAAATAGTCTAATACAAAAATGACCCAATACAAATAGTCTAATACAAATAAGTACTAATAGCTAATGAGAACCACGCAGCTCACGCAAACGCTCAGTGATACGTTCACGCAACCACCTCGAAAAAGCAAGATTTTCGGCGCGAGGAGAGATGTCGTCCCTTGTAAGGACTGCATGAAGAGAACTCTCGGTCTCACTAGCTACCGGTGCTGGATGAATAGAACTCCCGGTCTCACTAGCAACCGGTGCCACTTCCTCCTCAACTGTAGGAGGAGCCACCTCAGTATTCACTATTTTCTTCAAACGACGTGCCGCTCCTCGGGTCATGGGTGCCATCTGGTAAGATCGATAGTCACAAATAATATAATTGTAATACTAAGACATCATCTACTACTATATAAGATATAGTGATAGGTTGTCGTATCATCATTGCCGAGGGATGAGGGTCGGAGGACAGTCAACTTTATCTACGGCTACATAGTTTCTGTCTCGCCAGTCGAATGGCTGCAGGGACTATGTCCTTGAGACAGTGAATATATACACCATGAATCCAAACCCCATATTAACATTTACTAATCCAAATGGATGCAGGGACTATGTCCTTGCCTCTCCGGTTGGTTGTCGTATCATCATTGCCGAGGGATGAGGGTCGGATGACAGTCAACTTTATCTACGACTACATAGTTTCTGCCTCGCCAGTCGAATGGCTGCAGGGACTATAATAAGACACAATTCACCAAAGAGAACCATACTGTAGAACTCACACTTTAAGACAATAGATGAAAGAAGACTTGTATGGAGGATCGATAGGGTTGAGCGATGTCATTTTATTCTACAAAGAGAACCATACTGTAGAACTCATACTGTAGAACTCACACTTTAACACAATTCTACAAAGAGTTGTCATAGGGTGTTGAGCGATGTCATTTTATTCTTTTTTCTTCTTCTTCTTGGGATTTTTAAGTATTGGATCTTGAGAGACATATATAGCTAGAACTTACGAAGAATGGACTACCATACTTCAACAAATAGATGTTGACTAATTGGTTCATATACTTGTTGTCTAAAATAAGTGTAGAAATGTTGCAAGGTGAAACAATGTATCAAACACTATATCGAAACCCAAACCCAATATGCAAATCCAAATTAATACGAAAATACACAAGTGTATGTAGGGGATTAAGTGTACAGAGGTAAAATACATATATATGCAAGCTTGGGGGTGTCCACGTGTCCAACAAATGGACACAAAGTGTCCAAAACCTCACGAACACACTGTATCAGTGAACACATGGTCGTAATGTGTCTCCGTGTCCATTTTGGACATGAAAAATACCTCAATTAGGGTTAGGGTTTACCTTCAGTCTCCTTGCGGTGGTGGAGGAGGAGGAGGAGGACAAGTTCGGTGGTAGAGGAGGAGGGGATTAAGTGTACAAAGGTGAAATACATATATATACAAGCTTGGGGGTGTCCACGTGTCCAACAAATGGACACAAAGTGTCCAAAACCTCACGAACACACAGTATCAGTGAACATATGGTCGTAATGTGTCTTCGTGTCCATTTTGGACACGAAAAACACCTCAATTAGGGTTAGGGTTTACCTTCAGTCTTCTCGCGGTGGTGGAGGAGGAGGAGGAGGAGGATCTCACGGTGGAGAAGGAGAAAGGGCTCGCGGTGGAGGAGGAGGAGGAGAAGGGGCTCGCCGGAGGGAGGAGAAGGGGCTCGCGGTGGTGGAGGAGGATGAGCGACGCCGGAGGAAAGGGGGTGGCTGTCGTCGAGGTCGGGAAAGAGGGGCGGGAACAAAAAATTTGGGGAGAGGGAGAAATGAAAAGTCGAACCGAGGAAACCCTTTTTATCAGAAATTAGCGACGTCCGAAAATACGTCGCCAAGCGTCGGTAATCGTTTAATATTCGGCGACTTAATAATCGTTGCGACGCTAAACGTCGCTGAACTAATAAAACTAGCGACGTTTTTTGACAAATCAACGACATTGGTTTTTATTACACTAAATGTAGTCACAATATGTCGCTGTTTGTCGCTACCAGCGACGTATTGTGACGCATATTTTAGGAGTCGCTAAATCCAAAAATATTAACGATATTTTAAGTCGGCGTCGCTAATTTTGTCGCTGATATGACTTATTTTGGTAGTGGATACCGATAGTTCGATACCGATAGCGATAGGCCGATACTGATAGTTCGATACCGATATCATACTGATAGTCCGATACCGATACTGATTGAAATAATCTGAAAACGATATCGATACTCATAGAAATAGTCTGATACAGATACACATAAACCTATCTATCACTAGTAGCCATACTCCTCTACACAAGGATCTAGTAACCATATACTCCTCTACACACTAGCTAGTAGTCATACTCCTCTACATACTCCTATACACTAGGATGGATGGACGGGAAAGTGATTCCTTGCTTGTATGGATGGAATCACTTTCCTCCCTAATTTTTCTTCCATTGGAAATCACTTTCCTTTCCTCATCAATTCCTTTGGCACCCAAACATAGGAAAGTAATCACTGATACGGGCGATACCGATACGGTTTGAAATGTTTCGATCTGATACTGACCAATACCAAATATTTTTCGATACCAAATATCCGATACTCCAATCTGAAACCGCCGATACTACAGCTATCTTAGATACCAATACTCGTAGGAATAGTCCGATATCGATCCGATACCGACATTGTGGGTCTCTTTTTCGGTCAATTCGACAATGAAAATCAATCTATTGTATGTAAACCAATCGGCAAGGGTGACTACTATTTCATTTAATTTCAAAACCACTAAGAAATAACTCTGAAAGTACTTAAATTATGCCTAAATGTATAAATTATATATTTCTAAATGTGAATAATTTATTATTAATAATTTATTTTTTGATACCAAATATCCGATACCCCCACCCCCCGCTGTCCCGACCTGCCGACCCCCACCAAGACGCGACCCGCTGCCTCCTCCCCCCCCCCCCCGCCACCCCAACCCCCATCCCCACTGCCCCGACCAGCCGTCCCCCACCCAGACCCGAACCGCTGCCCCCCCGCCACCCCAACCCCCACCCTCCGCTGCTCCGACCCGCCGTACCCCCGACCCGCTGCCCAGACCCGCTGCCCCCCCGCCACCCACACGTCCACCACTCCCGTCGCCCACACCGCCGACCGACATCCCCATCCCCGCCACCCCTACCCCCACCCCCCGCTGCCCCGACCCGTCATCCCCCCCGACCCACTGCCCCGAACCGCTGCCCCCCCCCGCCACCCACACGTAACCCACCCCCGCAGCCCACACCGCCGACCTCCTTCCCTACCCCCGCCACCCCAACCTCCAACCCCCGCTGCCCCGACCCACCGTCCCTCCGACCCACTGCCCTGACCTGCTGTCCCCCGCTATCCACACCCCCGCCGCCGCCCCGACCACCGCAAGAGAGAGAGAGGATTACGTGGAGAGAGAGCCGCCGAAGAGAGAGTGAAAATTTGGCGGGAATGAAAAATTCCCCCGTCATTTCAATTTAAGTTAGGGTCATACATTTACCGACGGCTTAGCCACGGATAATATCCGTCGCTAAGCCGACGCTATACTAACATAATTGCCGACGGAATATCCGTCGCTACGTAGTCTTAAAATTGTTCCGCCACTTTTTTCTAACATTTTCCACCAAATATTCGACTATATAGCGACGGACATAAATCCGTCGCTATTTCTCCGACTTCGTCACGACGGATTGGTGACATTTTCTCACCCTTAAAATAAAAATAAAAATTTATCAGCTTCTCGTCGGTAATCCGTCGGTTCTTTGTATAAAGTCCGTCGCTAATTTCGACAAAAAAAATCCGTTGCTAAATATCCGTCGCTAATTGCCTGTATTTTGGTAGTATAGTCGGACGAGAGTTCAAAATTGGAATCAAATGAAGAGATCAAGCATGTGGATGAAATACCTATATTCTAATCCTATATGCAGGCTCACATCGGTACAGTAATGTAACCGAAGTGACAAAGTCGACCTGCATGGTCCACCACAAAAACATGTAATGCCCCAGTCCCAAAATACTTAGGACTAAGTACGTCGACATGCCAACTGCAAACATACGAAGTAAACTCCAATATATGTAACCATCGTATGTATACATAAGCTGTAAAATACAGTAACCATAATACTAATCTCATCCACAAATAAAGAAGGTAGAATTTATAAATCAACTCATGGATTGTCATTTACATATCGTTGGGCTGAGACAAATCCATTACCAACTAAAAAGAGAAGAAATACATAACAAATGAATTTGTCGAGCAATGCGAAGGCGATCCAAGTACGATCACCTCGAAGAAAGAGAGTAAAACATGCCCTTGGCTAGAGCACCTGCGAAACATTACAAAGGCACACACCTGGAGAGATCACCAGGTCCTCAGAGGGACATAACAAGGTACATAAAGAATATGCCATGTAATCTGTGATATAAAATAAATAAAAGGAAAGGTGCATGCAAAAGGGTGTCTAACCGTTCTAAAGTGATAATACAGTTAAGAACAAACCTTCAACTCATGGGCACTTTGGCTACAGAAAACTCGGTATGGTCCCACCAGGATACCAGGGACCTCAAAGCATAACATTCATTGAACGTCAGAGGCCAGCCGGATCGGGAATAGGAAAGGGCATACGTAGCCCATACATTAAGAAATTGTCCTCCCCATCCAATGTCTAGTAGGGTTACATCCATGTCCTATAGGAACCTCTAGTAACTGTCAAGTCCACTATCATGTGATTCTATTAGCAGTTACTCCTAACCGTCGTACACCACATACGTATCGGTGGCCAGCCGACTACGCGAGTACGTATCCTGTATATGACTTGCAACTCGTGATGATCATGTGTCATGGCCATATGAGGTATACCAATACCTCATCATAACTGGGTGGTCACTAGGCTAAGTCAATGCAAGAGAATAAAACCAAAAACAGTAAAATGACCGATGGAGTCGCTTGCACCCAACTGTGACTTGGACGCACAGTGATATAATACTAACAATAGATAAGTAATGCTAAATATAAATAACCGAAAATAAGAATAAGTAAATCACAGAGTAAGGTGGCAAGGTATCTTGCCTGTGGTACGAGAATGATAAGTCCCACTGTCACAAGCGTCGGCAATGAAAAGTCACAATCCACAAACGCCTCCGGATACTGAAACAAACAGCAAGAAAATTCTCGATGTAAAAGATATATCTAAGAAACGTCTGTCCAAAAGTCCAATTCTAGAATAAAGGAAAAATTATAATTTCGGGTCAAAACGATATCCGTCGTTAGACCCATTTTGCACCGAAACGCATGTCAATGTCTGTAGTCTCTAAAGTTGTCAAACTATATGTCTACGGGTTTGGTTTGAGGAGACGAACCCAACCGTATGTCCAAATTTGGATTTCGATGGACGATGTACAATTTTGCCCGTTGGATCGGGTTACGGGTCCGCCAAAATAGGCGTTCCGATTGACCTTCTCAGAATCAGATCAAACTTGGCACACAGGACCAAAATTTTGGTACGGTCCTGCTGGCACAAGTTTAGTCTCGATACGACGAACGTACACGAAGTTATGGCCAAGTCTGTAAAAGATCGATACGGGGGTATCTTGACGAATACGTACTGATTTCGTCGAACACACGCAACGAAATCGAGTTCCGTCAGTTCCCACACGTCGGCAACAACTATATGCGCCTTTCGATGCATATAGTTTGTGACTACGTCGCCCGATTTGTCGGGACGAACGAAGTATCGGAAAGTTTTATAAAATTTTAATTTTTTAAATTCAGTTTTTCGTGCATGTTCACAACCAATTATCTTTGCGTATATTTAACAAAATCATGATCTACAAGTTGGGTTCTACTCTCGAATATATTGTCTTCTACCTTTTTAGATTAGTTTGTCAAAAACTCTGGCATATGATTCAGAAACTGGCTTCCAAGTTGAGAGTTTGGTCAACCCCTATGATCTGTTTTTTGAGCAAAATTTTTTGCGTCGAACCTACGGTCAATCAAGGGGGCGATGTTGAAATCCCTTTTGAGTATTTCAAAGAGGGTTACATAGGCTATCTAGACGAATTTTTAGAATCAGAATGGATCGAGTATGATGGAAATAAAACGATGAGGAAGAAGGGGTACCTATGTTCGTTTAAAACAAGGTCAGCCTTGTTTGTCGGTCGGTCCACGGCTACTCCAGGGATGGGACGGCGATCACAGGCGGTCGGACGGCGAGGTCAGGCTACTGGGGCGCTAAAGGGATGTCGCACGATCAACGAGCACGGGTTTTAGGGGTTTGTGAGTTCAGAAAACTCGTCGACAATCCCACACGTATATATCAAGATTTAAATCCTATTTTGATTCGAATTCGTATATAAACCAATTCCTTAGATATTATAAAGTCCTATCTATTGGAGAATTAGATAGGGTTTAGGTTTGGATGGAGTTTGTGCAGATTTGATGAAGATTTAATCAAATCCCTTCTTCCTGGGATTTTTCTATACGCACGGAGGAAGGAATTGGAGGTTCGAGTTTATACATATAATGCATCTCGCGAGGTTTTGATTTTCTTTCTCTATTTTTTTATAAAGAACTCTATACACATGTATATATATCTATTTATATAAAATAGCATACGTTTATACATAACTACATAATATAAGTTATGTATAAATATACTCATATACATATAATATAATCATTATATGTACACATATATACATCCTTCCTCATATACACACATATATATACATTATATACCAATGTATAATTATATATATCTTTATAATATGTATATATATACGCATCAATTGCTAATACATGTTAACCTAGTTGGAATCAAATTTTCATAAATAAGAAGAGTTAAAAACTAAATACTAATAAATATTAATAATTTACTTAGCTATTTACTGATTAGAAAATATAATAAAATATTTACAAAAATATAAAATAAACATAAAATATAGGGGTTTATAGAAACAGAATCAGAAGAGTTAGATCTCTCCTCTTTATCGGATTCAGAGGCTTCTGGGGTCAGAATCGGCGAGGTATAACCCGATCCACGCTTCATTTTGTCGTCATATTATAGTGACTGTCATTTTGGAGTAGGGATACGAATAGGAGTTCGCCCTCCCTTACCGCTATTGAGACCATCTTTAAAATTGTAGCACATCTTTTGAATGACATCTTTTGATTGTTGACTATAACGACATAGTTGGAGCCTCCAGTTATCGTCATTTTCTTTCTCGTTATCTGGCGTAGTCTTCTGCTTTGTTCCTTTACCAAAAGTATATAAAATTCATCTTTCTTTCTGGATGGAACTAAGAAGAAGTGTTGCACTGGTTCGAGCAATACTTCGTCTTAAAGTGTTTGAACTTCTCCTATTGTAAGTGATTCAAAGTTATCTAGTATTTTTAAGTAACATCGAGTTTAATAAAAGACATCAGTATACTGGAAAGGAGGTGATACTTTATTGATTTGTACATCATCATTTACAACAGAGTTCTTAGCCTTAGCAGAAAGCGAGGTAAGGTTGATAACTAGAGAATGAGAAGGAGAAGAAGAAGGAGTAGGCTTGTTACGACGAAGGTCGATAACAAGAGGCTCAGAAGAGGTGAGCTCCCTCTGTTCCAATTTTTCAGAAGGAGGATGTTTAGCATGAGAAAAAAGATGAATAGTCAACGTCTAAGAGGATAAAGGACGAGAAGTACGTCCTTTGACCGAAATCATAATGACATCATCTGAGGTGTCCCTCTGATCTTCCTAAATATCCATGGCCAGTACAATTTTCATGAATTCCTTCTTGTACATTCGGGAATCAGTACAATATGCTTCGATACCACGGAAGGGGTTAAGATCAGCCACCTCATTTTGGACCTTTCTATTGACGTCTACATACTTGAAGCATTGATGAAGAGTTGCTGGTATGATATTATGCTCATGCAAAAATGGTCTTCCCTGCAAGACATTATAGGAGCTATGATTGTCGATCACATGGAAGGTGACCTTTGTACGGAGATTGTCGATTTGTACTTTCAGGTGAATCTTTCCAGGGGTTCACTTCTACCGGAATTAAATCCCAAGATTTTCATGATAGTTGTGGAAAGATTATGCACAGGGATCTTTAGAGCATCTAGTAGAGTCTTTGGCTTGATACTGAATGTAGACCCAGGATCGATCAGGATGCGGTCAACCTTCATTATATCGACATATCCCGTAAAATAGAGAGGCCGGTCATGTCGATTGTCTTTCAGCAGCATATCATCTTGTGTAAAGGTGATATTGGGCATCAGCTCCATCACACTATGGTAATGAAAGCAGGTCAGAGGCTCCTCGTCTGGATTCTTAAGGAGTGTTAGACAAGTGTCGGCTTGCATCAAAGCTTCACTCAATGTTTCTCGAGTTTTTCTTGAGAGACGCGGGAGTTCAAAGATTGATAGCCTTGCTGGAGTATTAGCCAGTTGAGCCAATATATCAAAGTTATAAGGCTTTTCAAGTCCAAGAGGTGGAGTCTTTTTTATACTTTATCGAAACGGACATATTATTTTCTTTTGTCAGACGCCGTCGATTTAGGAGGAGTTGGTTCCACTGGAGGTGATGAAGCCGATAGAACATTAGCAGCAGGAGAAGATGATGCTGAAGGAGCTTCCGAAGCTGGAGCAGGTCTCTCTTGACCTTCTGAATAGTCGCTCAGGTAAAGTCTCCCAGACCTGGTACCAGTTAAGGCTTCTTCTTCGGATACAGGTTCGAAGGACACCATATTGCAACTCTGTCTGGATCTTGCTTTTGGAAGACTTCCTCTGAAAAGATGAAGATTCTATCCAGAAACCCAAACCAACACGAGATTGGTTGTGTGAAAGGCATAGAGAAAGAGGTACAAGAGATCATTTTTTATGATTCAGGCCAGAAGCCTTTGGTAGATCATATCCCATCTTTGTCATGAGTTCACGGGATTGTAGACTATTTAGATGGAAGGCTGGTTGGTAATTGGCCTCTAGCTTTGGCAGCATTGTCTCAGAAGAAGAAGAAGAAGAATCTGTCGTCGAGGTGAAGGTAGCAGTTAAATGTGGAAGACAGTGTTCACCCAATGAAGTTATATGACATGACTTATAATATTTGGCTGCTTTTTTGGACTTTGTGGATGAAGAAAGTGCTTCAAAGTTAGCCACCAAATCAGGATGGATCCACATAATCTCTTCCTTATCGGTTGACAAAGGAACAAGACCATCAGTTCGTGCAGGTGGGAGATTAACAATCTCCAGAATAGCTTTCGGGATGGATATGACTGCATCCTACAAAAGTTAAGCAGGAAAATGGCCAAATTGTAGAGAAACAACGTTAGCATTTATGGTCTTCTCGTTCTACTGAAAAGTGATTGCGTCAGATTTGATCGTCTCTTGGATCTTCCCTTTGAGCACATAGAATGCTCGACTCCGGTGTCCAATAAACCAGTGATACACACAATATTTAGGATGATCAGTTTTACCTATTTTCTTTGGCCGCTTTGCATTCGGCAGCTAAAATTTATTGCTTTGGATCAAGCAATCAAAAATGCTCATGACATCAACCTCGTTGAAGGAGTATTCTTCTTTTGGATGTGGTGCCCTTTGTGGTGGTGTCGTTAGAGTAGGTGTTGACTGACCTATGTTGACGGCTAGAGCTTCTTTGCCTTTAACATTGATAGCCAAAGTCTCTTTGCCTTTGCGGTTATTCTGACGGCCACCGCTGTTGGATACAGCATGTTCATCTATGTCAAGATTAGGCATCTGAATTCCTAATTGTTTAAACTTGTTGGCACTTTCTTCTGCTGTCTTGGCATTTACTATAAAGGAAGGCCAATCCTGAAACTGTGTAGAGCCAGTCCATATGCTGATTATAGACAACAAGTTTGATTTGCATGTGTTTATAGTCAGAGCATCTGGAGTTCCCAGTGGCATTTTGAGTACCTCACGGCAGAATCGTTCAATGAAACGTTCAGTAGTTTCATTAAGCCGCTGTTTGATTTTGATGAGGGCTGACATAGTCATGTCATTTGTTCCCTCATAAAATCGTTCCAGGAATATTTGTTTGAATCCAAAAGGAGGTTATGCAACCGTATAGCAAACTGCGGTACCAGTCGTAAGCTGCACCAGCTAAGCATCCTATGAATACTCTAGTAAGTAGAATATCGTTCGGCTGAAGTTAATCAGTCATTACCTCAAAGTGGTTGAGGTACTGGCTTGGGGTTATACCACCATCAAACAGCATAATGGTAGGAGGTTTGTATTTGGGTGAAAATTGAAATTTCTTCCACTCTATGGGATAAGGTTATTTAATCCCAAGCTTCTGTAGGCCGTTGTCACGACCCGCACCCACCGTGAGCGTACGAGTATGTAACAGCGCCCAGCCTATACCACAGTATCGGCGGTAGAACGCTGTTCTAGGTCATGAACTATAACTAGCATAATATGAATACTCTGCAAAAGGAGGCCAAACACAGAAGGTACAACTCAATCACAATCTAAAGGTAAAATATAGCACGATGGAATAGATAGAGAAATCCTCAACTGAGGTACAACAGAAATGAAATAACATAAGTCTCAATATCTCCATAAATATACAACTCTGAAATCAAGACAACAACTAACATGAAAAAGAAAAATAGTCTAGACTATCTAAACTATGCAATGGGTATCATCCTCAACAGCTGCCTGAACCTTCCTAGGGGTCCAGATCGCGAGTGTCATCTAGGCAAGCTCTATAGTAAAGGGTGCAGGGTTCTTCATCATCCTCTGTAAAATTTTCAACAGGTCCAGTCAGGACGGGAGCGAGCACAATACATCTCACGCAGATCATAACAGGTTAGAAAATATAGACATGCAAGAGAGTACGATACATAAAACTGAAAGAAAGTACATGATGTAAATAAAGAGAGAACTGTAATAGAAATATCTACTATAAGTAGAGAGCTACCAGTGACTAGTGGTTTAGAGTACGAAGTCAACATGTGAACGGCTTGATTTGCACATGAATATACTAAAGAGGCGCACATGGCTATACTACTTTGGAATTGTTCACATGACTATTTATACTCCCCCCATACCCCAATCAATACAAAAGGATCCAGATAAGTTATGTTACGTACATGATTTTCACATGAAAGCCCATAAATGGGTGCACATGAAGTATACATGAGGGCTCATAAATGATTGCACATCAAATTCACATGAAGGCCCATAAATGGGTGCACATGAAATTCACATGAGGGCTCATAAATGAGTGCACATGAAGTATAGGTTATACATGAGATACATGAGAAACATGACCGATAATGAGAGCACATGAGAGTACATGAGCATGCATGAACGAGCATGAAGCACATGAGAAACATAAATAACATGAGAGCGAAGAATACATGATGCACATGAAACACATGACATGATGTATCCGATGCTCCCGAGTGGGATAACATCTCAATGTAGGGATCCATATAGTACCAATCCGTGATAATATAGTGACAACATCAAATAAGGTAAACTAGAGAAGGAATATAATTCTACGCAAGTTATAAAATAATCAGAGAATGTACTCGCCTGGTATCTGAATAGCTGTAGTAAATGTACTATCCGAGATAAGGTACCTGACTCCTAGTTAGAGCAACACAAGTCAAGATGTATACAGGGGGATGATAAATGTAATCTACAATGCATCTGCATGCTGTCTAAGTCAAACTAGACTAAAGTCAACCCTTGGTCAACTCTAGCCAACTGCACTAGTCAAACTAGGTCAACCTAACCCAGACAAGTCTTACTAGGCCTAACCAAGACTATCCTAGCAAGCACACATAAATACCAAGGCTATACAAGCCAACACAACCCACACATAAAGGCACATCACATCCAGCTATTAATCATAAATTCATATATATATATATAAAAAAAAAATATATATATATATATATATATATATATATATATATATATATGTATATGTATAGGCTTATATATATATACAACATTACAGATACTTTATGTAAATAGAGAGAGAGAGAGAAAAACTAGTATGTAGGGGCCTATGTGGTTGGTGTGGGTGTACATGGTAGTGGACATGAAAGGGTATCAAACACTAACTATTCTATACATGGCATGTAGGTTAACTATCTATATTACAACATATAATTGCATCTAACATGCATGGCAAACAAGGTATACATCTATATTAGGCATAATTATACATTCCTTGTATGCATACTTGCATACATACAAGTCATGCAACATGCATACTTCCTACATATTCTTATTTGCTACATGCATTATACTTTACACTATACCTTACATTATATACATGTATGTAAGAAGAAAAGAAAGGGAGAGGGGATAGATTTGGATATGAGGGACTGAAATATATAGGATACGAGGGGTGAGGATGGCTATGCATGGACTGATTAGTATAGAGGGTAGGGGACTGAAACAGGTTTATAAAACCAATATCAGGTTTTGTCAAACAGTGAATATTTGTGTGTGTGTGTGTGTGTGTGTGTGAGAGAGAGTGTGTGTGTGATATACCCTCAAGTTGATAGTGTATACAACCAGTGTGTGTGGTACATATGAGTGGACAGTAGGAACCTAATTCTCAGTTACATGTGTAGATTAGTGTGTGTGGGTTCAGTTAACATGCAATGGGGATGTGGGTGTATGTTCCAAGTGTGTGTATATGGGGAACATCATGTTCTCAGTTATTACAAATATGAAAAGTGTGGGTATATGAACTCATTTTCAGATTGGGGAAAATGTGTGTGTCAATTTCAGAAACCAGTGTATTAAAACTCAGTAAGATTTCAGTATAATATAGGTTATGAACCAATGTGGTTCTCAGAAAACAAGGGCCTTCTGTGTGGGTATATGAGTGTGTATGAGTCAACTGCTTACAGATTTCTATGTGGGTGTGTGTAAATGAGAGTGTAGTGAACAGGGCAGCTCTAGTATTCAGTTTTACAATTAATGAATGATAGGTAATACATTTCAGTTAGAGTTAGGAATGTTAGGCAAATGAATCAGTTGCATAGTGTCAAGCCATTCGCATTTTTCTAGTTTTCAGATTTTGTGTGTTAGCAATATAACTCTCAGGAACATAAACAGTATTCAGTCATACATATATGTGTGTGTGTGTGCATTAGGGGTTTAAGAGTGTGTAAATGTGCATTCAGTCTTGATGTTTCTGTGTACATGTGGGTGTTATGTATGTAAAAGGAAATCTCAGGAAATTATATGGCAATGTACAAAACAGCAAAAACAAGGCAATGGCAGCTAACAATAGGGTTCTCGGGAAAAATGGAATCAATGGCAGTTAAAACAATACCAAACCCAATCTAACATGTAACATCCTAGCATTAGTTTAATATATATGTGATTGACTCTAATATGGCAATTTAGCATTCAAAATCAGTTTAAAATGGGAATCTAGAGTTTAGGAAATTCAGGTGGTGTATAGTGTGTCAATGACAGTTTTATGACCAAATTTCAACCAATTTCGAAAACCATATCATCCATGAAACATCCAACAGTGAATTAACACAATGTGAATGAATCTAACATGGAATTTTAGTATCAAAATTAGTTGTAAAGCAGGAATTAGAAATCAGGATTTGATTCCTGAATATGTATCAGTCAAAATTTGAAACCCCATCAAGGATTCGAAAACCAAAATAAAACAGGAAACCCGATCCTGAATCAATCTGAAACATAAAACTAAACCTTGGATCATAGTTGAAAACTTGTTTGAAAATCGTATTCGAAATCAAAAAAAATCCCAATCAGTCTCAGTGTGTATCAGAAATTTCAAATTCTCAACCCAATAATCACATAAAACCAAATCAAGTTCAAAATGGTGTACATACATGTCCCCCACATTAGTACGTGTCATGTGGGTCCATTCGTGTCCAGAAAAGTGGACACAATCGTGTCTAAACAACCACACGAACACGGACATTAACTTGTGCACAGACTGCATCGTGCTGCGATGTAGTCGCCTCGTGGACACGACACGTGACACTTCATGCCACGTGGTCACGTCCACGTGTACGCCTAGCATAGGGCTACATGTGTGTCACCCTGCATTGTGTCCACTAGGGTCGTGTCAAGAGAAAACAATACGTATTAGAGCCAATTTCTCGACTGATACTGTACAGTACAAATTCAATACGCTTGTCCGTGCTTCCTCGACACGACATGATTTCGTATCAAACTCGAGGGGTGCACTGGCAGTTACTGCCCCCTTCCTCACGCCAAATAGCAGCTGCCCACGTGGCGTGTGCAGCGAGCACGAGGGGTGCATGAGCAGGGGACTGTGTACGTGCGTCGTGCAGCAAGTTCGTGTCCGATTTGGACACAGACACGGCTGGAAATGTGCTCAGAGCTTGGGATTCATGGATCACACAAATAGGGATAGAAATCTGTTCAAATAGAATTTTAAAATAAGAAGAATTTATTCACTCAAGCATTTCATCGAACACATGCACCCTAACACTGATACGTGTCCGATACGGACACAAAATGGATACGACTCGACACCAAACCTATGCTAGCAGCTAGGGGACTCCTAGGGCTATGTACTCATGCAAGGAAATCGAAATCTAATGGTGATTGTGTGGGTTTACCTATTGGTTGTGAAACCTCAATGTGAAGGGCCTTGAATGAAAGCTTCTTCTAAACTTGCAATGGTTCCAAGCCCCCATATCCTTGCTAGCTAGTCTCCAATAGTATCCCTACTGTTGAGGAGTCCAATGCAATTGGTTTGGTCCAATTTGGAGGAGAAATGGTGAAGAATTGGGAAAGAACACTAAATGGGATTTTTGTAGAGATTAACAAAAGGCAATATTTGTGAAGAGATGATTATAATGGGAAGAGGGGCTCATGATGGCTGTGATAAAGCTAGGGTTAGGGTTTTAGATGAGTGGTTGAGGCTTCTCTAATAAGTTCAAGTCAAATCAATGGCTCATAACAAAAGTAGGTTTCTTACATAATATCTCTTAACAAAATATCTAGATATTTATCCTACTTAGCCATTAAGTCTTATAATCTTCTAACTAAGCCCCCATGAACATTATTAACATGTATGTTAGGTCCAAACTAGGTTAGTCTCTAATAAAATAATTAGCATCATAATAATCAATCAAAATTTATTTTCATAAATCAGTCAAAAATGACCAAAATACCCCTAGGCTAAAAGTAACAAACAGACATCATAATCACATGGTTAGGTCCCCATGGTCACGGTTAGCCTCTAGGTCATGCAGTCTCTAGGATTGCACTAGCCAAACATCAAAATTATAAGTCATGGTTTTTAAATAGTTTTAAAATGATTAAAAATCACCAAAAATCATATTATTATTTAAATATCATAATTAAATAAATTAAAACACAAAATTTTAAAATTATCCTCATTTAGAAAACTGGGTATACAAGTCTGTCCACCTTAGAAAAATTTTGTCCTCGAAATTTAAGATGGTAGTACTACTTCTAGGTTAAACACACCCACAATCATAGTCTCAAATCACACAGTTCGATAATCATATGCGTCTGTACAAAATTATGATACTCAGAATCTTCGTCATGCTAGTGAGCCAGGCTACGATAATCACAGAGTCCTTGACTAAGGCACATACCTCTAAAATCATGGTATTTAAAATTTTTGCATTGTCGCATGCGACGACGAAAACCTTAAATTCCCATACCAGAAAAATACGTCCAAAATCTGACTATATGTCCTCACTATGCCAGCTAACATGACTATCAAAGATTCTAGATCCCATGATTGAGGTGACCTAGCCTATATAATTTCCTCAAAAGAAAAACAAACATAACACGATAATAACAGAACAAATTGATCAGTCAACAAGAAGCAGATGGAATCGAATTTCAAGATAGTTATAAGAGGCAATTGTGAAAATAGAATCGAGAAGATCAGAACCTGCAGTAAGATCTCCAATGGCCTGTGCATCCTCGACTGTCCTGGCGAAAGCTCGCCCTTGCTGGTTTCCTCTGGCCTGCTGCTGATGCTGCATGTACCTCTGCTGTTGAGAGAAATCAGAAATGATGGGAAAAAGGTCTTTGTACAGGAATAGGTGCACCTCCAATGTAGCAGAAACTCCAACCTAAGTCGGCACAATAGAAGCTGCGGTCTTGAGGCCCTGTTGAACAGGACGAGAGGTGGCCAGCCTCTCGATAGTATCCTCCGAACCGGAGCGATGAGATCGTGTCTCCATAATCATCATGAAGACAGATCAAAATAAGAAGCAAGTACTAAGAATGAAGCAAGAAATCAAAAGAGGACAGTTTATATCCAAGGGAAGACAATAAGCAGCAAAGTTAGATAAAAAGAATCTGATTAAGTGTTTTTTTCTAGTGTGATTGAGTACCCTCAAAATATCCTAATCCTACTGCAGGCTGTAGTGATACTCTAGTTCGAATACTACTACATAAACTCGACCTGCATGGGCCACCACTAAAAATATGTCGCGATCCGCACCCACCGTGAGGGTACGAGTACGTAACAGCGTCCAGCCTAAGCCGCAGTATCGGCGGTAGAATGCTATTCTAGGTCATAAACTATAACTAGCAAAATATGAATACTCTCCAAAAGGAGGACAAACACAGAAGGCACAACACAATCACAATTAAAGGTAGAATATAGCACGATGGAATAGATAGAGAAATCCTCAACTGAGGTACAACAGAAATAAAATAACATAAGTCTCAATATCTCCATAAATATACAACTCTGAAATCAAGACAACAACTAACATGAAAAAGGAAAACAGTCTAGACTATCTAAACTATGCAATGGGTATCATCCTCAGTAGCTGCCTGAACCTCCCCAGGGGTCCAGGTCGCGAGTGTCATCTAGGCAAGCTCCATAGTAAAGGGTGTAGGGTTCCTCATCATCCTCTGTAAAATTTTCAACAGGTCGAGTCAGGACGGGAGCGAGCACAATATATCTCACGCAGATCATAACAGGTTAGAAAATATAGGCATGCAAGAGAGTACGATATATGAAACTGAAAGTAAGTACATGATGTAAATAAAGAGAGAACTATAATAGAAATATCTACTATAAGCAGAGAGCTACCAGTGACTAGTGATTTAGAGTACAAAGTCAATATGTGAACGACTTGATTTGCACATGAATATACTAAAGAGGCGCACATGGCTATACTACTTTGAAATTGTTCACATGACTATTTATACTCTCCCACACCCCCAATCAATACACAAGGATCTAGACAAGTTATGTTACGTACATGATTTTCATATAAAAGCCCATAAATGGGTGCACATAAAGTATACATGAGGGCTCATAAATGAGTGCACATGAAATTCACATGAAGGCCCATAAATGGGTGCACATAAAATTCACATGAGGGCTCATAAATGAGTGCACATGAAGTATAGGTTATACATGAGATACATGAGAAATATGACCGATCATGAGAGCATATGAGAGTACATAAGCATGCATGAACAAGCATGAAGCACATGAGAAATATGAGTAACATGAGAGCGAGGAATACATGATGTACATGAAACACATGACATAATGTATCCGATGCTCCCGAGGGGGATAACATCTCAATGTAGGGATCCTGTAACACACACTTTTCTAAAATGAGGGTAATTTTAAACTTTTATAATTTTGATTAATCGATAATAAGATTTAACTCATGTTGTGATTATTGATAATTTTTTTAATCAATTTAAAACTATTTAAAATGTTGAATTGTGATTTTGATGGTTAACTAGTTAATCCCTAGTTTTGCTAAGTTAAGAGACTAACCATGACCATGGAAACCTAACCATGTGATTAGAATGACTATTTACAACTTTTTAGGCTAAGGGTATTTTGGTCATTTTGTGACTTTTGAATTATTTAGAATTTTGATTAATTGGTGAATTTTAGATTATTTTAATGATACTTAAATTGATGTATTATGATTTTGGTCTTTTTTCATGTTTTAATATTTTGGGAAATTTTTATATTTTTACTATTGTTTTTATTGGATTTGTTTAGTCGTGTTTGAGTTTCGTCTCGTTCCGACTTGTATTGTGACCCGGTAGCTTGAACTCTAGATGGAACCCAATATTAAGTTAAGCATGGCTCACAAGACCCAACATTAAGTTAGTTAATTAAACTAATTTTTATCATGTTAGAATGGTTAAGTTAGAGACTCAAAACTAGATCATTTTGACCCCAAACTTGAACCTAGTCTAAACTTAACCATATGAGACTAGAGAGAGGCAATTAGGACGTTTTCCATTAGCCCTAATGAACTCTTTATGGCAGCCACCTTTAGGAGAGAATGATTCATTTCATTCATTACAATCTTTGCCTCTTTTATTTTTCTTTTGTTCTTCCCCAATTTTAGAGAGCCTTCCCATTGATTTGATCTCCAAATCAAATCAAGTCTTCACCAAACCTTCCCTTAATCATTCCCATTCTCCAAGGGAAGGGTGCAACCAAGGATTGGAAGAGGAGTGCAAGGAGGAGTGTCCACTTTGAGGGATCTTCGTATCTAAGCCGTGTCCTAAAGGATTTCATTGGGATTCCACTCCCAATAGGTAAAACCCATCCTCTAAATCGATTTCCTTTGCATATAAATTAGTTTTGAATCTGTAGGATCCATCCTCATGCATGTGTCCCATTTAGATTCAAATTTGAGACCATTTGGAGCTCTCTTGAAGATTTTAGATATGTATCTTGTGTCCTACTTGATAGATCCCAAATTAGGACACCCCATGTGTATGTATGTATGATAATAGTTTAAATAGATATTTAAATTCAGTTTTATAATGGTTAGAGAGTGGATTGATCTTAGTTATGATGGTTAGAATGAGTTTCATTTGGATACCTATGTTTGTATCCAAGTATCTTGGCCTATGTGTTCTTTTGTCAAATCCGTCATAATTTTCAACCACGTTTTTATTAACCAAAGCAACTTAGAAATGTCATAACTTTTAGCTTAGAACTCCGATTTATCTCCCATTTTTTTAAAAGAACCGTATCGACGTTAGATTTCCAAATATATATTTTAATAAGCCAAATTCTTTCTGTAAATTTCTGTAGAATTATTTGAGTGTCAGCTGTATGAAAGACGAACGTGTTTCGGTATTTTTACGATTTCGGGAGCTTCCGGACACGAAAATGCGATCTGTTTAAAGTTTCGGAAAGCTTACACAAAGGGATACGACATACTTTAATCCTAGAATTTAGTGAATGCCCAATTGGTACAGTATTGATTTTAAGTAGAAGAGTGACTATACGATATATGCATTTTGTGTAACCTATGAGCCTATGTAGTATGGATATTAAATGAATATAGAGTATGTAATACATGATATGTTAGATGAATGAAATGATATATATATGATATATATTCTCTTTACATTAATATAAATATGGTTGAAAGCAAGCATGTAGGAATGCTATTAATATAATGCATATAAGCAATGCATGAATGAAAGAATGATATACAATGTATGCATGAAAGTATATAATGAATGCCAGATATGAATGCAAGATATATATGTAATGATAGATATGAATACATAATGTATAAATATTATAATGCAATATATAATAATAACATGTATGGTAATGTAGAGTATATGATGCAAGCATGAATGAATGGAGGAAATACATGTATATAGGTAATATAGAATGTAATATAGGAATGCAAGCATGCAAGATAATGTATTGTATCCATATATGATGTATTCAACTTAAAGATAATATAATATATGAAAGGAATGAATGATAATATATAACATGATATGTAAGGTAATACAAGGTATGAAATATATGATGTGTGCATGTTTGTATGTCTCTATGTTAATGTATGAAATAATATGAATATACAATGTATGCATATGTATAAAACATGTAGGTAATGCATAGATGCATTAATGAAATGAATGTTTGCAATATGTTAATATAAATACAAGTATCTAATATGCATGAATGTAAGTATAATATAATACAAGTATACATGTATGTATCATGTAAATGTAATATGCATGATAGGTATGTATGCATGTATACAAGGTAAGTATGTATGTATGTATGTATTTCTATAAACTGAGTTAACCTATAACCTTTTACACACATGCATTCATACATCCTTTGACATCATGTATCCCATGTCACATGCACCTATCTATCACTAAATTTTAGAACATTAACACATATTCTTTCACACACATGCCAAAAATACACATACTCACTTACTCATTTACCTCTCTTTATCTCTCTCTATATATATATGTATGTGCCTATATATATAGCTTTCCTATATATATCTATGTTTATGAATATGTGAATAGTGATGCATATATATATATATATATGGGATGTACATATAGGTAGCCTATATGTTATGAGTGTACTAAAATATATTAGATATATATATTGTTATGTGTATATGTGTTTGTGGTTTGGCTTAGGCATGATATAGCCTATAGCCTAGGGCTCTTAGCCTATGGTGTGTCTGTTTGCCTAGTGAGAGTTTAGTTAGACTTGTTTAGTCTTGATTAGACCTAGAATAGACTAGTTAGACTATTATAGACTTGTTTGGTTTAGGTTTGACCTAGTTGACCTAGTTTGACTAGTCTAGTTGACTAGAGTTGACCAAAGGTTGACTTTTGCCTAGATTGACCCCAAACTTCATATAGATGCATTGTAGCAGTCTATTTTCTTATTTTAGACTTGTACTGTTCTATAGGAAACAGACACCACTCCTCGGATAGTATATTCTCTTCGGACATTCAGGATACCAGGCGAGTATATTCTCTGATCATTTCATATCCTGCTTAGAATTATTTTCCAGCATTAAATTACTTTACTTGATGCTGTCACATTGGTAACACAGATTAGTACTATATGAATCCATTCTTGAGATGTTATCCCGTCAGGGAGCATCGTATACTACATGTTCTGTGCGTTTCACTTACATGGTATATCACTATGCTTCACGGTTCATCGATCACTTGTGACATGTACTCTCATGATCACAGAGTCTTCCCTGAATCACCCATTTATGGGCATTCCTAGAATCACCCTATTTATGGGCATTCCCAGAATCACCCATTTATGGGCTATCCATGTATCACCCCTTGTGGGCCTTTGCATGGAATCATAACATAACCTGGTTGAATTTTTGTGTATTGATTGGGGGAACGGGGGAGTAGAAGTAGACATGTGAATAATATCCATGTAGTGTAGTTTCCAGAATTACTTCATAGTATAGTTCCCAGAATCTCCTATGCCATTCACATGTTTATATTGTACTCTGACTCACTAGCCACTGTTAGTTCTCTACTTATAGTAGATATTTCTATTACAGTTCTCTCTCTCTCTGTTTACATACTGTATTTCTTTCAGATCATGTATCTTACTTTACTGCATGATTATATTTTTTAACCTGCTATGATCTGTTGAGATGTATTGTGCTCTCTCCTGTCTTGACTGAACCTGTTGATAAATTTTACAAATAGCTTGGAGGTTGCCTGCTAGCCTAGAGGAGACACATTAGAGGTTATTTAGTTAGCTATTTTCAGTTGTCTGGAGTTGTATTCACTTTATGGATTACTGTATTTGAGTTTTGAGACGTATTTCTGGGTTTGTGTATCTTAGACACTTAGACTTATATCTGCTATATCTCTTTTGGATTTTATGTTTTATCTATCTTCCATTATGCTCTACCTTAGATGTGATTGAGTTTACATTCTGACATGTCACCCCCATTCGGGGAGTATAAACTGCTTAGCCTTATACTATTAGATGTATGAGACCTAGGACAGCGTTCTACCGTCGACACTGCGGCGTAGGCTGGACGTACCCACGTCTCGTGCCCTAACTCTAGGGTGCGGGTCGTGACACGTTTTTAGTGGTGGCCCATGCAGGTCGAGTTTGTGTAGTGGTATTCGAACTAGAGTACCACTACAGCCTGTAGTAGGATTAGGATATATTTTTTGAAGGTACTCAATCACAGTTAGGATCCCCTGAGAGATTCCTAGGACGACCCTTGAGAATCTTATTTTAACTTCGATTTGAAAACTCTCTTCCCTTGATTTGATTTATCTTTACTTTCTGTTGTTGAATTTGATTTTGATGGATTATTGTTGAATTTGAGTTTGTATTTATTAATTTTGATGGAAGATTGTTGAATTTTGAATCTTGATGTTAGTTGTAGCATCCGAGTTTGTATTTATATGATTTGAAAGATTTTTGTTCATTTTTGAATCTTGATGTTCGTTGATAAATTTGATTTTTGGGTATTCATTGTTGATTTAATTTAATTTTTGTCAAGATGAAATTATATGGGCTAGGTCATCTAAGTTATGGAATCTAGTCTTCTATAGTCACATTAACCAGCATGGTGAGGACATATAGTCTGATTTTGGATATATTTCTCGGGTGTGGGAATTTAAAGTTTTTGCAACCAAGCTAGCGGCATCGCGAAAATATTAAATACCATGATTCTAGAGGTATGTGCCTAAGTCGAGGACTCTGTGATTATCGTAGTCGTGCTTACTAGTATGACGAGGATTTAGAGTACTATGATTGTGGATAGACGCATATGATTATCAGATTGTACCTTAAATATTTTTGAATATGTTTTCTCTACTTTTGTTTCAGTCCTTCAAAAAAAAGAAATTATTATTTGTTTTTTTTTTTGCTTCTCATTATTTAACTTAGGAGTAGCTTTAGCTATTTTTATGAACCTTTATGTAACTTCTTACTATGAATCTCTTCTTAAAATAATGAATCGATGATTTTGCTAGACCTTATCTTGGATTTGATATTATAGCTATGGTTTCAAAATGGTTCTTCCTTTAAACAGATAAGCGGAATAGATTTCATTTTTATTTCTTTTTGTTATTATTATTGTATTAAATAATGATAATAATAATAAAACTGTCTTGATTACACCAATCACCTACTTTGCAATCTTTGTAGGAATCTAAATGTTGGTCTTGATATAGAATTTGATTTTTATATTGGGACATGAGAATATATATATAGTGGACACAGAATCTTTGCCTGACACGTATGCATGCTACACTTGATTTCCCACCTATCTAAATACATATTAATATGTTGTTGATGTTTAAATTGTCAAAATCCTAATATTTCTGGTTTTCTGCTTTTCCAGTTTAAATTCGTAATTCAAATAAAGATTTCATGTTATTAGTTATGTTTACATCACTGCACATGTATTTTATACGTAGGGTTTCAATTCAAAAAAAAAGTTTTGTGTTTGAATTTGTCAAATCTAAGACTGTGTGCATATTAACCCTTAATTTTGGATTTTAAATATTAGTTCAAATTGTTGTTTTAAATGTAATGGTTTGAGCTATATACATTGTGGTATGTAGGGATATAAATTTAGGTTTCGTATTCTTACATGTTAGGTTGTGATAAACATTGGGTTAGTTGATGTTGAATTTCTCCAAATCCTAAAACTGAATACATGTTAACATTTTCACATTGATTTCTAATGCTTAGTTCAATTTCAGATTTAATATGTAATATTGCACTGTATGCATAGCTAAATGTATGGATAGTGTGTTAGGGTTTCTTCACTATCATTTTAGGATGCATTGGAAGCATTGAGTTAGTTGTGATGTTTCAAATCCCAAAAATCTGAAACTGCATTATGTTAATATTGTACTGGTTTAAATGTTAGCTTATTTTTAGATTTTGTATGTAAATGCTGAACTAAAACTGGTTTTAACCTTTCAATACTAAGCTATACCCTGTACAAGGACACACACCCAAACTTAGTATACACTGCCATGTAAACCTAACCTTTCCTCTCTATGTTATGTTCATATACCTGTATAGATATATATAGAGTTTATGCATACATGTTATAATGTATATAGATACATAACTAAATCTCTACCTCCTTACGTATATATATGTATATGGTTAGCCATGCATATTATGAGTAAATAGGTTGTGTATTATAGATTGTTTAACCAATATGCCAGGGGTAGTGTAACTTGATAGCCGTTGTTTTGAAACCCAAATTCTCATATACACTTTCATGTATATTTTACGTACACACATGCCTACTGTCTAACCATATGAACATGTCCACATACACCCATACACACACGAACCATATAACCTTTACATAATGCTAGCTTTTCCCTCTCTAACGCTATATATATAAATATATTGTGATTGGATTTCCATGTAAGTGACTTTCATTCCTTAACTTTTGATTTTTATTTTTCTGAACCCTTTATAGATAATTAGTAGTTACCTTTCTTTATTTTTTTATAATACCAGTTTTCGTATAGGATGGTCGACTGCCTTACAGTTTTGATGATTTGTTATTTCTGTATCTTTTCTAGTTTAGCACCCTAGATTGCTTATGTGTTTTGATACCCTATGACCGTTTTGGTTTAGCATAACCAGTATACCCAGATGAGACTTTCACTACCACCGTATGCCATGACCCTGTATGTCGTCCTTTTTAATCACATGATTTGTTTAAGTTCTGGGACTTGATTGTGGGGGTTTGACCTAGAAGGAGTACGACCATCTTAATTTCGAGGACGAAATTCTTCTAAGGAAGGTAGACTTGTAACACCCACTTTTCTAAAATGAGGGTAATTTTGAACTTTTATAATTTTGATTAATCGATAATAAGATTTAACTCATATTGTGATTTTTGATAATTTTTTAAATCAATTTAAAACTATTTAAAATGTTGAATTATGATTTTGATGGTTAACTAGTTAATCCCTAGTTTTGCTAAGTTAAGAGACTAACCATGACCATGGGGACCTAACCATGTGATTAGAATGACTATTTACAACTTTTTAGGCTAAAGATATTTTGGTCATTTTGTGACTTTTAAATTATTTATGATTTTGATTAATTGGTGAATTTTAGATTATTTTAATAATATTTAATTTGATATATTATGATTTTGGTCATTTTTCATGTTTTAATATTTTGGAAAAATTTTATATTTTTACTATTATTTTTATTGGATTTGTTTAGTCGGGTTTGAGTTTCGTCTCGTTCCGACTTGTATTGTGACCCGGTAGCTTGAACTCTAGATGGAACCCAATATTAAGTTAAGCATGGCATACAAGACCCAACATTAAGTTAGTTAATTAAACTAATTTTTATCATGTTAGAATGGTTAAGTTAGAGACTCAAAATTAGATCATTTTGACCCCAAACTTGAACCTAGTCGAGACTTAACCATATGAGACTAGAGAGAGGCAATTAGGACATTTTCCATTAGCCCTAATGGACTCTTTATGGCAGCCACCTTTAGGAGAGAATGATTCATTTCATTCATTACAATCTTGTCTCTTTTATTTTCCTTTCGTTCTTCCCCAATTTTAGAGAGCCTTCCCATTGATTTGATCTCCAAATCAAATCATTCCTTCACCAAACCTTCCCTCAATCATTTCCATTCTCCAAGGGTAGGGTGCTACCAAGGATTGGAAGAGGAGTGCAAGGAGGAGTGTCCACTTTGAGGGATCTTCGTATCGGAGCCGTGTCCTAAAGGATTTCATTGGGATTCTACTCCCAATAGGTAAAACCCATCCTCTAAATTGATTTTCTTTGCATATAAATTAGTTTTGAATCCGTAGGATCTATCCTCATGCATGTGTCCCATTTAGATTCAAATTTGTGACCATTTGGAGCTCTCTTGAGGATTTTAGATATGTGTCTTGTGTCCTACTTGATAGATCCCAAATTAGGACACCCCTTGTTTATGTGTTTATGATAATAGTTTAAATAGATATTTAAATTCATTTTTATAATGGTTAGAGAGTGGATTGATCTTAGTTAGAATGGTTAGAATGAGTTTCATTTGGATACCTATGTTTGTATCCAAGTATCTTGGCCTATATGTGTTCTTTTGTCAAATCCGTCATAATTTTCATCCACGTTTTTATTAACCAAAGCAACTTAGAAATGTCATAACTTTTAGCTTAGAACTCCGATTTATCTCCTATTTTTTTTAAAAGAACCGTATCGAAGTTAGATTTCCAAATATATATTTTAATAAGCCAAATTCTTTCTGTAAATTTCTGTAGAATTATTTGAGTGTCAGCTGTATGAAAGACGAACGTATTTCGGTATTTTCGCGATTCCGGGAGCTTCCGGACACGAAAATGGGATCCGTTTAAAGTTTCAGAAAGCTAACACAAAGGTCTACGACATACTTTAATCCTAGAATTTAGTGAATGCCCGATTGGTACAGTGTTAATTTTAAGTAGAAGAGTGACTATACGATATATGCATTTTGTGTAACCTATGAGCCTATGTAGTATGGATATTAAATTAATATAGAGTATATAATGCATGATATGTTAGATGAATGAAATGATATATATATGATATATATTCTATTTACATTAATGTAAATATGGTTGAATGCAAGAATGTAGGAATGCTATTAATATAATGCATATAAGCAATGCATGAATGAAAGAATGATATACAATGTATGCATGAAAGTATATAATGAATGCTAGATATGAATGCAAGATATATTTGTAATGATAGATATGAATGCATAATGTATAAATATTGTAATGCAATATATAATGATAACATGTATGGTAATATAGAGTATATGATGCAAGCATGAATGAATGGAGGAAATACATATATATAGGTAATATCTGACGTATTCAAGCTGCTTGTATATGATGCAAGCATATGATGCAAGCATGAATGCAAGATATATTTGTATCTGCTTGTATATGATGCAAGCATGAATGTATGGTAATATATAGGTAATATAGAGTATATGATGCAAGCATGAATGAATGTAATATATGAGTGCAAGCAAGCAAGATAATGTATTGTATCCATATATGACGTATTCAACTTAAAGATAATGTAATATATGAAAGGAATGAATGATAATATATAACATGATATGTAAGGTAATGCAAGGTATGAAATATATGATGTGTGCATGTTTGTATGTCTCTATGTTAACGTATGAAATAATATGAATATACAATGTATGCATATGTATAAACCATGTAGATAATGCATAGATGCATGAATGAAACAAATGTTTGCAATATGTTATTATAAATACAAATATCTAATATGCATGAATGTAAGTATAATATAATACAAGTATACATGTATGTATCATGTAAATGTAATATGCATGATAGGTATGTATGCATGTATACAAGGTAAGTATGTATGTATGTATGTATGTATGTATGTATTTCTATAAACTGAGTTAACCTTTAACCTTTTACACACATGCATTCATACACCCTTTGACATCATGTATCCCATGTCACATACACCTACCTATCACTAAATTTTAGAACATTAACACATATCCTTTCACACACATGCCAAACATACACATACTCACTTACTCTTTTACCTCTCTTTCTCTCTATATATATATATGTATGTGCCTATATATATAGCTTTCCTATATATATATCTATGTTTATGAATATGTGAATAGTGATGCATATATATATATATATATATATATATATATATATATATATATATATTTATATATATATATATGTGGGATGTACATATAGGTAGCCTATACGTTATGAGTGTACTACAATATATTAGATATATATATTGTTATGTGTATATGTGTTTGTGGTTTGGCTTAGGCATGATATAGCCTATAACCTAGGGCTCTTAGCCTATGGTGTGTCTGTTTGCCTAGTGAGAGTTTAGTTAGACTTGTTTAGTCTTGATTAGGCCTAGAATAGACTAGTTAGACTAGTATACACTTGTTTGGTTTAGGTTTGACCTAGTTGACCTAGTTTGACTAGTCTAGTTGACTAGAGTTGACCAAAGGTTGACTTTAGCCTAGATTGACCCCAAACTTCATATAGATGCATTGTAGCAGTCTATTTCCTTATTTTAGACTTGTACTATTCTATAGGAGACAGACACCACTCCTCGGACAGTATATTCTCTTCGGACATTCAGGATACCAGACGAGTACATTATCTGATCATTTCATATCCTGCTTAGAATTATTTTCCTGCATTAAATTACTTTACTTGATGCTCTCACATTGGTAACACGGATTAGTACTATATGGATCCATACTTGAGATGTTATCCCCTCAGGGAGCATCGTATACTACATTTTCTGTGCGTTTCACTTACATGGTATATCACTAAGCTTCACGGTTCATCGATCACTTGTGACATGTACTCTCATGATCACAGAGTCTTCCCTGAATCACCCATTTATGGGCATTCCAAGAATTGCCCCATTTATGGGCATTCCCAGAATCATCCATTTATGGTCAATCCATGTATCACCCCTTGTGGGCATTTGCATGGAATCATAACCTAACCTGGTTGGATCCTTGTATATTGATTGGGGGTACGGAAGAGTAGAAGTAGACATGTGAATAATATCCAAGTAGTGTAGTTCCCAAAATCACTCCATAGTATAGTTTCCAGAATCTCCTATGCCATTCACATGTTTATATTGTACTCTGACTCACTAGCCACTGTTAGTTCTCTACTTATAGTAGATATTTCTATTACAGTTCTCTTTCTCTGTTTACATACTGTATTTCTTTCAGATCATGTATCTTACTTTACTGCATGATTATATTTTCTAACCTGCTATGATCTGTTGAGATGCATTGTGCTCGCTCCTGTCCTGACTGGACCTGTTGATAAATTTTACAGATTGCTTGGAGGTTTCCTGCTAGCCTAGAGGAGACACATTAGAGGTTGTTTAGTTAGATATTTTCAGTTGTCTGGAGTTGTATTTACTTTATGGATTACTGTATTTGAGCTTTGAGACGTATTTCTGGGTTTGTGTATCTTAGACACTTAGACTTATATCTGCTGTATCTCTTTTGGATTTTATGTTTTATCTATCTTCCATTATGCTCTACCTTAGATGTGATTGAGTTTACATTCTGCCATGTCACCCCCATTCGGGAAGTATAAACTGCTTAGCCTTATACTGTTAGATGTATGAGACCTAGGACAGCGTTCTACCGCCGATACTACGGCGTAGGCTGGTCGTACCCACGTCTCGTACCCTAACTTTAGGGTGCGGGTCGTGACAGATCCATATAGTACCAATCCGTGATAATATAGTGACAGCATCAAATAAGGTAAACTAGAGCAGGAATATAATTCTAAGCAAGTTATGGAATGATCAGAGAATGTACTCGCCTGGTATTTGAATAGCTGTAGTAAATGTATTGTCCGAGATAAGGTACCTGACTCCTAATTAGAGCAACACAAGTCAAGATGTATACAGGGGGATGATAAATATAATCTACAATGCATCTGTATGCTGTCTAGGTCAAACTAGACTAAAGTCAACCCTTGGTCAACTCTAGCCAACTGCACTAGCCAAACTAGGTCAACCTAACCCAGACAAGTCTTACTAGGCCTAACCAAGACTATCCTAGCAAGCACACATAAATCCCAAGGCTATACAAGCTAACACAACCCACATATCAAGGCACATCACATCAAGCTATTAATCATGAATTCATATATATATATATATATATATGTATAGGCTTACATATATATACAACATTACACATACTTTATGTAAATAGAGAGAGAAAAACTAGCATGTAGGGGCCTATGTAGTTGGTGTGGGTGTACATGGTAGTGGACATGAAAGGGTATCAAACACTAACAATTCTATACATGGCATGTAGGTTAACTATCTACATTACAATATCTAATTGCATCTAACATGCATGGCTAACAAGGTATACATCTATATTAGGCATAATCATACATTCCTTGTATGCATACTTGCATACATACAAGTCATGCAACATGCATACTTTCTACATATTCTAATTTGCTACATGCATTATACTTTACACTATACCTTACATTATATATGTATGTAAGAAGAAAAGAAAGGGAGAGGGTACAGATTTGGATATGAGGGACTGAAATATATAGGATACGAGGGGTGAGGATGGCTATGCATGGACTGATTAGTATAGAGGGCAGGGGACTGAAACAGGTTTATAAAACCAATATTAGGTTTTGTCAAACAGTAAATATTTGTGTGTGTGTGTGAGAGAGAGTGTGTGTATGATATACCCTCAAGTTGACAGTGTATACAACCAGTGTGTGTGGTACATATGAGAGGACAGTAGGAACCTAATTCTCAGTTACATGTGTAGATTAGTGTGTGTGTGGGTACAGTTAACATGCAAGGGGGCTGTGGGTGTATGTTCTAAGTGTGTGTATATGGGGAACATCATGTTCTCAGTTATTACAAATGTGAAAAGTGTGGGTATAAGAACTCATTTTCAGATTGGGGAAAATGTGTGTGTCAATTTCAGAAACCAGTGTATTAAAACTTAGTAAGATTTCAGTGTAATATAGGTCATGAACCAATGTGGTTCTCAGAAAATAGGGGCCTCCTGTGTGGGTATATGAGTGTGTTTGAGTCAACTGCTCACAGATTTCTGTGTGGGTGTGTGTAAATGAGAGTGTAGTGAACATGGCAGCACTAGTATTCAGTTTTATAATTAATGAATGATAGGCAATACATTTCAGTTAGAGTTAGGAATATTAGGCAACTGGAATCAGTTTCATAGTGTCAAGCCCTTCCCATTTTTCCAATTTTCAGATTTTGTGTATTAGCAATATAACTCTCAGGAACAGGAACAGTGTTCAGTCATACATATATGTGTGTGTGTGTGTGTGCATGAGGGGTTTAAGGGTGTGTAAATGTGCATTCAGTCTTGATGTTTCTGTGTACATGTGGGTGTTATGTATGTAAAAGGAAATCTCAGGAAATTACATAGCAATGTGCAAAACAGCAAAAACAAGGCAATGGCAGCTAACAATAGGGTTTTCAGGAAAAATGGAATCAATGGCAGTTAAAACAATACCCAACCCAATCTAACATGTAACATCCTAGCAGTAGTTTAATACATATGTGATTGAATCTAATATGGCAATTTAGCATTCAAAATCAGTTTAAAATGGGAATCTAGAGCTCAGGAAATTCAGGTGGTGTATAGTGTGTCAATGACAGTTTTATGACCAAATTTTAACCAATTTCGAAAACCATATCATCTATGAAACAACCAACAGTGAATTAACACAATGTGAATGAATCTAACATGGAATTTAAGTATCAAAATTAGTTGTAAATCAAGAATTAGAAATCAGGATTTGATTCCTGAACATGTATCAGTCAAAATTTGAAACCCCATCAAGCATTCGAAAACCAAAACAAAACAGAAAACTCGATCCTGAATCAATCTGAAACATAAAACTAAACCTTGGATCATAGTAGAAAACTTGTTTGAAAATCGTATTCGAAATCAGGAAAAATCCCAATCAGTCTCAGTGTTTATCAGGAATTCAAATTCTCAACCCAATAATCACATAAAACCAAATCAAGTTCCAAACGGTGTACATACATGTCCTCCACATTAATACGTGTCATGTGGGTCCATTCGTGTCCAGAAAACTGGACACAATCGTGTCTAAACAACCACATAAACACGGAGTGTGCACAGACTACATCGTGCTGCGATGCAGTCACCTCGTGGACACGACACATGACACTTCATGCTACGTGGTCACGTCCACGTGTATGCCTAGCATAGGGCTACACGTGTGTCACCCTGCACCGTGTCCACAAGGGTCGTGTCAAGAGAAAACAACGCGTATCAGAGCCGATTTCTCGACTG
This sequence comes from Iris pallida, assembly GCA_029216955.1. Lineage (NCBI taxonomy): Eukaryota > Viridiplantae > Streptophyta > Magnoliopsida > Asparagales > Iridaceae > Iris > Iris pallida. The sequence goes on along the minus strand of JANAVB010021791.1, from coordinate 3,525,349 downwards.
ATATTATGCAGTACAAATTCAATGTGTGTGTCCGTGCTCCCTTGACATGACACGATTTTGTGTCAAACTCGAGGGGTGCACTGGCAGTCACTGCCCCCTTCCTCACGCCAAATAGCAGCTGCCCACGTGGCGTGTGCAGCGAGCACGAGGGGTACGTGAGGAGGGAACTGTGTACGTGCGTCGTGAAGCGAGTTCGTGTCCGATTTGGACACGGATACGGCTCGAAATGTGCTCAGAGCTTGGGATTCATGGATCACACACATAGGGATAGAAATCTATTCAAATAGAATTTTAAAATAAGAAGAATTTATTCACTCAAGCATTTCATCGAACACATGCACCCTAACACTGATACGTATCCGATATGGACATGAAATGGACACGACTCGACACCAAACCTATGCTAGCAGCTAGGGGACTCCTAGGGCTATGTACTCATGCAAGGAAATCAAATTCTAATGGTGATTGTGAGGGTTTACCTATTGGTTATGAAACCTCAATGTGAAGGCCCTTGAATGAGAGCTTCTTCTCAACATGTAATGGTTCCAAGCCCCCATATCCTTGCTAGCTAGTCTTCAATAGTATTCCCTACTGTTGAGGAGTCCAATGCAATTGGTTTGGTCAAATTTGGAGGAGAAATAAAGAAATGGTGCATAATTGGGGAAGAACACTAAAGGGGATTTTTGTAGAGATTAGTAAGAGGCAATATTTGTGAAGAGATGATTATAATGGAAAGAGGGGCTCATGGTGGCTGTGATAAAGCTATGGTTAGGGTTTTAGATAAGTGGTTGAGGCTTCTCCAACAAGTTCAAATCAAATCAATGGCTCATAACAAAAGTAGGTTTCTTACATAATATCTCTTAACAAAATATCTAGATATTTATCCAACTTAGCCATTAAGTCTTCTAATCTTCTAACTAAACCCCCATGAACATTATTAACATTTAGGTTAGGTCCAAACTATGTTAGTCTCTAATAAAATGATTAGCATCATAATAATCAATCAAAATTCATTTTCATAAATGAGTCAAAAATGACCAAAATACCCATAGGCTAAGAGTAACAAACAGACATCATAATTACATGGTTAGGTCCCTATGGTCACGGTTAGTCTTTAGGTTATGCAGTCTCTAGGGTTCACTAGCCAAACATCAAAATTACAAGTCATGGCTTTTAAATAGTTTTAAAATGATTAAAAGTCACCAAAAATCATATTATTATTTAAATATAATAATTAAATAAATTAAAACAAAAAATTTTAAAATTACCTTCATTTAGAAAACTGGGTGTTACAGCCGTCTTTCTGTTTGAAGGCTTCAAACTGAGTACAAAAAAGTTTTATGACCTCGTTAGCATCTTCCACTAATTGTGAAGCAGTAGACTGATTTGGTGTGTTAGAAGGAGGGACTGCGTGATATGCACTACCCCCAGCACGAGACTGACTTGGAGTAGCCTGGACTAGTACTGAAGTAGAATGAGGAGATTGTACCCCCAGACCAATTTTGACGGGAGCAGATGACATTACAGGTTCTTGGGTTGGATTCGAATTCGCAACCAGTGGAACCGTGTGTTGTGCCATGATCACATCATGCATGCATGTCATCATTTTAGCTATGCTCTTCAAACTGACCTCCAATATAGCAATTCTCTGTTCTTGACTGTTAGAGCTAGGTACGTCCTGTTCCTCATTAGTGACATATGCTGTCACATCTCTGGCCACTGAAGAGGAACTGGTAGAAAAGATGGTCCGCTCAAAACTTTTACTATTGGCATCTAAGTCATACAAGGAACTACTCTCAGGACAAGGGATAGGAAGATTCCTTTGACTGAAGGATTCTTGGTTAAAGTCAGGAAGATTTCTTTGACCGATTGATTCTTGGTCAAAGGGAAGATTCCTTTGACGATTGTATCTCGGCTTCTTGATCTGGTGTGTCCTTAGACCGCTTTACGGGAATCACGGTTCTGATCCAAGTATTGTTGACTAGGGTTACGGGATGCATTGCATCTCAAACACTTTCCACCCCAAGTGCTTCGGGATGTCATATTCATAGAAGCGTACATTAATTCATCTTCGTCCACTATTACTGGTTCAAGAGTCTGAGCATAGTTCAAACAGTTAAAGACAGACCACTTGGCTGACTGGCAACAACATTTGATGACTACCTCGTGGTGATGATTACAGTAATGTTCTTGTTGTAGAGCTACAAGTGGATGAGACAGCCTTACAATCTTCCGCTTCTGTGCAAGAAGTTCACGGTGATCGATTACAACGACATGACGAGAAGAAGTCGGAGGGATATATTCCTTGATGACATTGGGAACATAATTTTGATTCTTGAGATGTCCTGTACCCTGAGTGTACAAGGAGGTGCTGAGCTGATTGGCATATATAAGAGGATTCTTGACTTCAAGAGTCTTCCTCTGGTGCAAGTTGGCTACTGGCGCAGACTGTGGCTGGCGCGCATTATGACTTGCTAAAGTTGCTCCTGGATGGCGCCTGTTAAGATAGGCGCACAAGTTAGATAGGTGCGCCACTTGTGTGTCTGTTTGAGACACCAGCAGCTTTCCTTGTTTGGACCTTGAGATGCACAGGGTTAGCAGATCCCGACTTGAATTCTTGGGAGTAGGTAGAATGCCTATTTGTGCTGCGCACCGTATTCCTGCAGGCTTGGCATGGCACAACTGGGTAACAAAATGTTCATTCTGAATAGAACTTACTTTCTTGCCAGAGATTTGATTGTCTCTGTCAAGATTAGTAGACTTTATGCCCAAAAGAGCTTTTGTACTGATCGGCGCAAGGGCGCAACCAGAAGTATTTTCTGCCGAGTCAAGGACCGGGGAAGAATAGGAAAGGCCAAAGGGCACTTCCCTTTGTTCTGCGCCAGGGCAGAAATAGGTGTATTCCCAACAAGTTTCAGACTTGGGGAGGAAGAGGGAGTAGCTAAAAAGAGTTTTCCCTTGTTCTGCGCCAGGACAGGAATAGATGCAGCTTGCGCAGAATAGGAAATGGTCAAAGGGTGCTTTCCTTTATTCTGATTAGTAGCCTCACTTGATAGGCTCTTCTCCAAGTTCAGAACTAGAGAAGAAAAGAGAGTAGCCAAAGGGCATTTTCCTTTATTTTGTACCAGAGAGGCGATAGGCACAGGTTGCACAGAAGCAATGATTGGTGTTGTTGAGGAATTGGGAGTCCATATTGCGCGCACCTTGTTCTTTGCAGCTACAGTGGCACACCTAGCACTCCCAGTACTAATCATGGCTTCGTAGGCTGTTTGGTCGACTTGCACGACCAAGGCCTGTAGAAGCATGGAAAAGAGCATGATTGCCCATGCGACTCAGAACAGAAAAACCCATGCGGTTCAAAAACAGACGAGCTTCATGCGGCTCAAGAGCATCATGCGGTTCAAAAGTCACCAACTTGGACATACGGCTCAAAGCAAACACCACGTGGCCTTCTGCGGTTCGCTCCTGCAATTGGCCATTAAGTAAAGGCCCTATTTAATGCTCTGACATAAAGGAGAACTGACGGCTCTGACATAAAGCTTCCATAAAGACCCTGTCATAATGGTAGACTCCTAGGGAAACGAAGGATATCTCTGATACAAACCCCAAAATCCTTCATGCGGCCTTGACACGTGGACAGTCGCATGCGGCTCAGGCAGAGGCCATCCCATACGGCTCAGGAAAAGGCCACCCCATGCGGCTCTAGCAGAGGCCATCCCATGTGGCTCAGGAAGAGGCCACCTCATGCGGCTCAGACAGAGCCTACCCTATGCGGCTCACGAAGACTATCTTCATGCGGCTCACTGAGAAGCCACCCATCATGCGGTCACCTACGCTCATGCGGCTCAGATCATTTCCATACGTGGCCAGTCTTATACGGCTCAGTAGGGAACAATTCTCATGCAGTTTGGATTTCCTTAGTGGCTCGTGGTTAAGACACGTGGCAGAAGATTAGTTTTTCCTGCGTCCCTACAGCTAGCAGCATAATATTAATAGAACACGTGGCATCAAATCGATCAAGATTCGTCAACAAATCCCAACAACCAGGTTTAGTGCCATCCTCATAATTACTGAGATCAAATCAGATCATTTACAATCATGCAAATTGAACACGTGGCGGGAGATCCGAGCTTGGCATAACAAATCATGGAGATTTATGGCAATCATCATTAATTGCCCACAGAGATTTGATGCAATCTACATTAATTACCTAGATTTGCTACAATCAGAATGAAGGGACCAGATTAATTGATCCTTAATCGCCGACTTATCAAGGAGGCAATCATTGCAAACCCTAATAATTGTATCCCATTCCTATAAATAGCAAGGTATCATTCCCTTGCAAAGAAGGACTTTTTTTAGAGCACCAGAGCACCTGGAGAGACTTGAAGAGAGAGAGCAGAGAGACAAAGGTACGCACAGAGGGCATCCTGTAGCCCCTTTTTCCCAAAATTTTGATAATATATTTTTATTTATTTATTTAAATAAAATAGTAATTTTTTGGATTTATAAATAATTATTTAGCTAATTATTACGGTAGGTGATTTTAGCCATGGTGCAATTTTGAAGTACGAGATGACTAGAAATCATGGTATGGATAGTGCAATGGCGTGCTTTGACTAATGTATTAGCCCTGGTAGGGAAGGCCGAACCATAGTGATGTTCTAACTAGGAAAACCAGGCCAAGTTGCGACTTAACCCTTACCGAAGATTTATTTATTAATTATTTATATATTATTGAATTTTAGGGAACCGGTTATACCATTGTAGCCCGGACTAGACCCAAACTGAGCCCAAGCCCATGTAGGTCATGCGGCACGTCCAATGACAATTGTGTTGATGGAATTTGGTATGAGTGTGCTATATTCCGTTTAATGATTTAATGACTATTTATAAATATTTGTAATTTAATATTATAAATATTATTATTAATTAATATTCAATGATATTTGTAGAAAAAGGGTCCTGGTACATTTTAGGATTTTTTTAGACTGTGCAATATGGTATATATACCATTATTGATTTATTGAAATTATTATTATTATTATTGTTATTATTATTATTATTATTATTATTATTATTATTATTATTACTATTATCGATATTATTGAGGTTATTATTATATAATAATATTTTATTATTGGTTATATTATTATTATTATCTAATAAAGGTATAATATATATATAGATTATATAATATTACATTTTGTATGTGAATATATGTTGTAGGAGTATATATATATATATATATATATATATATATATATATATATATATATATATATATATATATATATATATATATATATATAAAATATATATATATATATATATAAAAAATATATATAATATATATACGCATATATATATATATATAAAAAATTATATATATATATATATATATATATATATATATATATATATATATATATATATATATATATATATATATATATATATATATATATATATGCGTATATAGATAAATATACGTTTATACGTGTATATAGATAAATATATGTATATATATATATATGTGTGTAAGTGTATATACATATAAATATATATGTTGTATATATATGTGTAGATGTATACGTATATAAAAATATAAGTAAGGGTGTATACGCGCGTGTATATACACACATATATATATATATATATATATATATATATATATATATATATATATATATATATATATATATATATATATATATATACAAGTGCATGTGTATGTATATATATATATATATATATATATATATATATATATATATATATATATATATATATATATATATATATATATATATAATATATAATATATATATATAAAATATATATATATATATAAAATATATATATATATATTAATATAGGAGAGAGGGCAAGTCCAGCAGATGTTCCCGAGCCTAACAGTGGATCAGGCCCTCGTGTTCATGGGGGCAACCCAGCTTTTCCGAGCTCAAACACCCCAGAACCCGAGCCTAAGTTATACGTATATATATATCAACCGAGTAAAAACCACGAGCAAGGAGGAAGCAACGCCAACATCAAAACCCTAACCCCGAGTATACCCAACACCTCGCCACGATCCAGCCGCCTAGGCGAACCGCCATGCGCCGACGCGAGCGTCGCCGGCCGGCCAGAAAGTTTCGCGCTCGTGCGCACGTAAGGAACCCAGCAGTAGCGGCGAGGCGAGCGACCTACTTTTCGCCTCGTTTTCTTCCTCCACAGTTGATCGTTTCTCGAAACAATCGCACAGGTATAAACCTAATCTATACCACTTCAATTGTCTTTAGATAGATTTAAATATGGTGCGCTGGAGCGATCGAAAAATCAATGAGAACATCGCAGAAAACCTGTCAAAACAGGACACCTAAATCAGTCCAACGACTCTAGTTCGCGGCCAATTTTCTCACAATCCATGCACGATTTCAAAATTCCATTTGAAGACACTTATAGACAATATATAGGAGATGGAAACCCTTCTTTTCGTTTCTGTATTCGTGCAATGTGTGCCGAATGAACAGCCTCCAAAGGTTACAAAAAATATGTTTTTAAAATATTAAAAATTAGGAAAACCCCTCGATACGACGTGCGTTCCACCATTCCGGGCGACGTGATCGTGAAGCGAAAGCATCAAAAGCTGTGTATCGCCTTCGTGGTCGTGTGGGCTTTGGCGGAATTCAAATTGGTCGCGTGTGCGCGACGAATTTGATGCGTATCCATCGAAATTCACCGTATCGGCCTCTGTGCAAGTTTCTCAATTACTTTGTGCACACTCGTCAGATCGAGACGAAACTTGAGCCAGCAGGACCGTATCATTTTTCTAGTCATGTATGCCAAGTTTGGTCCAATTCTGAGACAGTTGAATCGTACGTCGTTTTACGGGCCCCACGGTCCGACTCAACGGGCGATTTTGTGCACGGCCCACCGAAATCCAACTTTGGACATACGGTTGGATTCGTATCAGAACACTAGATCCGTAGACATGTAGTTTAAGGACTTTAGAGACCATTAACTCTGATACGCTTTTCGGTGCAAAGCGGGTCCAACGGCGGACATCGTTTTGGCCCAAAATTACCGTTTTGCCCTGTGTCCAGAATTGGACTTAAGGACAGGCAATCCTAGCTAATTTGATTATTCTGAGAACATTGATAATATTTATTTCAGCTTTCGGGGACTGTTGTACGGGTTTTGACTATTGTGGCACATTGAATAGTTCAGACTGTCGATTTCACCAGCAGAGGACCACAGGCGAGTACAGTTTATTGTCTGCATTTCGATATTGATTTTCACTATATTTCATTGATTGGCCATTGGTTATGTGATTATTTTCTATTACAAATTGTTGAGTCGGGAATGATAAGTACCAAGGACGTGTGATCCGACCGTAGACAGTGTTTATTTTCATGCAGTAGACATTGTAGACAATGCTTATTTTTTGCAGTAGACATTGTAGACAGTACTTATTTTCTGTCGTAGATATTGTAGACAGTGCTTATTTTCTGCAAGTAGACATCGTAGACAGTGCTTATTTTCTGCAAGTAGACATCGTAGACAGTGCTTATTTTTCTGCAAGTATACATCGTAGACAGTGCTTACTTTTCTGCAAGTAGACATCGTAGACCGTGCGGTATAGTGGCCCAGACTGATCACATATCAAAGGTACTTCTAGTAGTTGGGGAAAGTATTTGGTGTCTATTTATTTACTATTAGTTTTCCGTATTTCCTGTTTATTTTCAAACTCATGATTGATGTCTAACCATTGTTTTATAGTCATTTTCTTTATTTGAAATTGCATTCAGTAAATTGTGCTCGTTCCATTCCTGACTGGAAACCAACATTTTCAGGTTAGCCGTGGATTCACTTAGCTTGGGGAGTGACGGGAACACTTGCAGACAAAAGCCTAGAGACTAGCTAGATAGTTGATTTATAGTCATTCATTTATTTGTACAAGTTTATATTTTCTGCAAATTTAAAACTTGTGATCATTGTAAATTAAATTAATTTTGTGAATGAGCATTATTTATGATTTTGATCTTCATGGCCGTGACAGCGTTCTACCGCCGACACTGCGGCGTAGGATGGCTTGGACACGTCTCGTATCCGTTTAAAAAAAACGGGGTGCGGGTCGTGACAAGTTTTTGTGGTGGCCCATGCAGGTCAGTCTTTGCAAATCATGCGAACTCGTGATAGTACTTAAGTTAGTCGTACTATTGCGAGCCTGCGACTAGAAATGCTCATTCACGAATTAGAAATTAATTTAATTTACGAGAATGACTAGGACTAGGAGTCCCTTATACAAATTTACCAATGGGTAGTCTAGGCCATACAATGTAGATAAGGAGTTATTAATTTAGATAGTTTATCAGATCCCCATAGGTACATTATTATCTCTTGATACGACAATGTAATCCAATTTGGATAGATTATTCCCTTGGTAAGGCAGGGCTTCATAGAATTAATGATCTAGCCTTGATAGATTATTCAATTCATTCTCTTGCCTCCTTGGATATCGTCACCATATCTTAGTCTGAATTGCCCATTTAAAATCCTATTTTGTCGTAAGGGAATAGTTTATAATTCCTGATTCGGTTATTCAAATACAAATCTCGAGGTAGACTAATCTAAAATTTTTCTCCCATGGTTCGAATACACATGAAAGAGATACCAGAATGTTTGTAGTTCTTTGTCTTCAGTTTATTCCTCCCTGTGCAATCTGTTATTTTAAAGATTGTGACTGATAGGACAAATATTTATGTCTTATTTCATAGTCAACTTGTTTGAATCTCTAGAAGCTCAGGGATTTATTTATAGATATAGTTACGAGATTGTTAGTTAACTTATACTGGCAGGACAGCAGCGCACTATCGCCATTTATTTAAATTTTGGAGACTAGGGATTCACTGCAGCCAGCAGCGCACTGGCGAGACACAACCCCTAGAGGTGAAATTAGTTTAAGAAAATATAGGTGATGGGATATTGCTAAAACTATGGCTAGTGGTCCTCTCTTGATCGTTGATACCCTTGAGCCAATATTGGGTCGAGTTAAGAGGTGTTCGATTTTGTATCATGTTGAGTTACAAAACTAAGGGTTTACCACAGCCAGACTATACGGGCGAGGCGTAATCCGCGGTGAAATGACTTCAAACATGAATACAAGTTTGGGATACCATGGAGGATAGGACAGTGCCCTGTATGTTCTATAAGATCCGAAGCCAATAGTAGTAGAAGTTCTGTGAGATTGGGTAGCGTGTCTCCCGATCAAGCATTTCGTGGTCCTTGTGACCTATCGACGAGGATATTGTTTGACGCCAATAGGTTTACCTAGAATATAGAGTTTAGAGGTTCATAACCCATTAGTCGCTAAGACATTATGGATAAGAAGATAGTAGGATAACCGTGTAAGCAAGAATGCCGGGTAAGGTTTGATTCTCACAAAACTCAAACTACTTGTAACTCCTTTCAAATTCTCGCGTACGTGTAATTTGACTATTTTGACCAATGTTGCTATCACAGCCTAGTTTTGCAAGCTTACTCTTTATCGAGCTTGATTCAAGACATATATTTATTGGGGACGCCCACTAACTTATTGTCTAATCAGAATCAGTGTATTATGGTCTGATCAACCATGATGCATTTGGTTCGCACTTTATTTAATTATCCTACGTGGGTTGAGATATAGATGTCTCTAGGGTCTCATCCGCAACTGCATTGACAATTTCTCTTGAATTATATGTTCGCCCTTGAATCACGAAATTGTATTGAGTAACATCTCCCTTGAATTCTTTATTGTTATTGTCTTTCACCGATTTGGAAAGACAAAAGCTCGTGATGGTAGAGAGATACAGAGTATTCCCATGGCTATGATAATGGTAGGCACAAGTGTAGCTACCAACGGCCAGTCATATGATTGTGTTACTCGTTCTCCCATCGACCCTCAAACTACTATTGAAACTTTTGAGCCATCTGAATTTGAGAATGATTAGGGTTTTACCCTTAGTCAGAACGCTAACCTAGGAGACTATCTATTCTCAAGAAACCACATATTGTGAGTCTCTAATTATTTGCTGGAAGCTTGGCTTAACTTTCAACCCTTATGCCTTGACTCAACCGTCCCTCGACCAAAGCCCACAGTTTAGACATGAGATGAATAGACAAGGCTAAGGACAATAATTTACCGTGACTATGGTAGACACTCATCCCGAGATTGGTGTCCAACAAGTATCGTCCTAGTTATGTAAATTTTATTATTAAGACCTAACTAGTGTTGGAACACCACAGTCACTATCTTAGCCAATACCATAGGTTAAATACCAAGTCATACTATGACCTACCAGTTGTCAACAGCAATACATAATCACTACAACCCTTGTGACCATAGTCTGGCAGGTTTGACACAAATAGAATTTCTTGACTTAATTGTTAGAAATATTTTCATATGATGTGCCTTTGAGTTGGTTACCCTGTCGACAACTCATGTATACTGTAGACGAGTAGGTCATTCTATTTTATCGACCATGTGTCATTTCACACGTGCTCATTTTTTTTCAATTATTGAGGAACGACCCTTGACTTGACTTATATCAACCGTATCCCGTTACGCCCGTGCCTCATTCTTTATCAACAAGAGTCGGGGTACAGTATTCGGACTTTAAAATTCTTTTGACCTCATTATTCCTAAAACCACGTCCTAGCTTTAGGGTATGTAGACTGTAAGCCTTCAAAAATTTTAGAATATACAAGAATTATCGATTGATTAGAATGATTCCTCTAGGATGACAATTAGTGTATCATGGACTTCCACTTTCCATTTAGATCATTCTATGCCCCCGATCGTGTCATTAATATTTGGAGCACGAGATTAGATGTTACCTTCCAATAAATTTTATATGCAAGGTCTAGACGAATCCAGCTTCATCTAGGTATATCATGTCCCACTCAAACTCATCCCCTTGTACTCTATTTTTTGTGCTACGACTTTTAGGTTAAAAGGCCTAGCTATAACCTTTACCATAGTACCTACCCGGTATACTTTCTGACTTCAACTAGAGTCTCAACCTCGACTCGAACCTTTCAACCCAATATATGGTTGTGATCTACTCGAAGCCCACTATGCACGTGGCACTAGTGTGCCACTCAATTATGTATTTTCGTGTTACTTAAACACAATAGTCACTGAAGTCACATTTTGAGCTTTAGGGACCTAGCTAACCAACCTGACTAGCAACTAGCTCAATCCCTTGGGTAGAAACCTATTCTAGGATACCCTAATCTAGTAGGAATGGTTTTATCATTGGGATCTTGTCTAGTCCATATAGATCAAAATCCAATGTTCATCTAACCAACAACTGATATCCAAATAGGAAACCCATTAAGGCCCAGTAAAACCCCTCCAGACAAACTCCCGTAGTTGGTCTATAAAACCGAACCAATTGAAATAGGTCCTTACACCTATTATGTAGTCTCCACCTCTTAGAACGTGAAGCCATTCATAACCATTATTCCAGTTATCTGGAAGTTGCGATACGATCGTGCATTGCATTTATATCTCTTCTCGTGTGTTTAGATAACCACGAAAAAGATCACAATCTTGATTTCTCAAATTCAGTCCTATTTTGGAATGTTGTCTAAGACTCTGAGAACAGAATTTTTGTATTTCATGGATTTGTAGCCCCTCTAAGAAATAAGGGTTCTATGATTTAGCAAGCGAATGGATTAGAGTAGCCTACTCTAGCAATAAGCCAATGGTTCATAGACTTTTATTCTATCTGCATCATTGGATATACTCTACCGCTCGTGAAACTTCATAAATGCCCTCAATTATTCTTCCTTCTCTTCCGGTCCTTCCTATTTCAGAGTGACAAATGGTCATGCTTATTTGAATCTAGCAATATTTCTTAGCTACTTGTATAAATTTGTTGCACGTTAGATTTTTGGTTGCAGAAGATTATAGTTGCCATATACAGTAGATACCTATTGGTAGCAAAAAAATTTAGCAATGCGATGGAAGGTTATAAAGTTTTAGCGTCAGGATTATTGAGGAAGTAGTGTGACCAAAGATGGATAAAAATTTCGAAGATTCGTAGTACGAAGTGACCATGAGAACAGATGATAGCTAATGGAAGCCGTCTTCGATCATAGCGGATGGACACTTCCCCTAAATTTTGAGGACAAAATTATTTTTAAGGTGGGTAGATTTGTAGCCCCTCTTCCCGAAATTCTGATAATATATTTTTATTTATTTATTTAAATGAAATAGTAATTTTTAGGATTTATAAATAATTATTTAGTTAATTATTACGGTAGGTGATTTTAGCCATGGTGCAATTTTGAAGTACGAGATGACTAGAAATCGTGGTATGGATAGTGCAATGGCGTGCTTTGACTAATGTATTAGCCCTGGTAGGGAAGGCCGAACCATAGTGATATTCTAACTAGGAAAACCAGTCCAAGTTACGACTTAACCCTTACCAAAAATTTATTTATTTATTATTTATATATTATTGAATTTTAGGGAACCGGTTATACCATTGTAGTCCGGACTGGACCCAAACTGAGCCGAAGCCCATGTAGGTCATGCGGTACGTCCAATGACAATTGTGTTGATGGAATTTGGTACGAGTGTGCTATATTCCGTTTAATGATTTAATGACTATTTCTAAATATTTGTAATTTAATATTATAAATATTATTATTAATTAATATTCAATGATATTTGTAGAAAAAGGGTCTTGGTACATTTTAGGATTTTTTTTAGACTGTGCAATATGGTATATATACCATTATTGATTTATTGAAATTATTATTATTATTATTGTTATTATTATTATTATTATTATTATTATTATCGATATTATTGAGGTTATTATTATATAATAATTTTTTATTATTGGTTATATCATTATTATTATCTAATAAAGGTATAATATATAAAGATTATATATTATTACATTTTGTATGTGAATATATATATATATATATATATATATATATATATATATATATATATATATATATATATATATATTTTATATATATATATATATATATATATATATATATATATATATATATAAATATATATGCGTATATAGATAAATATACGTATATACGTGTATATAGATAAATATATGTATATATATATTATATGTGTGTAAGTGTATATACATATAAATATATATATTCTATATATATGTGTAGATGTATACGTATATAAAAATATAAATAAGGGTGTATACGTGCGTGTATATACATATATATATATATATATACAATTGCTGCACTTATATATATATATATATATATATATATATATATATATATATATATATATATATATAATTATATATATATATATTAATATAGGAGAGAGGGCAAGTCCAGCAGATGTTCCCGAGCCTAATAGTGGATCAGGCCCACGTGTTCATGGGGGCAACCCAGCTTTTTCGAGCTCAAACACCCCAGAACCCGAGCCTAAGTTATACGTATATATATATCAACCGAGTAAAAACCGAGAGCAAGGAGGAAGCAACGCCAACACCAAAACCCTAACCCCGAGTATACCCAACACCTCGCCACGATCCCAGCCGCCTGGGCGCACTGCCGTGCGCCGATGCGAGCATCGCCGGCCGGCCAGAAAGTTTCGCTCGCGTGCGCGCGCAAGGAACACAGCAGTAGCGGCGAGGCGAGCGACCCTACTTTGCGCATCATTTTCTTCCTCCACAGTTGATCGTTTCTCGAAACGATCGCACAAGTATAAACCTAATCTATACCACTTCAATTATCTTCAGATAGATTTAAATATGGTACACTGGAGCGATCGAAAAATCAACACGAATATCGCGGAAAACTTGTCAAAACAGGACACCTAAATCAGTCCAACGACTCTAGTTCGCGGCCAGTTTTCTCCCAATCCATGCACGATTTCGAAATTCCATTTGAAGACACTTATAGACAATATATAGGAGATGGAAACCCTACTTTTCGTTTCTGTATTCGTGTAATGTGTGCCGAATGAACAGCCTCCAAAGATTACAAAAAAATCTATTTTTAAAATATTAAAAATTAGGAAAACCCCTCGATACGACGTGCGTCCCGCCATTCCGGGCGACGTAATCGTGAACCGAAAGCATCGAAAGCTGCGTATCGGTTTCGTGGTCGTGTGGGATTTGGCGGAATTCAAATTGGTCGCGTGTGCACGACGAATTTGATACGTATCCGTCGAAATTTACCGTATCAGCCTCTGTGCAAGTTTCTCAATTACTTTGTGCACACTCGTCAGATCGAGACGAAACTTACGCCAGCCGGACCGTATCATTTTTCTTGTCCTGTATGCCAAGTTTGGTCCAATTCTAAGACAGTTGAATCGTACGTCGTTTTGCGGGCCCCACGGTCCGACTCAACGGGCGATTTTGTGCACGGTCTGCCAAAATACAACTTTGGACATACTGTTGGGTTCGTATCAGAAAACTGGATCTGTAGACATATAGTTTGACGAATTTAGAGACCGTTGACTCTGGCACACTTTTCGGTGCAAAGCGGGTCCAACGGCGGACATCGTTTTGGTCCGAAATTACCGTTTTGCCCCTGTATCCAGAATTGGACTTAAGGACAGGCAATCCTTGCTAATTTAACTATTCTGAGAATATTGGTAATATTTATTTCAGCTTCCGGGGACAGTTGTACGGGTTTTGACTATTGTGGCACATTCAGTAGTTCAGACTGTCGGTTTCACCAACAGAGGACCACAGGCGAGTACAGTTTATTATCTGCATTTCGATATTGATTTTCACTATATTTCATTGATTGGCCATTGGTTATGTGATTATTTTCTATTACAAATTGTTGAGTCGGGAATGAGAAGTACCAAGGATGTGTGATCCGACCGTAGACAGTGTTTATTTTTATGCAGTAGATATTGTAGACAGTGCTTATTTTCTGCAGTAGACATTGTAGACAGTGCTTATTTTCTGCCGTAGATATTGTAGACAGTGCTTATTTTCTGCAAGTAGACATCGTAGACAGTGCTTATTTTCTGCAAGTAGACATCGTAGACAGTGCTTATTTTTCTGTAAGTAGACATCGTAGACAGTGCTTACTTTTCTGCAAGTAGACATCGTAGACCGTGTGGTGTAGTGGCCCAGACTGATCACATATCAAAGGTACTTCTAGTAGTTGGGGAAAGTATTTGGTGTCTATTTATTTACTATTGGTTTTCCGTATTTCCTGTTTATTTTCAAACTCATGATTGATGTCTAACCATTATTTTATAGTCATTTTCTTTATTTGAAATTGCATTCAGTAAATTGTGCTCGTTCCATTCCTGATTGGAAACCAACATTTTAAGGTTAGCCGTGCATTCACTTAGCTTGGGGAGTGACGGGAACACTTACAGACAAAAGCCTAGAGACTAGCTAGATAGTTGATTTGTAGTCATCCATTTATTTGTACAAGTTTATATTTGCTGTAAATGTAAAACTTGTGATCATTGTAAATTAAATTAATTTTGTGAATGAGTATTATTTGTGATTTTGATCTGTATGGCCGTGACAACGTTCTACCGCCGACACTGCGGCGTAGGCTGGCTTGGACACGTCTCGTATCCGTTTAAAAAAAAATGGGTACGGGTCCTGACATATCCTGAGAGCATTTCTTCCCCGTAGCCAAGGCTGCATCTGATCGTCCAAGGAGTAAGGCAGAGCTGCCGCCGCTTTCCCGAGCCTCTACTGTCATCCCCAGAATCTAAAATAACTATTGCACTTAGATTGTCGTACCTAGGTTTTCGTCCCTAGGCTTTCTTTGTATAAGCGAGTTTGTATTGTGAAGTAAAAGTCCAGTCCTCCGATATAATTGTTCTGTTCTTTTATATTTCATGGCAAACAAGGCCTTCTGTGTCTTGTCGGTCGACGAGGTATCACATTGAGTTGTCATTTTCTCGTCGAAGAAGAAAATCGTCCCCAACAGAGTCGCCATTTTGTTTGCAAAAACAAAAGTTGGATTTCTACAAACTAAGAAAGATAGAAAGTACAAGAGTAAAATGATTTCTGGGTAAGTACAAATAAAGGAATCTGATCACAAGACGATCACTTTATCCCTTGGACTACGTGATATTGAAGACGCAGGCCTTTGGAGAATGCAATAGCACTTTAGCAGGAGATTATGATCATTAGTAATGCCTTATAATTGATTTGAAATTCTATTTATAGAGTTCTAAAATAAATGTTTTCTGAGTTTCACGCACTGTGTGTTGCGCGCCTCCTATCCAGTTGCACGAACGGTTACTTTACTTGCTGGTAACACATGGCATCCTACCAGTGAGATGCACGTGGTCGTGGGCAGTATAGTGGACACGTTCTTCTTTCCTGTGGAAATTTCTCGCTCCCTTCGATGGCTTGTGCGAGGTAGCAGTCAGAATTTAATATTGACTGAATCTTCTCGAGCGCTGCGTTGCTCGGGATATGAAGAAATATTCTTTGACTATTGTGCTGTCAGTTATGATAGCAACCGTTATAGCTTCTCGAGGAAGCTATCCACATTGGACCCGCGCACTTTGATGTGGGCGCAAGTCAGTGTCTAGGCGCCACTTGATGTTGGCGCCTTTTTGTGAGTGGAACCCATTTATTTTTGAGCTTCTACAGTACTGACGACTCACTCGCCCTTGCATATATGTCTTCTCTTAAATCGTCAGTTTGGATTATCGACTCGGGGGTATCTCGGTGTGTGACGGAGAATGCTCGTGAGTTCTCCTCCTATACTCACCTAGCATCGACAGACAACATTCAAACAACTGATGGTACTTTTCTGCCAGTAGTCGGTAAGGGTACTATAAATTATACATGTCCAGTAAAATTATCCAATATTTTACATGCTCTATCTTTCCAGTCAGTCTTTTGTCCATCAGTTTTATAATCCTCCAACTAAAATGTATTGTCTCTTTTGATATTCCAAAGATGATCTTCCGGAAGAAAGAGATGGGACGAAGACTTGGGACTGGCACTTGGCATGAGGGACTGTGGTACCTGGATCAAGAAGTGCTGGGTTCAACATTGATGTCTATGGCAGAGAAGGCATTAATGGGAGGACTGAAGATGAGTACCGAGAGTACATTAATACTCCACCATAGGAAGTTGGGACACTCCTCTTTTGCTACATTAAGTAAGTTGTTTCCAGCTATTTATGAGAAAACAAATAAGGAGAAACTAGTATGTGATGCATGTGACTTAGGCAAACTTACTAGGAGCTCATATGCTAGTATGGGTCATAGGAGGTCGTCTATTTTTTATGTAATACATTCTGATGTTTGGGGGCAATACGCCATTACTACTATGAATGGTTACAAGTATTTTGTTTCCTTCACTCTTCTCGTGTCATTTGGCTGTATTTGATAAAGAATAAAGAGTGATGTATCTACCTGTTTTCAGAAATTTAGTAAACATTTCCAGACTCAATACATGGCAGTGGTGAAGGTACTGAGGTCTGACACTGGGATAGAGTATACCAACAGAGCACTTGCAGAATACTTGTCAGTCCAAGGAATACAGCATCAGACCACCTGTGCATACACACCAGCACAAAATGGAGTAGCAGAAAGGAAGAACAGACACCTTCTGGAGGTGGCAAGAAGCATGGTGATCGATATGAATATCCTATAAATTCTGTAGGGGCATGCAGTATTGACAACAACTCAACCAATCAATAGGATGCCCTCAAAGGTACTGGGATGGAAGTCTCCATGTGAAATATTGTAAGAAAATAATAGTAGGATACTTCTACTATAGGTGTTTGGTTGCATGTATTTTATGAAGGACAGCAGACCGTCAGTTGGAAAACTTGATCCTAGAGCAGTCAAGTGCATCTTCGTATGATACTCATCGACTCAAAAAGGGTATGTATGTTGGAGCCCAATAGAGAAGAAGATGTTTGTGATCATGGATGTTCACTTCAGGAGCATGAGGCATACTACCGTCAAGAGTGAACCTCAAACAACTCACCAGATACAACGAGTATAAGGCGAGCGAGGGAGATTGGTGAAAGCCTGTTGACCGATTTAGGAGTATGGCATGGAGACATGGTTGAGGAGGAGTAGGAAGGTGAAGAGAAATAGGTGGAGGAGATGAGAGGTGTTAGGCCCATGACTCAGGAGGAGATACTTTCCTATAGCAGAAGAGGGGAGCAAACTGTAGGACCAATACCTACAGTGCTAGTGCCAAGTCCCTTGCCTGCGTTCGTCTCGACTCCTGAGACACCTACACCACCACCTGAGTCCCCTTCAGGTGATATCATTCTTCCTACTCTTCCCATACCTACTCCTTCTATACCATTATCATTACGAAGGACCAGTGGCAACAATGCTGAAAATCCTCCTGTTAGATATGGTTGGGACCTTGCTCAATGTATTTTATATGATCATATCTCCTCTTCTCATAGAGCATATATTGCATCTTTGGATAGTATTACTATACCTAACAATTGGCAGGTTGTCAAGAATGATCCAAAGTGGAAAGCGGCGATGCACGAGTAATTGGGGGCTCTTGAGAAGAACCACACTTGGGAGCTGGTAAAACTGCCAGAAGAAAAGAGAGCAGTTGGATGCAAGTGGGTCTTTACTGTGAAGCAGAACCCATATGGACAGGTTGAACGCTACAAAGCTCGACTGATGGCAAAAGGAAACTATCAGACGTACGATATTGACTAAGACGAGACCTTCGCACCAGTGGCGAAGATGAGAACTGGCAGGACCCTAATTTATCTGGCAACAAATGGTGGATGGAAGCTACACCAACTGGATGTGAAGAATATGTTTCTTTATGGAGATCTAGTGGAGGAGGTGTACATAGAGATACCACCAGTATTCGATACCAATTCGACAGTAGACAAGGTTGTAGAAGCATGAAAAATCTCAGCTGATAACATTCCTCCACCATAGCGCAGATGATACGAAGGCGCAGACCGAGTATTAAAAAGACAACAGAAGATACAAAAAGAAGTTATGTTATTATTATGCTTACAAAGATCTAGTACAGATTCATCAAGGCTATACATATATGACAAATCCTACTTCTTCTACAAAGTATCGATCACAGGTTTAGCCGACCCTAGAGAAGTCTATAATAGACTTAGTCTTCATCAAAGTGCACGCATCTTTCTTCTTGGTACACATACTAGAAGATTGATCTCCATCAAAGCACATTCTGACTTTCTTGTAAGCGCAACCCTTCAAACTGTTGGCCAATTGGTCATAGTCAAACCTGATTTTAATAATTGATCAAACTCTGTCTCGATATACGGAACAACTCAGATGTTTACTCAAGATGTTTTGGATACTGTTCAAGATTGGATATCTACTCAGCTCAAGACCGAAGCTATGTTTGCCACTCGAGACTGTATTTCTTTATGCAATATAATTTTTACTTTTATTGAGTCTAGGAATACATTGTACACCAAGTCGTACTGGCAAATAGGTTATCCAAAATTATTTTCAAAATTGACCTATGTCTTGAAAAACATCTCTTATTTATAAAAGCTTTCGAAGGATTTCAAAAAACCTAAAAATATATTTCTTAAAATAAACCTGACCAACCCGGACAGAACTCGGCCAGAGTTCGGTCAAGGTGATCGTTATATGAACATTGGTTTTTAAACTTGTTCTCCCTTCAGTTCCGTTTTGTTATATATAATTTTGTCCGAATTCTGCCCGAATTCTGCCGGAGTTATGTCTTTGGAAAAACTATAAATAGAGGGGAATTCTGATCATTTAAAATCAACTCATTCACTTTCATCTCTTCTCTTCTAAAGCTTACGTTTCTTCTAAAGAGTTTTCTAAAAGATTTTATTTTCAAATCCCAAGCCAGTTAAAATTCTCTAGTCAATTTGTCGGTACGGTACGGTCTAGAAGATTTCAGAGAAATTTTAATCAGTGGCTTGATTGAAGAAAGACTCTTCAAAACTGAAGTTGGTCGAGTTTTTCGTATCAAAGCTTGCATCTGTAAAAGTTACAAGGACTTCGTATGAAAACTAGCAGGATTTTCCAATAGTAAATTCAACTGGAAGCTAGAGTTCTTCCGACTGGATTAGTCCTCACAAGAGGGAAACCAGTATAAATCTCTGTGTTTGCATTTGCCTTATGATCTCTCATCTTTACAGTTATTACTTTGTGATTATTATTATTTCTTTGATCTAACTGCTAACAAGTTTTTAAATTAGCAATATTCCGCTGCCTACTCTATTCACCCCCTTCTAAATTATTCTGTTTTACGACTTTGTTCCTACAATTGGTATCAGAGCGGGTTATACAGGTAAACCAAGGTAAAACTGTAGTTATATTTAATTGTTATATAGATCACAGCATTACACATGGCAACTGTGAAATTCACAAGTGAAGGCCAAGCCACAAACAGACCTTCACTATTTGATGGTACAAACTACACTTATTGGAAAGCACGGATGAGTTTCTTCTTAAAATCTCTTGATTTTGACTTATGGTCTATAGTTATTGATGGCTACAAAAAGCCTCCTCATATTACTGTTGAGGGAGTTTTAGTTGAAAAATCCCATGGTAAATATACCGAGGATGAAAAAAAGGCCAGTCTTGACGTAGGTGCTATTAACGCTCTATTTTGTACTTTAGACATAACTGAATTTAACAGGGTATCGACTTGCACAACATCAAATGATGTATGGAAACTTTTCGAAGTAACCCACGAAGGAAAAACACAAGTCAAGGAGTCAAAGATCAGCAGACTTACTCAAGAGTACGAGACGTTCAAGTTAATACCAAATTAATCTGTCACTCAGAAGTTTACAAGATTTCTGGATATTATAAATCCTTTGTCTTCATTAGGCAAGGAATACAGTAACCATGAGAAGATTCACAAACTTCTACGAGCTCTCACAAAGAACTGGATTCCAAAGGCTACAGCAATCATTGAAGGAAATGACCTCTCAACAATGTCTCTGGAAACACTCATGGGTAAGCTACTCACTCACGAGTTGGAACTTCAAGACTTTGAAGATGCTACACCAAAGGAGAAGTCAAAGAAGTCGATCACTTTGAAGGCTCAACATAGAAGAACTGTCGAAGATGATTCTGATAACAGCGACTCTGACTCTAAAAATCGAGCACTTCTGGTAAGAAAATTTAAGAAGTTCATGAGCTTCAACAGAAGAACAAAAGACAGCAACAACAACAACAACGAGGAAGATCCTATTTGCTACAGATGTAAGAAGAAAGGACATATGAAGAAAGATTGTCCAACAGCATCATCATCAACAAGAAAAAGTAGCAAATATGATAAAGGCTACCTGAAGAGATCTACATCAAGGAAGTATGCCAATACAAGCATATGACATGAAAGCGAAGCCAGCGATTCAGAAGGCAAACAATCTGATGGCGCTACAAATGTATGCTTGATGGCTTGCGATTAGGTAATTACAAATCCTCTGGTTGATCCTTATGATGATTTCACCTTTGAGCAATTAGGAGAGGCTTTCAGTAACCTGTTAAATGACAACAGGAAACTGCGTAGTAAATATGAAACCTCTAAGAAGGTACTCAAAGAGTACAAAGGTGAGATAGGAAGACTTACCGACCAACTAGCTGATGTTAGAAATAATAATTCTTCTATTGAGTCTGGTGAGCTTTCTTCTATTAAGTTGTTGTTACACGAGACTACCAAGTTACCCGAAGAAAAAGACCAAACTATCATCCAGCTAAAGGAAGACCTATCTAAGGAGAGAAAGAATCTCCAGTGTGCACAAGTCAGAATGGAAACACTTACATCTGACTATATTAGATTATATGACACCTCCAAAAAGTTGTAAATTAGTTTAGAAAAACGGCCTGAAGTTGCTGCTTCCTATTCTAACACGTGTCAATTACCGAATCATCGGAACACACCCAAATCAAATATTGTCAGACCAAACCTATGCCCAAAAAGACTAATAGGCATACATTTTTCTATACTAGGAAACCAAAACCTACCAATCATGCACCCCACACAACTTTCAACACTCAACATGCAAAATGTCATTATTGTGGCCTCATTGGTCATATATCCTCTGCATGTAGAATCAGAAAGTTAGTAGATCTAAATATTTATGCATGGATACCAAAAACTAATATGTTAGGACCCTACAAGAAATGGGTACCAAGAGTTTCATCTGCAAACTGCTTTATAGGTGGAACGCCCTTCACATGCTAGAAGCAAATGGATCCTCGATAGCGGTTGCTCATGGCACATGACCGGTGATGCATCATTATTTGCAACACTGTAGAAGAAGAATAAAAAAAGATACGTCTCCTTCGGTAATAATTTAAGAGGGCACATAATCGGTATCGGTGACATTGGTAAGGCTCGCTATCCTGTGATTAAAGATGTCTGTCTAGTTACCGAGTTAAAATATAATCTGCCCAGCATAAGCCATTTAGCTGATCACGGTTATAGCATTAACTTCGTCAAAGTCAAATGTACTATAGTTGAAAGCTCAACTGGTAGTACTATCTTTGAAGGTATCAGGAAAGACAACATATATGTTTTCTATCTGTTAGAAGATGCTAACAAAGCAGGTAGATGCTTGATGGCCAAGAGCATTAAGAGTCAACTATGGCAAATGAGACTCGGTCATGCAAATATGGACACAATTTTAAAACTATCCATAAAGAAGTTCGTACGCGGCTTACCAGACATATCTTTCAAGAAGGATACGGTATGTAGCGAATGTGAAAAGAACAAAGCTACCCAATCTGTCTTTAAATCTAAGAACTCTGTAAGTACCACTAGACCTCTACAATTGTTGTATATGGACTTATTTGGACCCAGTAGAATTGCTAGTCTAGGTGGTAAGCTATATGCATTTATCATTGTAGATGATTTCTCTAGATACACATGGGTATATTTTCTTTCACGTAAGAACGATGCTTTGTCATAATTCGTCTCCTTTTGTAAGAAAGTACAGAATGACAAATGTTTCATGATTACTCGCATTCGTAGTGATCATGGTGGCAAATTTGAGAATGTAGAGTTCAAGCAATTCTGTGACACACACGATTATTGTATGAGTTTTCCTGCCCTAGGACTCCACAACAAAATTGAGTTGTGGAACGTAAGAACAGGACTCTATCTGAAATGGCTAGAGTAATGTTGAACCAGTTTAGTCTACCTAGATACTTTTGGGCTGAAGCTGTCAATACAGCGTGCTATATTCTCAATAGGGTTCTAATTTGACCTATATCGAAGAAGACTCCTATGAGTTATGGTTTGATAGAACACCCAATGTTTCTTATTTCGAGATATTTTGTTGTAAATGCTTTATTCTTAATACTAAAGACAACCTGAGTAAATTTGATGAAAAGACCGATGAAGGTATTTTTTTAGGTTATGCGGCAAAGAGCAAAGGGTACAGAGTCTTCAACAAGAGAACCATGATCATCGAAGAATGAATTAATGTCAAGTTTAATGAACTAAATCAACATTTGGACGATGACGATAATGAAGACGTGATTACACCAAGTACAGCTACTGCAAAACCATCACACAAAGATGCAGAACCTTCACACCAAGCACCAGCTGAGTCTTCAAGCAAAGAAGCCGGAACCAGCAATCCTGAGGATATGCCAAAAGAGATGAGATTCTTGGCCGATCATCCAAAAGACTTGGTAATTGGTGAGATTACCAAGGGTGTAAGTACTCGTTCCTCTAATAAAGATATAAATTCTTGTGTTGCTTTTGTTTCACAGCTTGAACCCAAAAACATTAAAGAATAATATAGTGATAATTTTTGGTTAGATGCTATGCAAGAGGAATTAAATTAATTCGAACAGAATCAAGTTTGGGAACTTGTTCCCAAGCCCATTGATCATCCGGTCTTTGGCATTCGTTGGGTATTTCGAAACAAATTGAATGAGAATGGTTTAGTGACTCATAATAAGGCTCGACTCGTAGCTCAAGGATACAATCAAGAAGAAGGTATCGACTACGATGAGACTTATGCCCCAGTTGCGAGATTAGAATCCATTCGAAAGTTATGTGTATTTACATGTTTTCATAATTTCAAGTTATTTCAAATGGATGTTAAAAGCACATTTTTGAATGGTTTTATAAAAGAAGAAGTTTATATAGCTCAACCTCCAAGTTTTAGTGATTTCAAAAATCCTGATTATGTTTTCAAGTTGAAGAAAGCCTTATACGGTTTGAAAGAAGCCCCTCGTGCTTGGTACGATCGTCTAAGCTCTTTTCTACTTGACAACGGCTTTTCAAAGGAAAATGTTGACACCACGCTGTTCATAAAATTTTTGAAAAACAATCTTCTTTTGATTCAAATCTATGTAGATGATATTATTTTTGGATCCACTGATGAATCTCTTTGTCAAGAATTTTTAAAGTGTTTTGGTTATTAATATTTTCTTTTTTAAGCTTTCTTAAACCTTCTTCATGTTCTATTTTGGACTTTCCTTAGATGATTTTTATCTCATTTTTCAAGGTTTTTACAAGTTATTTATTGTTTAGAAACTATAATGTACGACAAAATATCATTTGAAAGTCAACACTGACTATTAATAATCAAGTTATTGATGTAATGGTGTTATAACTTTTGCTCTTAATTATCGACTTTATGACAAACATGTCCCTTATTGCTCGACAATGCTTCTTATTATTGTGCAGTGTATTTAATGTGTCCACGCATGTAGGGTTATATTAATTTCCAAATAAATTTTCTTTGAAATAATGTATCTTATGATCACTATGATTCTACATGCAACACATGAATCAAAGAGGACCGAAACACGATAGGTTGTACAACCAAATTTTGTTCTAATAAGCATAGTAAATTTTTGATATTGATGGTTTGACATGCAGAAGCCTGATCATCTTACTGGATTCTCACCTAGTGTTGATACTAAAAGTTCAGCTAGTGGGTCTCCATCTTTCTCACGCTCGTCATTTACAAGATTTCAGTCACTTGATATGAAGGACAGTCAAAGGAAGTTTGTTAGTAGAAAAGGGGACGATTCTTCTTCACTATTTGAATCCTTTTTTGAAAGAACTTAGGCAGGTGAATTGTTCAGTACAACTGCCAAAGGGTAGAAGCCCCCGCCGGTGAGGATACTTCCTTGGCTGAGTTTCCGCATTTTTGTGTAAAGTAGTGTAAAATTAAATCTATTTTTTAGTTTATTTGGGTTGAGTATTTCATATTGTTCTTTCTCTCTCTCTCTCTCTCTCTCTCTCGATATGTGTGGGTGTAAAATGGAGATATAGACCTTGTATACATAGACACACAGAATCAATTGGCTGACATATTCATAAAACCTCTAGAGAAAGATCGATTCAATTATTTATGTCGAGAATTAGGAATTTTAGATGTCAATAATAGTAATTAATTTTAATTTATTCAATACTCAGTAACTGTTTTCGAGACAAGCCTACAAAGAGTCTGTCTGTCACCATGACTACGGTCAAAGAAAAGCGGTACTTAATTGTTTCCCGGTGAACTCTCGTTAGCTGGGAGAGTACTCCTATAGCTAATTTGAAACAAATGCTGTGTAAAAAAATTAATTTATAAAATAATATTAATTATATTATTTGAAGTTTAAAATTACTAAACTTTGAATTAAATATTTGAAATAAGTTGATAAAAAGGATATGGCCCACACATTTTTTAAAAAAACCAGGAGAACCGTAGGCGTATTCTTGAAATCGGCCAGAGTTCTGTTGGTGTTGTATGTTTTTAGGTCAGAACCCGAGGCCTTCTCCAATTCATTTCTTCCAAACTAATTCATCACCAGCAGCAGAAGCCGAAGAACCCCCAAACACTAGCTACTCTTCACTCCCTTTCTTCCAATCTACATGGAGATTTCCATCCAAAATTTGGATTCGTGCGGAGAATCGCGTCCTCTACAACATACTTGTTTCTCGAAAGGTATAACTCCTTCTCTCCTCCACTTTCAAGAGGAAGATGACCAATTCCAGTGAAGAGGCATCGTCTTCTGATTCGAACATGGATTCCCTATTTTCCCCGGTCCAATCGGGTGACGACGTGTCGGATGAGTTTTACTTCAAAACTCATAACCAAGCATTGCTTTGGTATGCCGACTTTACTATGCGTATTATATGCACATGCGCTCCGATTAAATGGACTGCATTTCCTTATCATCGTCCTTTCTTTGAGGCATTAGGATTACACCATCTCGCTAACCTACAATTCCCTATAGCTACTAATGCCCATAGACTATTCTACACTGGCAGGATCGATATCGAGTTCGATGATGTATTGCTAGCGAAAATCCTTGGTATTTCAAACGAAGGTGCCCAGCTCAATGACATCACCGACTTTAATTTTCCCGAGGGTACGACTATTGTTAGTTTCAAGAATGAGCTTTGTGCGCCCGCACGTGCTCTTCCAGAAAAGATCAAGGCCAATAACTTGAACTTGTTTAACTACGAGTTACATCGCATCATCTATTCCACTATTCTTCCAAAATCTACTTTAAAAGATGATGTCACTGCACTAGAACACTCTGCCCTCTATCACATTCTTAAGGAGATTCCTTTTTCTGCCCCAAATGATGGGTAGATGTCGCGGAAGAGAACGCAACCTCTCTTATGCGATGCTTATCCCACGCATCTTTCAGCATTTTGACATAGACTTATCCACTTGCGCTCTGGACCCTGAGCCCAAGTTTTTCAAGCTTTCTCGTCGTAGCATTGCTACTGCTCCTCCACCTCCTACACCTACTCCTTCTGCACCTGTTCCTCCTCAAACTTATCTAATGACTTTTGAGGGTATTCATCAGCACCTCTCGGATCTGCAGACTTTCTTTGTTGACACTTCCAGGGAACATGAGTTCCGTGATGTGACTCGGTTCCAGGATATTGCTAACTCATATGCCGATCTTCTATTTGCTCAGACGGGTCATTCTGCCAGCTCTCTTCCTAGAGACTCTTCCGTCTCTGGTTACTGTAGGACCGATTGTAGGAACAAGTTGTAAAGCACAATACTTTTGAGGGGCTGAATAGAGTAGGCAGCAAAAATTAGCTAATTAAAAAAATGTTAGATTATAATCACTCTGAAACTTCTAGACCGTACCGTACTGGCAAATCGACTAGAGGATTGTAACTGGCTTAGGATTTGAAAATAAAAGCTCAGAACACTTTGGAAGAAGCAGTAGGCTTATAGAGAAGAGATATAAAAGAGAATTGGTGTATGAGTGAATTGAAATGATCGAAATCCTTCTTTATTTATAGTTTTTCCAAAGGCAGAATTCTGACAGAATTCGGGCAGAATTCTGGCAGAACTCTATGAGGAAATCTCGTTGGGATCCGTAATTGCGGGAAGACCAAGTTCAAAAAGCAACGTTCACTAGCCGAACTCTGGCCGGATTCGGGCCAAACTCGGGCCGAATTCTATTGGAGTTCTCTCAAGGTTTTTGCAAATTAGTTTTTGGGATTTTTGAAAAGTCAGGCAGTTAGGAAGTAGTTTGGGATTTTGTAAGTGGGCTTGTTTTCAAAATGAAAGGGTATTTTGAAAATGTTTCTTGGGTAGCCTATTTGCCAGTACGATGCAGTGTACATCGTATTACTAGACTCAATAACTATGAAAAATACATTGATGAAATAGGAAAACCAAGAGCCCTTTGATGACACCTTTCTTCAAATATTTGAGCAGACTTGAAGACGTCTTTTTTCTTGACGGCAATCGTCCAAAGATAAACAGATCTGGAAATCTGAATACCTTTCGGGGGCTTCTCCCACGAACCCTTGATGGGGGGTGCTGCACCCTCGATCCCTGTCCGCTGACCGGGCAGCGAAACCCCCAATGCGAGGCCCCGGATAGGTCGTTAGGCGGTTCAGAGAAAGCTTTTTGTATAACACCGTCTTTGGCCCATCAATAATACTCCATTGCATATGTCGTGGTTTGACAAAAAAATAAAATATGATTCATAATTTGTCCATACAAATTAGTAAATCAATTCCATAAAGAGTATAATCATCGAAAAGAGATCAAAATAAGTATACTAGAATCTATGCAAAATCTATACCAAAGTTCATGCATTTGAATTCAATTACCTTATATACCCATCAGATAAACATGAAGGTAATGAAGACAAAATACTAGAGAAGGAGAAATTCAGTCGACTTGAATGTTCCCCCACAAAGTATGATCAGTCTAAATATAGATAATCATAAACTTTGAGATAAAATCTCAATAAGAAATGCCAAATCAGTATTATCAATAAATTAAATTAATTAAATATATATTTGGCAAGATAACTTTTAGAAACTCGAAAATGAGATAATTAAAAATAATAATAATCTTATATTCTCTCATAAAACCAATACAAATCCAAATATCATGAATATCTAAGCAAGATATTTAACCAAGAGAATATAAGTCCATGGTGAACTAGGTATACCACATATAAGGGCATAAAAGAATTGAAACAATTAATTTGCTCCCCCTTAAAATATGCGTATATAGTTCAAAAATAATTTATATGCATAAAATAGATAAAAGAAATAATCATAAGATCTAAGGGATTTCCAAGATATGCATCTTTTATTTCCTTTGATCAAATGCATATAAAATTCCAACCTCAAAACAAATATCATCTATAGGCAAAAAAAGAAAGAAAGATCCAATAAATAAATGCTTAAAGATAAACAAACAAAATATATCTCCAATATATATATAAAATAAATATTTCAAGACATTAAAAGATTTTGAAAACTGTCTTTAATAATAACATTTGAGTACCGGACAGATTCAATAAATCAAAAAAAATCAAAAAGGCTTTTTTTTTAAATGTGGAATTTATTACGAAAAACTGTCTTAGTAAATGTTCGAATGCGTCCATTTAGTCCTCAGACTGAAAGCTGGCAATTCGAATCACGAAAACAATTTCAATATAAATCATAAATAAATCCATTTTGAAAACATAACCAGATAAATGTCCAAAGAAAAATGTATGGCATGTCAAGGGGATAATTGATTTGAAACAATTAACTGCTCCACCTTTACATGGTTATATCCAGAAATAATAGTATTGACAAAATTTTAAAATAAAATTCAGAGACATATTTTCGAAAGTAGAAAACTAATACAAAAATATTAGGTCTTCTTATCAAAGTTTATTTCATCCCTTTTAAAGCCTTAGCACGGTGTCCACCTGACAACCGTAAGGTTTAAAGAAAAGAAATGCTTTGAGAGAGAGACATTCAATATGCATGACTTCTTCCATGCAAAGAGTTACTGTTGTAGACAGTAAGTAACTAGAATAAGAAGATAATAATATAAAGCTTAAAATTATAAATATTACAAAAGTTAAAGGCAAAAATCACAAGATTATAATATTCAATGAGTAGTCACAAAATCATTAAGTCTGAATATCAAAAAGTGTGACAGAAAAGAATATATCAAAAGATGACAAACATTAACCTATGAAGATCAATATATGTTACCTTTTGTCAAATTAAATAATATTATCCATGAAATCTAAAATCTAAAATCCATCAGATAACAAATGCAACTCGATCTCAATAAATCTTTAGTTTATAAAGTGTTGATCAATCTTGGGTTAGCTGTAGAGGTTCTGTCCCAGCTAACGGAGGTTCACCGGGGAACACTTAAGTACCGCTTCGTTTCGACCACAGTCGTGGTGACAGACAGACCCTTTGTAGGCTTGTACCCAAAACAAATCTCTTCTTTAATAACCGAGAATTTAAGAGAAATTAGTGCAATAAAAAAAGTTATATTCTATGGACTAATAAATCTTAGAACAATGTAGCATACGGTATAAGATGTATGAATTACATTTATCCATATGTGCTACAAAATTATTGGGTAACAATAAAATATAAAACATTTATAAACCAAAATGTAATACCTAGATACGTTGATGTATTCTGGAACCTAGGGGACTGGGTTCAGTACCTTGGATCCAGAACTAGATGATAGTTGCAAGTACACCTTAATAAATCGTAAGTCTATAAAGTATTGATCACTTCGGGTAAGCTGTAGGGGCCGGTTCCCAGCTAGCGGTAGTCCAAAGACTAGTACACCGTGTCGATTCAGGCTATTTACACCTGTATGACAGAAGGACCCTTTCAGCTTGTTCCTAAAATGATCTCTACTTTTAAGAACTTAGATTCAAAGGAATATATACAGTATCATCAAATATCATCGAAATCCAGAATCCCTAAATATAAAAGAAGTAAATACCCAAATAATGGTTTATCAAGATCAAGATATTAAAAATATCATGTATCCAAAATGTCATCCAAAATGCCAAGAAAAAGAGGCTTTGAGGAAGAAGCTAATAAAGATGAGAACATAAATTTGTTTAAAAAAATCAATAGCTTAAGTATGAGATAAGCACAAGTTTAAAAACTATTTTTTAAAATAATATAGAACTTGAACTTAACTCATATATCCCCATAAAGATATTTATACAAAAATATAAGAAACATGAGCAATATATAAGTAAAAATGAATTATGTATCCTTAATAAGCATATTAAAAATATCACAAGATCAAAAACACGCATAAATATGCTTTGTCAGACAAAGATTTAATTGATTCATAAGAAGTTAATCAAAATAAAATATGAGAATCAATAGTGAAGTACATTATGCAAGCACAGGGTTAACATAAAAGTATATGTATATACTTTTTGAGTAAATAGAAGAATTGTGCTAAACATACATACTCACAAAATACTGATCAAAGTAAATATGACATGTTAAAGACAAATCGGTAAGAAGTGACCATTAAAAAAATATTAAAGGCGAAGAGTCTAAAGCATATTAACCAAAAACAAAAGCTCCTATGGACTAGAGTGGTATGCATGCTTCAAGGATAAAACTAAAATAAAGAGCATACATAGATAAATGTGTTACAATAATAAAAAAATAAACACTATATAGTGTGAACTGATTATTTAAACTAAACAACTAGTCAAGCTAGGATTACATCTCACATTGATTCAAACAATAAACAATTTAAAAGATATCAATGAAAGCTAATAGTAAGAAATCAGTAAGAACATGCTAGATTATGCTAGATATTAAAAATCATTTAGGAAGCATGATACCGAAGTGGTTCTAGTGACCACACTTCTGTTGGTGCAATTGCATGAAAGATGACCTTTGTAGCTTTGCAATCACCAACATGTTCCATGGTTCTATTTGATATGAGAAGCTTCACCTGCAATATTAGGTGAAGGCTTTGGTATCCAATACTTGGATCCATATTTGTTAGCTTTGGGAACCCATTTGCACAAGTTCATATCAACTAGCTTTCTAATCTGACAACAATTAGAAACGTGTCCATTCATACCGCAAAAATGACAGAAAGAATTAAAATTAGTGCTATGTGCAGTGGTATGAGAATGTGTAGTGGTGTGGTATGACCTTCGTGGATACTTGTAATAGTAAGCATGGTTGTGTGAAGCTTTAGCTTTGCTTGCTTCCTTTCTAGATGATCTGTCGTGTGTGACTTTGTGATGTGTCACGTGTCTTGTGTTAGACTGAGTCATAGGTTGTACTACCTGCTTTCCCAGTCTAATCTCTAACTTTTTAGAGTTAGCACATATCTCATCATATTTAGCAGAAAGAGCATCAATTCTACATGAAGCAATAGAATACTTCATCTTTTCTGGTTCTAATTTCTCCTTAAGTTTAGCATTTTCTTGAGTGCTTTCCTCAATGCAATCAAGTGTCTCATGCAATCTAAACTTCAGTGTGGAAATCTCAGTAGAATAATCAGAAGGAGAACTATTTCTAGCATCATTCAATAAGCAAGTAAGATTCTCATTCTCTCGCTTACAGGATAGAATATCCTTTCTAGCTTGCTTATACTTATCTAATACTTTCTTGTGTTCTTCCAACAGATCACTGAAAGCATCAGATAACTCATCATAAGAAAATTCATTCTCTTTAAGAAGGGAATTATTCTGTACCTCGTTAGATAATACCATTGAGCATAAATTTGCAGCTTTATGAGGTCTCTCTTCTTCTTCTTCTTCTTCTTCTTCAGAATCTCTTGCTTCGCTTTCGCAACATATGCTCGTGCTAGTGTACTTGTGAGATGATGATCTTCCTTCATTTGATTGTTTGTAGTGACTCTCCTTTCTAGCAGTAGTATAATCTTCTTGGATGTGGCCTATCTTCTTGCAGTTGTCACATATAAGCTCTTCTTCGTATAAAGGATTGTGTTGTACCTTAAATCCCAATTTCGTTATGTATAATTTGCATCGTTAAGAAGACTATCCTTCTCTCTGGAGTTGCTAGCTTTGCTTTCATACCTGCACTTATAAGTAGCTTCAAGAACTTTCTAAATTTTATGAGATGTTATGCAAGTAGTAATAAGATTAAATACATTTGTGTCTACAGCATAATAAAAGATATGCATAGCTTTTGTATCAAGGCTAGCTTACTTCTTCTCTTCCTCCGTGTAACTATAATAAGGCTTATTGATTATAGAGGATGTGAGAATAGAAATGATAGTATGCTTTTTGTAGCCATTGACAATAATTGACCATAAGTCAAAATCTAGAGACTTCATGTAGAAGCTCATCCGTGTCTTCCAATAACTATAGTTTGTTCCATCAAATAGTGGGAGTCTATTTGAGGATTGCTCTTCAGTTGTGAAGTACATACTTGCCATATGTGATACAGTGATCTATGTAATAGCTTAAATAAGAATATAATAGCAGTGTTACCTCGCTTTACCTGTATAACCCACTCTGATACCAATTGTAGGAACAATTGGGATCAGAATATAATACCTCTAGATGCAGCACTGTCTCTGATACCAATTGTAGGAGGAATTGGTCTGAGTAGCAATATCTATATACCAAGCACCCGCTCTCTAGTTGTAGCACTGGCTCTGATACCAATTGTAGGAGCAATTGGTATGAGCAGCAAAATCTATATACCAAGCACCCGCTCTCTAGTTGTAGCAGTAGCTCTGATACCAATTGTAGGACCGATTGTAGGAACGAGTTGTAAAGCACAATACTCTAGAGGGAGGTGAATAGAGTAAGCAGCAAAAATTAGCTAATTAAAAAAATGTTAGATTACAATCACTCTAAAACTTCTAGACGGTACTGCACTGGCAAATCGACTAGAGGATTATAACTGGCTTGGAATTTGAAAATAAAAGTTCAGAACACTTTGGAAGAAGTAGTAGGCATATAGAGAAGAGATATGAAAGTGAATTGGTGTATGAGTGAATTGAAATGGTCGAAATCCTTCTCTTTTTATAGTTTTTCCAAAGGAAGAATTCTGACAGAATTCAGGCAGAATTCGGGCAGAACTCTATGAGAAAATCTCGTTGGGATCCGTAACTGCGGGAAGACCAAGTTCAAAAACCAATGTTCACTAACCGAACTCTGGCCGAATTCGGGCCGAACTCGGGCTGAATGCTGTTGTAGTTCTGTCAAGGTTTTTGTAAATTGGATTTTGGGCTTTTTGAAAAGACAGGCAGTTAGGAAGTAGTTTGGGCTTTTGTAAGTGGGCTTGTTTTCAAAATGAAATGGTATTCTGAAAACGTTTATTGGGTAGCCTATTTGCCAGTGCGATGCAAAGTATATCGTATTCCTAGACTCAATAAATGTGAAAAATATATTGATGAAATAGGAAAACCAAGAGCCCTTTGATGATGTCATTCTTCAAATATTTGAGCAGACTTGAAGACGCCTTTTTCCTTGACGACAATCGTCCAAAGATAAACAGATCTGGAAATCTGAATACCTTTCGGGGGCTTCGCCCTAGAACCCCTGATGAGGGGTGCTGCCCCCTCGACCCCTGTCCGCTGACCGGACAGCGGAACCCCTGATGCGTGGCCCCGGATAGGTCGTTAGGCGGTTCAGAAAAAGCTTCTTGTATAACGCCGTCTTTGGCCCATCAATAATACTCTATTGCATATGTCCTGGTTTGACAAAGCTTGGTCATGCTTACTGTATGTCTATAAGAACATATTAGACGAACAAAACAATATGATATATGCATAGCAATATGATATAGAACATTTAGGACAATTATAATATTAGGACAATGCTAAGTTTAAGTAGTAACATGATAATGATTACATGAATATTAGTGACGTCGATATGTTAAACTCAATTGATTAGCCATATTTAAAAACATGATATAATCATTGGGCTAACAGTTACCGTATTTATGATGAGGCGGTCCACTCTCTGTTCCAGCCATGAAACATTTACGATTGGTATCGTACTTCTGGTACAACTCCACATACCTCTGGAGCTGGCACATCTAGAGCTGGTCCATCCTGACATGGTGGACATGCTGGCACTACAGATGATGATGATGACGATGAGGATGATATGTGATTTGTCGTACTATTGAGACTGCTTTATTGTCTTTGTTTACTTGGAAATGCTTCGACATTCCAAGATAGTATCAGTACTCTTATTTTTCTATTGTGACTTTTTTTTGTCTGATGGACATGTTATATGTTTTCTTCTGCATATTTTATTCAGTTTAGCATTTCTCATAGCATTATCTTTTATTTATGCTTCTATTTACACTGCCTGTGAAATATTCCCTGCTTATCACATTTCTTTCCTGTCTGTGACATTTATACCATGCCTGTGATAAATGTTTTTATATACCCATATTTTTGTGTTTCTTCACTGATTGTTACTTATGCATATATTGCGGCGGAGCTTTTTCTTTTGCAATTATTTTGCTATGTGACAACGGGAGAGAAATAAGATCTAACATCTTCATCAATACAGGTTGTGAACAATCTACAGGAACAAATTTTTTTGGTACATTATATCGGTACAATTTTGATTTGATAAAGACCAAAGATGTTATATCGGTCAAGGTTTGTCAATTATCAAAAAGGGGGAGATTGTCGGCCCAATGATCATGGTCAAACCTGATTTTAATAATTGATCAAACTCCGTCTCGATATACGGAACAAAGATGTTTACTCAAGGCGTTTTGGACACTGTTCAAGATTGGATATCTACTCAGTTCAAGACCGAAGCTATGTTTGCCACTCGAGACTATATTTCTTTATGTAATATAATTTTTACTTTTATTTAGTCTAGGAATATATTGTACACCGAGTCGTACTGGCAAATAGGCTATCCAAAATCGTTTTCAAAATTGACCTATGTTTTGAAAAACATCTCTTATTTTCAAAAGCTTCTGAAGGATTTCAAAAAGCCCAAAAATATTTTTCTTAAAATAAACCTGAACAACCCTGAAAGAACTCGGCCAGAGTTCGGCCAGGTTGAATGTTATATGAACGCTGGTTTTTGAACTTGGTCTCCCTTCAGTTGCGGTTTGTTAAATAGAATTCTGTCCGAATTCTGCCGGAGTTGTGTCTTTGAAAAAACTATAAATAGAGAAGAATTCTGATCATTTAAAATCAACTCATTCACTTTCATCTCTTCTCTTCTAAAGCTTACGTTTCTTCTAAAGAGTTTTTTAAATGCTTTCATTTTCAAATCCCAAGCCAGTTACAATTCTCTAGTCAATTTGCTGGTACGGTACGGTCTAGAAGATTTCAGAGAAATTGTAATTAGAGGCTTAATTGAAGAAAGACTCTTCAAAACTGAAGTTGGTCGAGTTCTTTGTATCAAAGCTCGCGTCTGTAGAAGTTGCAAGGACTTCGTATGAAAACTTGCGAGATTTTTCAATAGTGAATTAAATTGGAATCTAGAGTTCTTCCGACTGGACTAGTCCTCACAAGAGGAAAACCAGTATAAATCTCTGTGTTTGCGTTTGCCTTATCTTTACAGTTATTACTTTGTGATTATTATTATTATTTCTGTGATCTAACTGCTAACAAGTTTTTAAATTAGTAATATTCCGCTGCCTACTCTATTCACCCCCCTCTAGAGTATTCTGCTTTACGACTTCATTCCTACACAAACGTGCGTCAATTGCTCAGCCAAAGCAAGCAACTTCCTGAAGCAGCTATTGGCCCGAGCTTCCTGAAGGCACAGTAGGTCGCAAAGCCCAGGACGAGCAGAGCTGAGTAAAGCCTGTAGCGCTTCAGGCTGACAACCGGACCAAACTCGGTCATCAGGACCTCCAAGACGTCGCCCAGAGTCAAACTCCTTCGGAAGGATACTTGGATACTTCTCAAGAGCGGTGACGGCTCCTTCTATAAAGAGTTCTTCTACAAGAACATGGCCCCTTCGAATGAGAGAAGCCCCAACCAACAACCGACTTATGCAAGGCCAGCAGCCTTCTAAAGCTATGTCTGAATCAAACATGGTGGTGAAGGATGCCAGGAAGAAGATGGTGACTCTTCAGAGGAACACTTCCCCTTTTATAGGACCGAAAGTGGTCCAAACTATATGCTATTTGGTCGACGGTCGAAATTTCCTCATTAATGGGATGAGCCTAGGACTCGGCACAATGGATCTCAATTAATAGGCCCATTCAAGTAAGTCTCGAAACTGTTCAAATGATCCTTGGAATTCTCCAATTAACGGTGGCAATTAAGAAGGAGTCTGCATTCAAGGGTAGTCATTTACTTCTCCTGAAAAGAAGACTTAAAAGCCAAGCTATCTCTAATTGGAGGCGCAGGCACCCCACTGTGTTCTTTTGCTTCCAAGGCACAGACAGTACATCCCCCTCTTAGAAGCACAGACATCTGCTTCGATCCAAGTACCCAGCCTGTTCAACGGCCCCTTTTCTCAGTAAAGACTTAGGAGACACCGTTTGCCTCCAGCACAAGCCTGACTGCTACTCTAAAGCACAGTAAAATGGTCTATCTGAAGGCGCAGCCTACTCGTCGCCCTAAAACACGGTGACTTTACCCGAAACACAGCCTACTCGTTGCCCCTAAAAGCACAGAGGCCCCGTTGGCTTGGAAACATAGTCCACTTGTAGCCCTAAAGCACAGAGGCTCTGTCGTCTCCAGAAGCACAATCTACTCGTCACCCCAAAAGCGCAGCCAGCCTTGCCTGAAGCATAGATGGCATGGTCCCACCAAATTGATTTACTTAAACTGCCTCTCTCAAAGATAGGATTGGGATTGATCAAGTTGATAAATGAGAATATCTTGTCAGATTGATTTAAATTTCGGACGAAGATTACACAAAATCTAAATCTAAGATGAAATCCTAAGATTTGTTCGGCTACATTCGAAAAAGCAAATCGGTACGCATCTCGTGTCACCTTCTTCGATTATTTTGATAACCACCAGAGATCTAGTTTGAGGGGAATCTCAACACCTGCCACGTGTCAGCACCACAGAAGCCTACACCGTACAAGGATGAAAGATTCTTTCATATCTCGAAAACTTAATACACATCGCATATGTGCCCCTCTCCCCTATAAATATGGAAGATTTTTCTCAAACAACATGATCGACAAGGAGAAGAAGATCCACAAAATTATCAAAATCTTCAACTTCGGTGTCCTCCTGATCGGCAACCCTAGAGTTCCATCAAAGGCACCAGAAAGTCAGAGCAAGTCTCATATCATCATTGAATCGTCAACGGAGTAAAGGAGCCGCTACAGCGCTCGATCTCCACCTTCACACTTTTCCTGAACCTTTTGTACTTAGATTTCTTCGTATAAGAATTGATTTTACTCTTTTTTACGTTCAATATACAAAAAGTTTGTTCAACCTTTTGTCATGTCGAACAAGCTTGCGACTATGCTGGGGACTACCTTCTCCTCCAACGAGAAGGTGGTGATGCAATCCGATGATGACTTGCTGGGATCCTCTTAGAAGATGTTGGTCGTATACTTCAACCAACAAGCTTTTGAATATCTCCTTTTTGAAAAGAAGTCGAGCCCTTCGAAGTGGTTCATAAAACCGAAGAAGACTCGATGGACCCGGGTGCCTAAGGCGGCTGCGACGAGCAGTGTCACGACCCGTTACCCAAATTGTTGGGCCGGGCCGAGCCATGTCCAGCCTACGCTTAAGATAAAGCGCAGTAAACTGTTCTAGAGATAAAAAGATAAGACTAAATGTGCTAACAGTTCTATAAGTGAAGAAGAGTCATAAATGCTTCAAACACAAAAGTCATCTAATATATGAATAAGTCCAAGTACAAGTCTGAAATATAAAACTGGATACATGTCCAGTTACAAAATACGTAGTCTAATACATGACTACACTAAGTATCCCAAGTGACTACGCAAACTAGGCGAGTCTCCCCGCAGAAACATCCTCGTATGGCAAAGCCGGGTCCTCGGCAGTAACTCCATAATATGAGTCGCAGAGCAACTCCTCCTCAGTAAGGATACCTACAACGTTATCCTATCAGGACGGAAGCAAGTACAACCTCTACAACTATATTACTGAAC
Organism: Iris pallida; assembly: GCA_029216955.1. NCBI lineage: Eukaryota > Viridiplantae > Streptophyta > Magnoliopsida > Asparagales > Iridaceae > Iris > Iris pallida. The sequence goes on along the minus strand of JANAVB010021791.1, from coordinate 3,487,037 downwards.
ATATAATGAAAGAGATGTACAACAAGAAACATGGTGTGATAAGTCTATAAAACAAAAAATACTGGAAAACATGGCCTCATGGTACAACTGGGATCACAGTATCATAGTAACATAAGGAACATGGCATATCATGGTTTAATTGGTTCTTTTTAGAAATGACAACATATAGTTTAAAAGTTTAAAACTGTAGTATGTATGTGAATCGGTCAATAGGTAATCAGGATGTACAACGGCACATATCAAGTTTTTCTGGCATGCACATACGTGCACGAACGACATCGGTGTATATCCATACACAAATGCGAGATCAGAACCTACGGCAAGGTTACATATAGAATGTCGCCGAGCGCGGTAAATACATACGGAGAAGGGGGTCATGTTCACGTACAATACTAACAGTTTTTCCTTAACCCGTTATTTAAACATGTGAGAGATATGAGAACAGTAAAAATATGTAGGAGATACTGGGAGCAGTATAAGCATGGCAGGTACTGAAAGTAATATAACATGTGAAGACATAACTTGCTACCTCAAGGATCAGTATTTTAATAGGGTTAATACATGTTCTAGCATTAAAAGACAGTAAATGAGTTTGCAGATGTACTTGCCTGGGATCCTGATATCAATATGAATCAAAGCTCGGAGTGAAGACACAGTCCTAAAGATGAGATAATAAAATAGGTAATCAGGGTGAAAAGACATACTATAATGTCTAGGTCAACTAGGGCAAACTAAGACAAACTGGGTCAGAGGTTGACTTATAGTTGACTTTGGTCAACTGGTCAACTCCGGTCAATTCCAAGTCCAATGTAGGGTGACACTATATCCAAACTAACATTCCAGGGTCTTTACACTAATGCGGGGTGAGGTCCAATACTATAATAACTCAAAAGAACACAAATCATTGAAAGTCATAACTACTCAATAAATAAATCAAACTGTGCACTGAGTTCCAACAAGTTTTGAGATAGACAAAAAGCTTAAATATATATAAAATAAAGTACCAAAATGATCCTTGTTAATTATAGAAATTTATACTAATTTTTCTGGAATTTATAAACCCTCATAGATATTTATTAAAAATCAACAAACATATGTATCTTGAAAATAAGGTCTGTTTTCCCATTTTTATAAAATACCAAAAGTACTTATTAAATGCTGAAAAAATTATAATAAATTAGCTAAATTAACATAGTATTTAAATACAATTTTTCCAGAATTTTTACAGCACTTAAAATATATAAAAAAAATTCAAAACAGCCTAACCGGATTATCCAGCAGATTACAGCGGATTACCGGCGGATTTTCCGATCCGTTACAGCAAGTTTTGTGGTGAAAGTTCGGATTTTCCGACGGATTTCTGCGGATTTCCGACGGATTTTCCGAACCATCGCAGAAAGTTGATTTTTGAACTCAAAACTTGTTTCGGCCATAAAAACTTTATTTTAAATCGAAATTCGGACTTTCAAAAGTCAAAATTGAATAGAATTGAATTTCCTACAACATGGAAGTATTAATTTTCACAAATTAAAATATTTAATAGATCAAAACATCAAAATACTCAAAAATTATATCTAAAAACTCAGATCTACGCAATACTGTCGATCAAAACCAAAAGTGCTATATGCTAAATATGTTAACAATTTAAAGAAGCAAATTATAGGCCAATAAAACTTTAGTTTCTATGGAAAACAAAAATAAAGTATGGTCATGTCACTTTTGAGCAAGATGCACTTGCCTAGGTTAAGCTCCAAGCCTAATCTTCTACTCCACCACCAAGAGGGGTACAAAACCACACTCTAGACCTCAAGGCCAAGCTCTTGGCAAGCTCCAAAGGAAGAGAAGGGAAGAAGAAATGAAGAAAGAGTGAAGAGAATGAAAAGAGAGAGGAAAGAGAAAGTAAAATGGTATATATAGAAGGGGAAATTAATCTTAGCCGTCGGATCGTGATCCATGTCAAAATCTAAGTCAATCATGGCCATTCAAACAAAACCAATTATCCATTGGATAATAGAGTGTATCTACACTATTCATGAAAATATCTTAAACACTATTCACAAAAATATCTAAACACTATTCACGAAAATATCCAAAACACTATTCATAAAAATATCAAAAATCGAAAATATCTAAAATATTGAAAATCTGTCTGGACGGTATGCCATCGGTATACTCCGGTATACTGGCGGTATGCCGGCCAAGGAGAAAATCTATAAGTTAGAAAAAAATTTAAAGCATTCCGGAAACCAAGAGAATACGAAATACGCTGCAAAATACGTATTTAAATTAATATAAAATACTTATAAAAAATAATTCATTTAGAAAATTTAAAATAAACCCTGAAATTCAGGGGGCTTACAAGCAGCACGACGGAAAGGACTGCATCTCAGACCCCCTTGTCGATGAAGCCCCGAAGATCCCTTCGAATGCTGATGCCAGGCCATCTCTCTCAGATCACATGCTCAGGAAATACAGAGAAAATAACGGCTATTATATGGCAAGTGGAGCAAGGGCACAATGCCGAAAGGAGCAGATGACGGCTCATCCGTTCGTGGAGGATGCTACACCGGTGAGAACATCTGTCTTCGACAGAGTAACCGGTCCATCAGGTATGGCCATGTTGCATTTCGTATACTATGCATCATCTAATCGTGGTAGGAGGACATCCAAGGCAGCACTCGCCCCATGCGATCAAAGTGCTATGCCGATGGCAGACCGGAGGCCCGCGTTGACAGTAACGTGTGCAGCCGATGGAAAGCTATAGAAGACCATCCCAGACTCTTCAAAGCCTCATCTGACAGAACCCCATTATCCCTTGAGCACCCACTCGCCATACTCAAGGCCGGGGTTGTTGACACAAAATCACAGTCAACCAAATATTGATACAATTGACGACATAATACTTGTAATATTTTAATACGACACATGAAGGCTGAACTCAGTACAAGACGGACGACAGCTCGCACCTCTATGTTAAATGTTTTAAATCTATATTTTACACTTTTATTGAGTCTAGACATATGTAAACTGAGTCGTACTAAGCAATTTGAGACTTAACCTATACCCATACCTCAAATCAAAAGCTCCACAAAAATCCAAATAAGGCCATTTACCCAGTGGACCAGTTCTGTGCTCTAGAGACAGAGTTCGGGCCGAACTCTGCCTCCACACAGAGTTCGGGCCGAACTCTGCCTCATAAAATCCAGGACCCTAATTTTTAGGGTTGGCTTGATGCAAGTTGTCCAACGGCCAAATTTTTGAATATTTGACCCTGAATTCTGGCAAAATTTTGCCTACCTGGTATCCTATAAATAGGCCTTGAATTCTCTCATTTTCAATCATCCAATCTTCTCTTCTCTTCTCTCTAAAGCCTTATACATGCCATACCCTTCTCATCTACTAGCCACAAGCTCTCTAAGCCTCAAAGTGCTCAGTACTTTTCAGTTGGGAGTTTGTACAAGAGTTCAAGAAGTCGCTTGGAAAATTCTAAGCATCGCCACTGCGATCTCTGTAAGAAATGACGTGCTCTTCTGAAGAAAAGGTACAGGGTGTAACTACTATTTCATAAATAGTGGATTTAATCCAGAGCTAAAGTTCTCAGGCCTGGACTAGTCCTCCACGAGGGAAACAATGTTAAAATCGGCTGTGTTTGCGTATGCTTTCTCGCTCTTTACTATTTCCGCATTTACTCTGATTATTTACTGTTGGTGAAAGAGTTTAATTTTTAATTGGACATTATTGTCATAAACTCTATTCACCCCCTCTAGAGTTGCCTATTTGTTCTTCAATTGGTATCAGAGCTCTGTTCTCTCAACAAGGACTAACAGCCTAGAGCTGATCCATGGCAACCACACAATCCATGATTTCCAATCACGGTGAAGGACAATCCACTCATAGGCCTCCCCTATTTGATGGGACAAACTACACCTATTGGAAAACAAGGATGAGCTTTTATCTCAAGTCGCTAGACTTCGACATGTGGACCATTGTTGCCGATGGTTACAAAAAGCCCTCCAGGATAGTTGTCAATGGTGATCTCGTTGAGAAACCACATGACAAATATACTGACGAGGAGAAGAAACAGGCAAGTCTAGACACGAGAGCTATTAATGCTTTATTCTGTGCTATAGACAAGAATGAGTTTAACAGGGTCTCAACATGCACCACCTCTCATGAAGTATGGAGACTTCTTGTCACGACCCGCACCCGCCGTGAGGGTACGAGTACGTAACAACGCCCAGCCTACGCCGCAGTGTCGGCGATAGAACGCTGTCCTAGGTCAAGAACTATAACTAGCTAACATGAAATACTCTCCAAAAGGAGTCCAACACAGAGGTACAACCCAATCACAACTAAGGTAGAATGTAGCACGATAGAAATAGATAAGAAACTCCTCAACTGAGGCACAACAGAAGAATAAAAATCTCAACATCTACCAGTCCAATATCTCTAAGAATATACAACTCTGGAAATAAAACAACAGCTATACATGAAAGATAACAGACTAAGCTAACTACACTATGCAAGGGTGCCATCCTCAGCAGCTGCCTGAACCTCCCCAGCGGTCCAGGTCGCGAGTGTCATCTAGGCAAACTCCAAGGTAAGGGGTGCAGGGTTCCTCATCATCCTCTGTAAAATTTTCAACAGGTCCAGTCAGGACGGGAGCGAGCACAATACATCTCACGCAGATCATAACAGGTTAGAAAATATAAACATGCAAGAGAGTACAATATATGAAACTGGAAGAAGATACATGATGTAAACAGGAAGTGAACTGTAATAGAAATATCTACTATAAGTAGAGAGCTACCAGTGACTAGTGATTTAGAGTACAAAGTCGACATGTGAACGGCTTGATTTGTACATGGCTATACTAAAGAGGTATACATGGCTATTGTACTTTAGAATTGTTCACATGACTATTTATACTCCCCCAAGCCCCAATCAATACATAAGGATCCAGACAAGTTATGTTACGCACATGATTTTCACATGAAGCCCATAGATGGGTATACATGAAGTATTCACGAGGCTCAGAGAACTGAGTGCACATGAATTCCACACGAAGGCCCACTAAGGGTGCACATGAAGTATAGGTTATACATGAGATTCATGGGAAACACGACCGATCATGATAGCACATGAGAGTACACGAGCAAGCACGAACGAGCATGAAGCACATGATAAACATGGATAACAAGAGAGCGAGGAATACACGATGTACATGAAACACATGGCACAATGTATCCGATGCTCCCGAGGGGGATAACATCTCAAGCAAGGATCCATATAGTATCAATCCGTGATAATGTCGTGACAGCATCAAATAAGGTAAACTAGAGCAGGAATATAATTCTAAGCAAGTTATAAAATGATCAGAGAATGTACTCGCCTGGTATCTGAATAGCTGTGAAAATGTACTGTCCGAGATGAGGTACCTGACTCCTAGTTAGAGCAACACAAGTCAAGATGTATACAGGGGATGATAAATGAATGTACAATGCATCTGCATGCTGTCTAGGTCAATCTAGACCAAGTCAACTCTTGGTCAACTCTGGTCAACCTAAAGTCAAACCTAGTCAATAGTCCAATCTAGGTCTCACCAAACCATTCTAGGTTCTAACAAGTCTACTCTAGGTTACTATGGCTAATAGCCTATTTAGGAAACCTCTATCCAACACTCTATCACATCAACACAACATTATTATCTATATTACATTAGCCCTATGACATTCCATACTCTATGACCCATATCACAACCCACATAACATTACACATATATATACAATACACATATCAAGGTATCCCATACAATATATATATATATATATATATATATATATATCTAAATATATACACAATCCTGTATAGGAAAACTATATATATAACAAACTCAAATGAATACATATACATATGAAAAGAGGGGATAACATCTACTAGTGCATGTGTGTTTGTGTGCCAAGCAATAGGCTTGAGAGGGCATATGTGTGTGAGTGAATGTGAGGCTAAAATCTGAGAGTAACTTGTGGTGTGGTGTGTAATGAAACTGGGAAAATAGGGAATAACCTAGGTAATGAAAACAGTTTAACCAAGGTAAAAAACTAGTCCAATAACTTAACTTATCATTTTAGTTTACAGTTTTAAAAAGAAGGAATGCTAACTCATGCTCTTGCCAATCAAGAAAGGAAATCAATTCAAAACAGGGTAGAATCACACCCAGGTTTTGGCAGTTACACAAACAGGGAAATCATTAATACAACTTGAATTCAAAGGAGGGAATCAGTTCACCATATATTAACAGTTCAATGAAGGGGAATTTGAGACACTCTTAATTCAGTTTAACACAACTATTTCCCAGGTTTATCACATTAACATTAAAGCAATGAAGGATAAATTCTCAACTAACAGGAAATTAGCTTTACTTGAAAACATGAAAACATTAGTAAAGAACCCATTTCCAGGTTTCCTCTAAGTTAAACATTGTATCACAGGTTCAATTGAAAGGAAAACTGGAAACTATCATTGGAATCAACAGGGAAAAATCAGTTCAAGGAATAAAACTGGAAAACAACATTCAGTTCAGTGACAACAGTTGTACAATGGAATGAAGTCCATGACAGTAATTCATTAGTTCGAATTTGAATAAAACTGGAACTCAATAGTTCCCAGGTTCCACAGAACATCATATTGTATCAATGGGGAAACAGTTGCATTTCTAGGTTCTATATTTATCATAACAACTTAGTAAATAAGGACATGAACTCAGGAAGAGTATTAAGTTCAGTCCCAACAGAAAACCACATGAGATTAATGAAGAGAATAGTGTACATGTAATGATAAGTCTAAACCATTCTCAGATTTCAGTGAACCATATCACAACCAATAGTCTAAAATCGAATGTGGAAGCCTTAGCTAACATTAGATGTAATATGTAGGATCAATGCAATTTAAAACATAATCAAAGGAAAATTAGTTGGTTTGAATTAACTGGAACACAGCCTGTGTGTATCAGAATATAACAACCCAAATTCAAATCATACCCATTGCTCAAATCCCATTCACACATTCCCAAGCCCAAATTCAAATGCCATTCGATCAGTAAACATGTTATGCAATGTGTAGGAACCAAAATTAATTAAAACACAGCAAGGAACATCAACTGGTTTGGAATCTAAAACTGGAAACTAACAGTATCAGTAAACGTATCAGGGATTTCACTAATCTACAACATTTCGAACCAAACACCATCCAAAACCAAAATAACTTAAATAGCATAGTGTAACAGAGATTAAACATGATTATTAGGATCTAATTAGGCATTAACCAACATTTAACAATCATTTTACAAACGATTTAAACAACCAACACATACTGCACACGCACGCACACAGCCATTCCCCGTGCACATCAAAGAACGTGTCCGACACTTCACGAGGACACGTGCCACTTGACACACGGGGTGGCAGACATTGCCCCTTGGTGTGTGTCAAGTTTCAAGTGTCCACGACGCATGTCCGTGTCGCAATCATGCCCGAGCAGCAGGGCACGCACAGTGCCTGTGCACGCGCACGCGCGACCACGTGTACACGCGCTCGTGTCGACTCAACACGACGCTAAGGTGTGCTCAGTGCTATAGAAACGTGTAAGCAAGATCAAAAGCTAGCATCCTATTCAAAAACAATCGAAATGCCCTTTGAGGCATTTCGACAAACACAATGCAAACGACACTGATACGTGTCCAAAATGGACACGAAAGGACCCGAAACTTGGGAAACCCTATACCTATAGAATCAAGACACCTAGGGCTAGATGAATATGCAAATTAAACCTAGTTTTAATGGGTAGAATAGATTATACCTATTGGTTGTTCTTCACACAAAAAGCCTCTTCTAATGAGTTCTTCAAAGCCACCCTAAATCCCCAAATTGATGCAAATCTGAGATTTGACTCCACCATCAGCAAGGAGACATTGATTAGATCATGATGGAAGAAATTTCAATCAAAAAGGAGTCCTATTGATTAAACTAGGAAGGAAATTAAGAAGGCTCACCTATTCCCTTAAGAAATGAAGAGCTATTAAAGAAAGAGGCACAAATCCCCAAAGAGGCATTATATAGGCAAGGGGGGGGGGTCTCTTGGCTGGTCATAAAGTTAGGGTTAGGGTTTTTGGGTTTCATCCTATGGCTAGGATTGGATCAAGGGAAAAATAGATGGCCTAGAACAAAGGTTCTATCTTAGTCCTTTGCAAATCACTTAACCATGACTAAACTTGACTTAACCCCTAACCAACTTATCTAATTCTCAAGTGGCTCACTAAGTTAGTCATGAGTCATCTAGGTTAGGTCCAATCTAGGTTAGGGCTAAAACAATCACATGGCAAATAAATAAAAAAAATATTAAACCACACCAAATCACAAGTCATGATTTAAATAGTTTTAAAAATTATTAAAAAATCACCAAAAATCATATTATAAATTTAAATATCATAATTAAATATATTAAATACAAAATTTCAAAAATTACCCTCATCTGGAAAACTGGGTGTTATAATCCTACCCACCTTATAAAAATTTTGTCCTCGAAATTAAGATGGTAGCAGTCTCTCTAGGTCAAACACCCCACAATCAAAGTCTCAAACATACCGTCAGATAATCATATGCGTCTGTCCATAATCATGATACTCAGAATCTTCGTCGTGCTAGTGAGCAAAGCTACGATAATCACAGAGTCCTCGACTAAGGCACATATCTCTAGAATCATGGTATTTAAAATTTTCGCATTGCTGCATGCTTGGCAGTGAAAACCTTAAATTCCTACACCCGAGAAATACGTCCTAAATCTGACTATATGTCCTCACTATGCCAGCTAAACACGACTATCGAAGATTCCAGATTCCATAACTGGGTGACCTAGCCCATATGATTTATCTCAGAAGAAATCAACCACAACACAAGAACAACAGGACAAAATTGATAAATCAACAAGAAACAGAAGGAATCAAAATTTTAAGGCAGTTATAAGGGGCAATTACAGAATTTGAGTCAAAAGAACGGAACCTGCAACTAGATCTCTACTGGCCTGAACATCCTCGACTGTCCTGGCGAAAGCTCGCCCTCGCTGGCCTCCTCTGGCCTGCTGCTGATGCTGCATATACCTCTGCTGCTGAGTCGGTAAAGGTAATCCCGTCTGCTGGTCTACCGGAGCCCTAGCTCCTGCTCCCTGAACTGTCTGTCCTGATGACTCAGGGACACTCTCTCAGACGATGATCGGATCCTCCGCAAAGCAAACATCTGCACAACCTCTTCCGACATTCGCCCCAACCATGCCATGGTCTCTTACAGAAGGGACAAATAATAACTAGCTGCTGCTCCGAGGCCTGCTGCTGAATTTGTGGCTGTTGTGTCTGCTGAAAGGGTACACGGTCCGGAAACTGCCGCTGCTAAAGGTAGACCCTCGGCTGCTGGTACTGCTACTGGAACTGCAGAGGTAGCATCTGCTGCAGATACTGCTGCTGACTCTGCAATTGGAGCACCTGCTGCTGAATCTGTAGGTGGGGCCTCTTGGCTGGACCCGCACTACCACTGGCTCCCTGAGTATCTAGCCTCCTCTTCTCCTTCAGTCCAAGATAGTCCTCCGCTGTCATGGCTCCTACTAGAATCTGCTCGAAAGTGGCGTCACGGTCGCTCTTGGTATATGACTTAATTTCCCTGATCAAGCCCCTGCGGAACTTCTCCGCCTTCCCGACCTCGGTAAGATCCTCGATGAATCTGCTCAAACGGCTGAACTCTCCAGCATACTCCTCAACGGTCTGGTTCCCCTGAACCAAACTCTCGAACTGCGCCTTCAGAGCACGGAGAGCTGTATCAGGAAAGAATTTCTCCTTAAATAGTTTCTTGAATGCTGTCCAAGTCTGACCGGCTGTACCAACCCTCGGGTCCGTCTGGTACCAGGTACGGGCCAAGTCCTGCATCTGACTGGCGGCTGCCTCGATCTGCAATCCTGCTGGTATCTGTGTTAATCTGAATATCTCCTCAATGTGCTCTATCCAATCGTCAGCGTATGTGATGCCCTCTGTACCCTTGAAGTCTCGGGGTCCCATCTTCTTGAAGGAATGGATGTCTGGAGTCCTCGGCTGATACGGCTGCATCTGACCTCCCTGTGGCTGAGCAGCCACTAGCTCTACTGTCGTCCTGACTAACTGATAAGTATCCTGCATGCTCTGTCGGATATCAGCAGACTGGCTCTGCTGTATCTGTCGCTGAGACTCCAAGAACTGCTGAAAAAGGGCAAACATCTGAGCCGCATCCACTGTCCCTGAAGGTAACTGCTGCTGGTACAGATCTGGGATGACGGGAGAAGACCTCAGGACAGGTGGAGGTGCACTCCCCAAAGCTACAGAAGCTCCTATATGAGCAGAAATAGGGGGTGCTGTAGTCCCAGCATCCACAATCGGGTGAGGGGTGGTAGGCCTCTCACCAGCGTCTGCCGAGCCAGAGCGATGCGATCGTGTCTCAATCACCATCCTGGAGACAGATCAAACAAGGAATCAATACTGAGATAGAAACGATAGTTCAAGGGAGGACAGTTATTCAAGGAAGTATCAAAAATTTAGATAGTAGGAATTCAGTTAGAGTTTTTCCTAATGTGATTGAGTACCTCAAAATAACTCCTAATCCTACTGCAGGCTGTAGTGGTACTCTAGTTCAAATACCACTACACAAACTCGACCTGTATGGGCCACCACTAAAAACGTGTCACGACCCGCACCCGCCGTGAGGGTACGAGTACGTAACAGCATCCAGCCTACGCCGCAGTGTCGGCGGTAGAACGCTGTCCTAGGTCAAGAACTATAACTAGCTAACATGAAATACTCTCCAAAAGGAGTCCAACACAGAGGTACAACTCAATCACAACTAAGGTAGAATGTAGCACGATAGAAATAGATAAGAAACTCCTCAACTGAGGCACAACAGAAGAATAAAAATCTCAACATCTACCAGTCCAATATCTCTAAGAATATACAACTCTGGAAATAAAACAACAGCTATACATGAAAGATAACAGACTAAGCTAACTACACTATGCAAGGGTGCCATCCTCAGCAGCTGCCTGAACCTCCCCAGGGGTCCAGGTCGCGAGTGTCATCTAGGCAAACTCCAAGGTAAGGGGTGCAGGGTTCCTCATCATCCTCTGTAAAATTTTCAACAGGTCCAGTCAGGACGGAAGCGAGCACAATACATCTCACGCAGATCATAACAGGTTAGAAAATATAAACATGCAAGAGAGTACAATACATGAAACTGAAAAAGATACATGATGTAAAGAGGAAGTGAACTGTAATAGAAATATCTACTATAAGTAGAGAGCTACCAGTGACTAGTGATTTAGAGTACAAAGTCGACATGTGAACGGCTTGATTTGCACATGGCTATACTAAAGAGGTGTACATGGCTATTCTACTTTGGAATTGTTCACATGACTATTTATACTCCCTCAAGCCCCAATCAATACACAAGGATCCAGACAAGTTATGTTACGCACATGATTTTCACATGAAGCCCATAGATGGGTATACATGAAGTATTCACGAGGCTCAGAGAACTGAGTGCACATGAATTCCACACGAAGGCCCACTAAGGGTGCACATGAAGTATAGGTTATACATGAGATTCATGGGAAGCACGACCGATCATGATAGCACATGAGAGTACACGAGCAAGCACGAACGAGCATGAAGCATATGATAAACATGGATAACAAGAGAGCGAGGAATACACGATGTACATGAAACACATGGCACAATGTATCCGATGCTCCCGAGGGGGATAACATCTCAAGCAAGGATCCATATAGTATCAATCTGTGATAATGTCGTGACAGCATCAAATAAGGTAAACTAGAGCAGGAATATAATTCTAAGCAAGTTATGAAATGATCAGAGAATGTACTCGCCTGGTATCTGAATAGTTGTGAAAATGTACTGTCCGAGATGAGGTACCTGACTCCTAGTTAGAGCAACACAAGTCAAGATGTATACAGGGGATGATAAATGAATGTACAATGCATCTGCATGCTGTCGAGGTCAATCTAGACCAAGTCAACTTTTGGTCAACTCTGGTCAACCTAAAGTCAAACCTAGTCAATAGTCCAATCTAGGTCTCACCAAACCATTCAAGGTTCTAACAAGTCTACTCTAGGTTACTATGGCTAATAGCCTATTTAGGAAACCTCTATCCAACACTCTATCACATCAACACAACATTATTATCTACACTACATTAGCCCTATGACATTCCATACTCTATGACCCATATCACAACACACACAACATTACACATATATATATACAATACACATATCATGGTATCCCATACAATATATATATATATCTAAATATATATACAATCCTATATAGGAAAAATATATATATAACAAACTCAAATGAATACATATACATATGAAAAGAGGGGATAACATCTACTAGTGCATGTGTGTTTGTGTGCCAAGCAATAGGCTTGAGAGGGCATGTGTGTGTGAGTGAATGTGAGACTAAAATCTGAGAGTAACTTGTGGTGTGGTGTGTAATAAAACTGGGAAAACAGGGAATAACCTAGGTAATGAAAACAGTTTAACCAAGGTAAAAAATCAGTCCAATAACTTAACTTATCATTTCAGTTTACAGTTTTAAAAAGAAGGAATGCTAACTCATGCTCTTGCCAATCAAGAAAGGAAATCAATTCAAAACAGGGTAGAATCACACCCAGGTTTTGGCAGTTACACAAACAGGGAAATCATTAATACAACTTGAATTCAAAGGAGGGAATCAGTTCACCATATATTAACAGTTCAATGAAGGGGAATTTGAGACACTCTTAATTCAGTTTAACACAACTATTTCCCAGGTTTATCACATTAACATTAAAGCAATAATGGATAAATTCTCAACTAACAGGAAATTAACTTTACTTGAAAACAGGAAAACATTAGTAAAGAACCCATTTCCAGGTTTCCTCTTAGTTAAACATTGTATCACAGGTTCAATTGAAAGGAAAACTGGAAACTATCATTAGAATCAACAGGGAAAATCAAGGAATAAAACTGGAAAACAACATTCAGTTCAGTAACAACAGTTGTACAATGGAATGAAGTCCATGACAGCAATTCATTAGTTCGAATTTGAATAAAACTGGAACTCAATAGTTCCCAGGTTCCACAGAACATCATATTGTATCAATGGGGAAACAGTTGCATTCCCAGGTTCTATATTTATCATAACAACTTAGTAAATAAGGACATGAACTCAGGAAGAGTATTAAGTTCAGTCCCAACAGAAAACCACATGAGATTAATGAAGAGAACAGTGTACATGTAATGATAAGTCTAAACCATTCTCAGATTTCAGTGAACCATATCACAACCAATAGTCTAAAATCGAATGTGGAAGCCTTAGCTAACATTAGATGTAATATGTAGGATCAATGCAATTTAAAACATAATCAAAGGAAAATTAGTTGGTTTGAATTAACTGGAATACAGCCTGTGTGTATCAGAACATAACAACCCAAATTCAAATCATACCCACTGCTCAAATCCCATTCACACATTCCCAAGCCCAAATTCAAATGCCAATTGATCAGTTAACATGTTATGCAATGTGTAGGAACCAAAATTAATTAAAACACAGCAAGGAACATCAACTGGTTTGGAATCTAAAACTGGAAAGTAACAGTATCAGTAAACGTATCAGGGATTTCACTAATCTACAACATTTCGAACCAAACACCATCCAAAACCAAAATAACTTAAATAGCATAGTGTAACAGAGATTAAACATGATTATTAGGATCTAATTAGGCATTAACCAACATTTAACAATCATTTTACAAACGATTTAAACAACTAACACACACTGCACACGCACGCACATAGCCATTCCCCGTGCACATCAAAGAACGTGTCCGACACGACACGAGGACACGTGCAACTTGACACACGGGGTGGCAGACATTGCCCCTTGGTGTGTGTCAAGTTTCAAGTGTCCACGACGCGTGTCCGTGTCGCAATCATGCCCGAGCAGCAAGGCACGCACAGTGCCTGTGCACGCGCGCGCGACCACGTGTACACGCGCTCGTGTCGACTCGACACGACGCTAAGGTGTGCTTAGTGCTATAGAAACGTGTAAGCAAGATCAAAACCTAGCATCCTATTCAAAAACAATCCATAAAAACAATCGAAATGCCCTTTGAGGTATTTCGACAAACACAATGCAAACGATACTGATACGTGTCCAAAATGGACACGAAAGGACACGAAACTTGGGAAACCCTATACTTATAGAATCAGGACACCTAGGGCTAGATGAATATGCAAATTAAACATAGTTTTAATGGGTAGAATAGATTGTACCTATTGGTTGTTCTTCACACAAAAAGCCTCTTCTAATGAGTTCTTCAAAGCCACCCCAAATCCCCAAATTGATGCAAATCTGAGATTTGACTCCACCATCAGCAAGGAGACATTGATTAGATCATGATGGAAGAAATTTCAATCAAAAAGGAGTCCTATTGATTAAACTAGGAAGGAAATTAAGGAGGCTCACATATTCCCTTAAGAAATGAAGAGCTATTAAAGAAAGAGGCACAAATCCCCAAAGAGGCATTATATAGGCAAGGGGGGTCTCTTAGCTGGTCATAAAGTTAGGGTTAGGGTTTTTGGGTTTCATCCTATGGCTAGGATTGGATCAAGGGAAAAATAGATGGCCTAGAACAAAGGTTCTATCTTAGTCCTTTGTAAATCACTTAACCATGACTAAACTTGACTTAACCCCTAACCAACTTATCTAATTCTCAAGTGGCTCACTAAGTTAGTCATGAGTCATCTAGGTTAGGTCCAATCTAGGTTAGGGCTAAAACAATCACATGGCAAATAAATAAAAAAATATTAAACCACACCAAATCACAAGTCATGATTTAAATAGTTTTAAAAATTATTAAAAAATCACCAAAAATCATATTATAAATTTAAATACCATAATTAAATATATTAAATACAAAATTTCAAAAATTACCCTCATATAGACATCATCATCATGCTACTCCACATCACTCTACATATAGACATCATCAACATGCTCCTAAAATAAATAGGAATGCTATTTGTATTTATTGTGTATTACATAGACACATCTCACCACAATGTAGAGTTAGGAGATTAGTAGATAGAAACATATATGCATGGTTGCCGAAAACTAACTTTTCAGGACCCTCAAGAACTTGGGTACCAAAGGTCACATCTACTCTTGATGTAGGTGGACCTTCCCTCCTCAACTAAGAGTAAGTGAATTATCGATAGTGGATGCTCGCGATGTATGACGGGAGACGCAAATCTTTTTGCATCACTATCGATGAAGAGGAAAGGGTATGTATCCTTCGGCAACAGCCTAAAATGGTATGTTATTGGTAACGGTACTATTGGTCATCCTCCTTCTCCTGTAATAAAGGATGTCTGCCTAGTGACCGAGTTAAAGCATAACCTGCTAAGCATAAGTCATCTTGCTGATCATGGATATGATATTAACTTTGGACAAAATAAATGCTATATTTATGATAGGTCAACAGGAGACATCGCTTTTGAAGGGATAATAGAGAATAACATTTACATTTTCTATCTATCTAGAGATACTAACAGTACAGGAAGATGTCTCTAGGCTCATAAGGATGAAAGATTACTATGGCACCAGCGTCTTGGTCATGCCAATATGGATACTATATCCAGGCTATCGACTAAAAAGCTAGTCAGAGGCTTGCCCGACATCACATTCAAAATGGACACGGTATGTGCCGAATGTGAATTAAATAAGGCAACCAAGTCCTCATTTCATTCCATAAAATCTGTAAGTACTACTAGACCCTTGCAATTACTTCATATGGATTTATTTGGTCCTAGTAGAGTATCCAGTCTTGGTAAAAAATTCTATATTTTTGTTATAGTTGATGACTTTTCTAGATTTACTTGGATTTTCTTTCTTACAAACAAAAGTGAT
Organism: Iris pallida; assembly: GCA_029216955.1. NCBI lineage: Eukaryota > Viridiplantae > Streptophyta > Magnoliopsida > Asparagales > Iridaceae > Iris > Iris pallida. Next base: position 3,470,995 of record JANAVB010021791.1, on the reverse strand, counting down.
GCCATTTCAGTTTTCAAAATTTTTGCTAAAAAGGTTCAAAACGAAAAAGGCTACATGATTACTTGACTCCGAAGTGATCATGGAGGCGAATTCGAAAATACTGATTTTGAAAAGTTTTGTGATTTAAATGGTTTTGATCATGAGTTTTCTTGTCTAAGAACTCCTCAACAAAATAGTGTTATAGAGCGGAAGAATAGGACTCTTGGCGATATGGCTAGAGTCATGTTGAATAAATTTTCACTTCCGAAATATTTTTGGGCTGAAGCTGTCAGTACAGCGTGCCATATTTTAAATATGGTGCTTATTCGTGCTATTACAAAGAAAATACCCTATGAGCTTTGGTTTGGAAGAACTCCAAATGTTTCATATTTTAGAGTTTTTTGTTATCGATGTTTTGTCCTTAACACCAAAGACAACTTAGGTAAATTTGATGCCAAAGCTGACGATGGTATTTTCCTTGGCTATGCTGCCAAGAGCAAGGAACATAGAGTATTCAACAAACGCTCATTAATTGTGGAAGAGTCAACCAATGTGACTTTTGATGAGGACAACAGTGCAGCAACTACTCTTGATGATGATGTTGAGCCATTAACTTCTACTCCGACGAATACTACCACTGAAACCACTTTACTGGAGGGCTTGCCAAAGAAATTCTCTTTCAAGTCGTCACATCCAAAAAATTTGGTTATAGATGAGGTTTCACGCGGAGTAAGTACTAGATCATCATTAAGAGACTCCATTGCAATTACTGCCTTCATTTCACAAATTGAGCCAAAAAACATTTTATAAGCTTTTAATGATAAATTTTGGATTTCTGCCATCCAAGAAGAACTCAACCAATTTGAGAGGAGCCAAGTTTGGGAACTTGTTCCTAGGCCGGTAAATCACTCGATTATTGGTACTAAATGGGTTTTTCGAAACAAAGTAAATAAAGATGGTTCAGTTACACGCAACAAAGCTCGTCTAGTAGATCAAGGATACAACCAAGAGGAAGGTATCGACTACGATGAGACGTATGCTCCTGTTGCGAGATTGGAATCCATTCGGATGCTTTGCGCATTTGCTAACTTTCAAAATTTTAAATTGTTTCAAATGGATGTTAAAAGTGCTTTCTTGAATGGATTTATTAAGGAGAAAGTTTTTGTAAAACAACCCCCTGGTTTTGAAAATCATAAATTTTCCGACCATGTTTTCAAGCTCAAGAAAGCGCTATATAGTGTCAAACAAGCCCCTAGAGCTTGGTATAAATGGCTAAGCAATTTCTTGCTTGAAAAAGGTTTTTCAAAAGGAAAAGTTGACACTACACTTCTTATAAAATCTTTCAAAGACACTATTCTCTTAGTGCAAATTTACGTTGATGATATTATATTTGGTTCTACTGATGAAACTGTCTGTCAAGATTTTGCCAAGTGTATGCAGACCGAGTTTGAGATGAGCATGATGGAGGAGCTCAATTACATTCTTGGATTGCAAGTCAAACAAACATCAAATGGAACTTTCATCTGTCAATCGAAGTATACAAAGGACATGCTGAAGAAATTTGAACTTGACAACGTCAAACCAATCAGCACTCCAATGGCTACTACAACTAAACTAGAACCAGATAAAAGCGACAAACCTGTGGATCAACGTAAGTATCGAGGTATGATAGGCAGTCTACTGTATTTAACTGCTAGTCGCCCTGATATTATGTTTAGCTTTTGTCTGTGTGCTAGATATCAAGCTAATCCTAAGGAATCACACATGTCTGCCGTTAAGCGTATCTTTCGATAACTTAAGGGTACAGTTACAATGGGCCTATGGTATCCGAAATCTACATTATTTGACCTTATTGGTTAGACTGATGCTGATTTTGCTGGATGCAAGGTCGACCGTAAAAGTACGAGCGGCACGTGTTATTTATTAGGAAAGGCTCTAGTCTCTTGGTTTAGCAAGAAACAGAATTCTGTCACACTATCTACAACAGAAGCTGAATATATCGCAGCTGGTGTTGTTGTGCACAAATTCTGTGGATGAAGCAAACCATTGAAGACTATAACTTATCTTTTATGCACATTCCTATATTTTGTGACAACACTAGTGCTATAAATCTCACTAAGAACCCCATATGTCACTCACGCACGAAGCACATTGAAATGCGTCACCACTTTTGCGTGATCACCAGCAAAATGGCACTATTAACTTAGAATTTATTGACACTGATCATCAGCTAGCAGATTTCTTTACAAACCACTATCCGAAGAGCGTTTCAACTTTTTTTGTCGTGAACTAGGAATTTTGGATGAAGCTGTTATTCATTAAAGTAACCTGCGTAAATATCGATTATGTCTTGATTCTTTATGATGAAATTGCTATAGGTACAAGCCGAAAGGGTCCTTCTGACAACAAGGCGTAAAAGCCTAAGCGATACGGTGCACTAGTCCTCAGGACTACCGCTAGCTGGGATCCGGCCCCTACAGCTACCCCATGGCAGCTTCAAAATATTGAATTGTGGCATAATTTCTTGTTTATTACATGGTATACTTTTATTTATCACATGCAAAAATTCAAATTTTTAAACTTCACTTTGATTCAGTGTTGACTTTTTGCTATTCTCTACTTGGTTTTCTCATTTTGTATATGCATCTACACATTATCGAATTCCTTTTAGTCTCTCTTATTTGATCAAACTTCTTTTTAGCCTGATTTCTGTTCTGGCTACAGAAACCAGAATTCGGGCCGAACTCTGCCTTATCCAGAGTTTGGCCGAATTCAGTCTGGCCGTTCCAGAACTGACAGCAGGCTCAGCCGCTGATCAAAATATGATCCAATGGTCCAAAATTGCTCCGACCATTCGAACCCTTACACTAAAAACTGGGTTCCCCTCTTCTCTCTCCTCCATTGCCACCTTCTAAACTTCTCCAAAATACTTCTCTTCAAACCCTAACCCTAGTTCTTTCATCCCAGTGCATCTTTCTTCTCAAAATTCAATGAGAAGTATTCTTTCACCATTCTCTTTCATCTTTCATCAACAAATTGAGGTATATTTTTATACTTCTCTCCATCTAAATTTCCTCAATTTTCTTCATTATTTTACGGCTCCCAAGTTGTTCAATAGAGGGAAGAGACTTCGAACCGAGGGGGCGTCCTCTTCATGGGGGAGATTGTTGACACAAAATCACAGTCAACCAAATATTGATACAATTGACGACATGATACTTGTAATATTTTAATACGACACATGAAGACTGAACTCAGTACAAGATGGACGACAGCTCGCACCTGCTATGTTAAATATTTTAAATCCATATTTTACACTTTTATTGAGTCTAGACATATGTAAACTGAGTCGTACTGAGCAATTTGAGACTTAACCTATACCCATATCTCAAATCAAAAGCTCCACAAAAATCCAAATAAGGCCATTTACCCATTGGACCAGTTCTGCGCTCTGGAGACAGAGTTCGGGCCGAACTCTGCCTCCACATAGAGTTCGGGCCGAACTCTACCTCCTAAAATCCAGGACCCTAATTTTTAGGGTTGGCTGGATGCAAGTTGTCGAACGGCCAAATTTTTGAATATTTGACCCAAAATTCTGGCCGAATTCTGCCTACCTGGTATCCTATAAATAGGCCTTGAATTCTCTCATTTTCAATCATCCAATCTTCTCTTCTCTTCTCTCTAAAGCCTTATTCAAGCCATACCCTTCTCATCTACTAGCCATAAGCTCTCTAAGCCTCAAAGTGCTCAGTACTTTTCAGTTAGGAGTTTGTGCAAGAGTTCAAGAAGTCGCTTGGAAAATTCCAAGAATCGCCACTACGATCTCTGTAAGAAGTTGACGTGCTCTTCTAAAGAAAAGGCACGGGGTGTAACTACTATTTCATAAATAGTGAATTTAATCTTGAGCTAGAGTTCTCAGGCCTGGACTAGTCCTCCACGAGAGAAACCAGGTTAAAATTGGCTGTGTTTGCGTATGCTTTCTCACTCTTTACTATTTTCGTATTTACTCTGATTATTTACTGTTGGTGAAAGAGTTTAATTTTTAATTGGACATTATTGTCATAGACTTTATTCACCCCCTCTAGAGTTGCCTATTTGTTCTTTAGGTGGTACGTCATCAGCGGCTCTCTGATCAAGGCATACTCAGACCTCACCCACAAGAACTAGAAGGAAGAATGCCTTCTCTATATCAAGGCATACTCAGACTCCTGTGTACACGAAGGATGTAGAGTCATGAAGACTTCGTCTTCTTCCTGCGAGCGTAGGACGAAAGAAGAATCTGAGACACAGTTGGTGTCTAAATCAAGACCCAACTGTACTCAGATTACCATCAACTGCCGCTGTTGTCAAGCAGATCCATCACCACCGAAGAGGAGGTCCATCTTTCAAAGGCTGCGACCAAGAACTTATGAGGAAGAAGAAGAGCTCCGCGTTGCTTCATGCAATGTTGCTCGGGACTCTCCGTCCCAGAAGAAGCTATCCAAGAAACCCCTTTCCTCGGTTGGCAAGTCTAATAACTGGCATGTGGGTAGCAAGAAGCCTGTGCCCAAGGAAGGTGTGTTCCAACACGCGCTCCAAGGAGGGATCATCGTCGCAAGAAAATGGATCATTGATCGCTGCACCTGTTGGGGGTAGCCAGCCTGCTACACTATATAACAACCCTTCGTTTCAGCATGATGAAATGATGTATGACACCGACACTTCTACGGGCACAAGCAGTCAGAAGACCGGGGGTAGAAAAAATATCGAGTCAGAGGACGATCTCAACTTGCCAGTCTTTCCACAAGACGATGAGCACCAACACTCCGAACCAGAAAGCGAAAGATCTACCACCCCTTCTACTTACACGCACATAGCATCTGTGCACATGGTGGCTGATGACAATGAAGAATCAAGCGGAAGTGCTGATCAGCAGAAATGCATTGAGGCTCTCGAAGGAAGTCTTAATGCGTTTAACGTATCCATGCAGAATTTAGCCTCTGTCGTTCTATAGATCAAGGACAGATTGGTTCCCACTGCCTCCACACCTATGGCTTCGACGGTTCGTGATGGGTCTAGTACCCTGCCTATCATAAACCAAGTCGCACAGTCGTCGGCCACTCCATTGACCATCAATTCAACAGTATCCAACGAAATACACCAAGCACTCGAGGAGTTATACGGTCTCCATGATGCCAAGGAAAAGTGATCCACACTCCGAAAGATGGGCATCCGGTGGCCTTATCCTGCTGAGTGGGACAATGTGCTTTATCCTCCCAAATATAAACCACAGACTATCACCCCTTATGATACTAAGGAGTCACCCAGACTATACTTGAGGTACTTTACCTCAGTAACAGGACACCTGCCAAAGGATGACGCCCTTCTCACCAGTATCTTCGTTAGAGCTCTATTGGGGTGGCCTATGAATGGTTCTGCAGTTTGCCCGACAACTGTATTAAATTGTTTGAAGACCTAAATAACATGTTCCTAGAACAGTTCTATGAAGGGGGGCTGGACATGACGATGTTTACTCTCATGGACATCATTCAGAAAGAAATAGAGCCCGTACGAGCGTACATTGAACGCTTCCACTAGGCTGTCCTGACGCTACCTCCAGGCATGCCTGAGCCCATGCTCATGGATTCATACCGCAAGAATATGCTCCCGGCCATCAAACAGTGGCACAGTGCTCCCTACACTGAGTGGACGCCCTTCACTACTGAAACAGACATAGCTCAGAAGAAGGCACAAGACACACAACTCCTGGGTTTAAACTTCCCCTCTATTGAAGATAAAGGGAAACAAGTAAAAGACGGTAAAGGCAAGCAAGCTATGGCCGTCAATATTACAAAGGGTCCAGCACTCGCGAGCTCCAAGCCAGCCGAAGCGCAGAAGTCGAAGGAAACCTACTCCTTCAATGACGAAGACACGCTCGAATTATTCGAGATGCTGACCAAGGGCGGCAGGTTGCAGCTTCCACCTCCCAAGCGTCCTGACGAAGTAGAAAAGGTAGATAATCCTAAGTACTGCCACTACCAAAATACACTCAATTAGCGACGAATATTTGGGGATGGAAATTTTTCGTCGGTGTTAGCGACGGCTTTGTGGCCGCTCAGCGACTGAGTATCGACTACACGCCTTTGCCATTTTTTATTTTAATTTTAGGGAGAGAAAAGGTCGCATATCCGTCGCTAGGCTGTCGGTATTATAGCGACGGATGTCTAGTCGTCGCTACGTAGTTGATTATTTGGCGAGAATTGTGTAGGAATTTGGCAGTACATTTCTTCGACTACGTAGCGACGGATATTCAGTCGGATAATCAATAATAGCGACTAATTGGCGACGGAATATTAGCCGTCGCTATTCCGTCGCTAAATTTACGTTCCAGACTTAAATAAAAAGGCGGGGGGAACTTTTTGCATTCCCCCCAAATTCAATCTCTCTCCTCTCTCAATCTCTCTTTCTCTCTCTCTCTCTCTATCTCTCTCTCTCTCTCGATCTCTCTCTCTCTCTCTGTGTCGCGGTTTGTCGACGTAGGGGCAGCGGGGGCGGCGGGCTTGGGGACATTCGGGCTTGGGGCGGGGGCGTCGGGGGCTGGGAGGCGGGCTTGGGACGGGGGCGTCGGGGGCTGGACGGCTGGCTTTGGACGGGGGCGTCGGGGGCTGGGCGGCGGGCTTGCGGCGGGGGCGTCAGGGGCTGGGCGGCGGGCTTGGGACGGGGGCGTGGGGGGCTGGGCGGCGGGCTTGGGTCGGGGGCGTCGGGGGCTGGGCGGCGGGCTTGGGCGGGGGCGTCGGGGGCTGGGCGGCGGGCTTGGGGTGAGGGCATCGGGGGCTGCGCGGTGGGCTTGGGGCGGCGGGCTTTGGTCGGGGGCGGCGGGGGACTTTTCTTATCAAATTCATCTGAGTTTATATATTGGCTAAATAATGTGTTATCCATATTGGGTGTTATCCATTACTTTGGTGGTGTTTGGATTTGTAAATGTGAATATGGAGTTTGGGTTCATGGTGTATATGTTCATTGTGTCAAGGACAGTGCCAGTTCTTCATCTTCATAGGTCAGTTGTGTGCTTCTATATAGTTGTATATATCTATACATCTAACTGTGATATACATATATATGTGTATGTGTGCTTTGGAGAGTGATGAATGAAAGGCAGGCCTACCATGCCACGGCTTGGGGTGTAATGTGTGATTGTAGACATGGTAGGAATTATAGGTAATTAATGCTAGTGTGACTAGACTAAGGTAGTGCTTGCTAGATAATAAGGACAAGGTTCACAATATCGGTATCGAAATCGGTTTCGGACTATTCCTATGAGTATTGGTATCGGCGATATCGGTAGTATCGGCGGTATCGTATCGGAGTATCGGACTTTGGTATCGGAAAACAAATAATTATTAATAAATTATTTACATTTAAAAACATATATTTTATATATTTAGGCATAATTTTAAATATTTCAGCGTTATTTCTTAGTTGTTTTGAAATTATATGAAATAGTAGTCACCCTTACCGATTGGTTTTGCCGAATTGACCGGAACAAATACCCCCAATGTCGATATCGGTCAATATTTGGTATCGATCAGTATCGGATCGGAACATGCTAAACTGTATCGGTACCGGCCGTATCGGATCGGTATCGGCCGATACTTTAAACCATGCTATCGGTATCGAACTATCGGTATCGGTATCGGTATCGTACTATCGATATCGGTATCGGTATCGTACTATCGGTATCGAACTATCGGTATCGAACTATTGGTATCGCACTATCGGTATCGGTATCGGTATCGCACTATCGGTATCGAACTATCGGTATCGAACTATCGGTATCGGTATCGCACTATCGGTATCGAACTATTAGTAACAACTGTATTTAGATTTTTCTCTTCTCGAGCTAGAATACTAGCGGATCCACCAGTTACATGATCATATACTAATTCTGTTTAGTTTGTCTTACTATACAGATTTTTATATCTAATCTGTGATGGATGTTATTTTGTTGATCGTACATGGATGTACAAACGACAACACGAGAGCAGAATAGGTGTGAGTGACGTTTTTCAGGCAGGCGTGGAAGTGTTTCTTAAGTATGCCATGAGCAAAGCTCAGTTTATGGACGGTAACAAAATCAAGTGTCCATGTCGTAATTGTCGCAATAGACGTTACGAAGAAGTGGTGAGTGTAAGAGATCATTTGACCCGTAAGGGTTTCGTACGTGATTACGGCCTGTGGTCATCGCAAGGTGAACTATATGCCGAAAGACAGGTTGCGAATGCTGCTACTTATGCTTTTGATGATAATGCTGCAGCGGATTTTGTCGTCGATGACGATGAATGCTCCGTTGATTGTGGAGACGTGCAGAACCTTGCACGAGATATGGTGTATGACACGGCAGGGCCTAATTTTGATCCGGAGGATCCTAATCCCGAGGCGAAGGAGTTCTATGATATGTTTCAGGATGCTGAAATTTTTTTATATCCTGGTTGTGATCCACATTCCATACTGTCAGTGACGATGCGGTTGTTGAACATAAAGTCCGATTTTAACTTGCCACAAACTTGCTATGATCGGATTACACAACTAATGAAGGAGGTGTTACCGAAGGAATCAAAAGAGCTTCCAAAAAACTTCTACAAGTCGAAGATGATGGTCCGACAACTGGGACTGGGGTCCGACAAGATAGATTATTGTCGTAACGGATGCATGTTGTACTACAAGGAGAACGAGGATGTAGAAAGTTGTCGCTTCTGTAATGCGGATCGTTACAAGAAAGTCAGGGAAAAAGGAAAGTCAACTAGAAAATGACGTCCTTACAAGTATATGCATTACTTGTCGATCACGAAGCGCTTGCAAAGGATGTATATGTCTCAGAATACAGTAGAACACATGACGTGGCACAATGAAGAACGCACAAAGGACGATGGAGAATTGTCACATCCTTCGGATGGAGAGGCATGGAAATATTTCGATTTTTGCCATCCAGATTTTGCTGCAGAGCCCAGAAATGTACGCATGGGGCTATGTTCTGATGGATTCGCCCATTTTGGGCAGTCGGGATCTCAATACTCCTGCTGGCCGATCATTCTGACCCCTTACAATCTGCCACCATGGATGTGTATGAAGACTCCTTATATGTTCTTGACAGCTATCATACCGGGTCCCAAAAATCCGACGAAGAATATCGATATATATTTACGTCCGTTGGTGGATGAGCTAAAACAGTTGTGGGAGATCGGCGTCACGACGTATGTTATTTCCAGGAAACAGAACTTTCGGATGAGAGCTTCACTGATGTGGACAATCAATGATTTTCCCGCATACGGTATGCTGTCGGGATGGAGTACTCACGGCAGTCTGTCATGTCCGATATGCATGCAAAATAGTAAGGCATTCCGCCTTAAGCATGGAGAAAAAACTTCTTTCTTTGATTGTCATCGTCAATTTCTGCCCGCGAGTCATCCTTGGAGAAAGAACAAGGACGCATTCAGAGCTGGAAAACAAGAATTTTCTCATCCGCCTGCCTGATTGTCGGGATACGATATTTGGGAAGATGTAAAGGATTTGTCCACTGTAATGGAAGATCCATCGAACAATCGTGTCGATGGGTTCGGACAAACCCATAACTGGACCAAACGGAGTATCTTCTGGGACTTGTCTTATTGGAAAGATAATCTTATAAGGCATAATCTTGATATTATGCATATCGAAAATAATGTGTTCGATAATGTCTTCAATACCGTCATGGACATTAAAGGAAAAATGAAGGACAATCCAAAAGCAAGACAAGACATTGCCGAGATATGCAAGCTTCCTTATCTGAACTTGATACAAAGGGAAGCTGCTGGACAATTAAGTAAGCCGATAGCACAATACACATTGAGCAAGGAAGATAGATTAATAATCTGCAAGTGGGTATCTACTTTAAGATTCTCGACGGCTATGTGTCAAATTTGTCTAGATGCGTTGACCTCAATGAACGCAAGCTAACGGGAATGAAGAGTCATGACTGCCACGTGTTTATGGAAAGATTACTGCCTATTGCTTTGAAAGAGTTGTTACCTTCTGCTGTATGGATTCCTTTGGCCGAACTATCAATATTTTTTAGGGATATTTGTTCAACTAAGTTGACTGTGCAACACATGGTTGAACTTGAGGAGAAGATTATCTTAACAATTTGCAAGTTGGAGAAAATATTTTCTCCTGGCTTCTTCGACAGCATGGAGCATCTACCGATTCATCTAGCATACGAAGCCCGTGTCGGTGCATCTGTTCATTATCGATGGATGTACCCATTTGAAAGGTACATAAATATCGATATAATTTAAGCTGAATTTCAGTGGGTTTTAAAATTCTTTCTTAATTCTCAAGATAATTTGTCTCTCTAGATACCTACACCATCTAAAGAAGAAAGTTGGCAACAAAGCTCATATAGAGGCTTCGATATATGAAGCATATCTTATCGAAGATGTGTCAAACTTCTGCTCCATTTATTTCGATACTCATGTTAAAACAAATCGAAATAGACCTCAAAAGAATGACGAGGACGTTGAGGATGGAAGAAGATTCAATGTAAGGGGCAAGCCTGTTAGGGCTAGTAAAAGACGGTCGTTGACAGACGACGAGTATGATGCCGCTCACCGATATGTCTTGTTAAACTGTAACATACAAGAAGTGAGAGATTTGGAGAAGTAAGTCAGTACACTTGCACTCGTTATAATCTCGAATTTGATGAAGTAAGTGATTACACTTATATATTCTTATTTTCTCTAATAGTGTATTTAGAGATGAAGTCAAAATGAGGAGACCCGATATTACCGATAAGGGACTTCAAAGAGAGGTTGATTGTACATTTCCGTCATGGTTTCGCAAATACGTAAGTAACTGTGATTATAATTGAGATTATTAATATATAATCTAAAAAATTTAAATTATAAATATTTGTTTATAGGTTTTATTGCCTGAAACAATACTCACTTATGAGAGTGTTCGTTATCTGGCACTGAGACCGAAGAAGCAAATAAAGACTTGGCCAGGCTATGTCGTTAATGGCTTCAGGTTTAAGTCAACTCAGAATGCTATAAATGTCGAATTTATCAATGATGCCACCAATACCAAGGATTCTGGTGTTTGCATAAGAGGCACCGTCTATGACGACGAGCCAGACTTTGACTATTATGGAGTACTTTGGGATATTGTAGATTTATAATATACTGGCCCATATGATATGCATATTGTGATGTTCAAATGTGAGTGGTTCGATACGACACCAAATATCGGTTGGAGAATCGATAAACAATTTGGATTCGTCGATATAAATCATCGCAGGAGGTATAGAGGGTCTGATACATTTGCGATAGCAAATCAGGCTGTTCAAGTCTACTATACAAGCTACCCAAGGCGTCGTAGAGATCGATTTGACTGGTGGGCAGTATGCAAGATTAAATCTAGAAATACATTCAACGTTGGAGACCCAGCATACCAAGAGGACCAGATCGAAAAGTCCCAATACTTGGGACAACACTCAGATACAATGGATGTTGAAGATATTGTTGAGGAAAATAGAGGAAAGAAAGAGGTTGATACACAAGACTTAGCTGTCAACCAGGGAAGAAAGAGGCGTCTTGTCCCAAATTTTGAGGCAGAAGACGAAGAAGAATAAGAAGACGAAGAAGAAGAAGAAGAAGAAGAAGAAGAAGAAGAATTTGATGGGGATGAGGATACAGATGAAATCGACGATGAAGATAAGGATGAGGATGAGGATGAGGAGGATGATGATGAAGACGAGGCCGAGGATGAGAACGAAGACGATGATTAGGTTAAATATTGTTGTATATTAAAAATACTTCTAATTACGTGAATTAAGTTTGACCTCATAAAAGCAATTACGTGAATTCTTATTTTTTTCATTCGATTATTTACTTATTGTAGATGGCACTCCTAGTCTTTTTCGTCGTAGCAGCACTCGTCTCCCTACTGGTGGTGTGTATATTTTAGTTTAGTTTTTTATATCCATTTATACTTTTATATTATTAATTATGTTTATGTGTTTTATTTACAGGTCATGATGGCTGGCCGTGGTCGTGGTCTGGTCGTGGTGGTGGTGGTGGTGGTGGTGGTGGTGGTGGTGGTGGTGCGAGTTGTGGTCGTGGTCGTACTGGTACTGGTGGTCGTGGTCGTATTCAAAGTTCCTGGGATGTGACCCTATCGAGCGAGCCCGACCAGGAGAGTACCCCGGACACAGACGCATCCCGTCCTCGATCGACCACTTCATCGAGGCATGAGTCCGGATCTGCTAGCGGATCCGTTCCGCTATCGGAACCACCAGCAGCGGATCCACTAGAGGATGCCCCAGTTACTGCACAGTGGGCCCCGGAGTACCCCCATACTCGGTTCCATCCGGTTACTGGGGAGTACATACACGGACCCGCGGATCCTCCGACGGCACCAGAGAGGCCGAGAGGCGAGTTCCGACGAGAGCTATGGCCCGCGGGGACCTCGTAAGTAAATTTAAGTTAATTTATTAAATTTCTTTTATTTATTCAAGTTAATAATCCAGTCATTTCTTCTTTGTAGGTTATTTTCGTTTAATGTTGGCAGGGCCCTTGGAGAAATTATCAGGGCTAACTTCTACGGTCCCTACCTCAATTTTTCTTTGGTGCCCCCAAACGTGCATTACGTCTGGCTCGACGAGTTGAGGGTATATATCTATATCTTTTGGTTAAGTCTATGTGATTCTTTAATCAACCATTTTTTAAATTACGTAATAATTGATTTTCTTTGTTAGACAACGTACTGGTGGCCCCCCCATCGCGAGGAGGGGATCCGCATGACCTACAGAAGCGCTTGCTCGAAGAAGATACGGGATATGATTCATGACTAAAAATGGGGCATACGAGGCCGAATTGGATCCGGCAGGAGTATTATGAGGACCTCTTAGGCATAATGGATAACCCTGCGTACAAGGAGAAATCAGAGAAGGCGAAGGTGAACCGATCTGCCGCGGGCCTTCATACGGGGGGATAAAGGTCCCACGCAGTGACACTTGCAGATCTGGTGAGCAACCATAAATTTGTTTCACTATCGAATTAGGTATTATTAATTAAAGGATTTAATTAGTTCTACGGAAATTTTGTATGCAAGCCTAATGGGCGGTGAAGGAGGGAAGGGCGCCAGAATCGGTCACCATGCACGACGTATTCCAGCATACGCACAAAAGACGGAAGGACGGGAGTTTCGTCGATGAGAGGGCCAAGGAGACTGATGTAAGTACTTATGTTTATGAGATTAATGTTAGAATTAAAAGTATTCGGACTATAACTTAGGTAAACTTAGGATTCACACTTAACTTAGTGAAACATAGGATTTAGATTACAACCTAGGTAAATCTTATAATATAAACACATTCATTTGATAGGCTGCGTATCGTGAGGCCCTTAGTCGGGCTCAGTTAATCGACACCGAGGATGTCGGTGAAACGACGCCCTTCCGGACGCCCTCTTCTTTGGCCGCTCGGAACGACTTATTCGTAGATACCGTCGGCGGCTTTAAGAAAGGGTTCCGGTACAGAGTCGGCTCCCTAGGGCCATTGCATATGGCGACGCAGAGATTTCCACCGACACCGCCTCCTCCCGTGGCCCGGGCAGACGATGATGTTAGGTTGCCGCTTACGTAGCTGCACGAGGCGGTGTCGTCCTTGCGGGAGCAATTTGCCACATACTTTCCGACTGCGTCTGCTGCTGCCGGTCCGTCTGCTACTGTCGGTACGTCTGCTGATGGTGCTCGTCCGTCTTCTACTGGTCCGTCGACTGTAGGTGTCGGTCCGTCTTCCGTGGGCCATCTTTCTTTCAACCCTGATGCCCCTGTGGTACCGCCTACGACTATGACGTCACTCTTGGATCTCATGTCCGCAGAGCAGCTACGCCGACTTTCGAGCAGTGTCTACGACGGCTTGCCTGCGTACCTTGTGGAGGAGTATATTCGTCGGTCGCATATGGGATTACCACCACCGGACAATCGACCTCCTCCTTCTTAAAATGTTGTATTAAGAAAATTTGGATTATTTGTGAGAGCTTTGGATTAATTGTGCTATAATCGGCTTATAGCACCGGATATTATGTTACTCTTTAGGATAATTGATATTTATTTTCTATTAATTTGGTTTGGTCTGTGATTCTTGGATAATTTGTGTGCATTAAATTCGTATGCGCATATTTGGTCTATGTGATTCTTGGATAATTGGTGTGCATTATATATTGGGTCTGTGTGATTGTTGGATAATTGGTGTGCATTATATATTGGTTTGGTTTATGCATATATTTGTGAACAGGGAAAGTGCTGTAATTTTTTTCCCAAAAAACTCAGTTAGCGACGGATAATCCCAGTTGCCGACGGTTCGTCGACGGATTAGCCGTCGCTATCTGGAGTTTCTAAAGTGTTTCCGGGTAGCGACGGATGCTCGACGGATTATCCGTCGGCAAGGTTCTGGTGGTATAAACTTCGACGAAATAGCGACGGCCTGTCCGTCGCCAGTGCGACTGTTAATCAGCCGCTACGCAGTCGCTCGCTCTAGCGACTGCTTTGCGACGGACTATCCGTCGACATGGTTCTGGAAATGCCTGATATTTCCAGAACCAAGGCGATGGATAATCAGTCAGTAATCCGTCGCTGTGGCGACGTCGTAGCGACGGATTAGCGACTATTCTTCCGTCGCCATGATACTAGAAATGCCAAGCATTTCCAGAACCTGATCGACGGATAGTCCGTCAGCAGGCCGTCGCTAATATATCGTTAGTTACCGACGAATACCGACGGATGACCGACAGAACGATACGCTCTGATACGCTGTTACGACAGTTTACCGACGGAATTTTACGTCGCTATTGTCTGCACAGTTCAGTACTTAATAGTTGAAATGGACGACAGTCCGTCGAAAATGCGTCGCTAATGCTTCGTATTGTGACGTCGACAATCCGTCGCTATTCCGTCGCTTCACGACAACTTAGCGACGGACCGTCATTAGCTACGAGCTGATTGCCGACGGATGTTTTTGGCCAAAATCTGTCGGTTATCGATCGCTATTCGTAATTATTGTCGGTTTAGCAACGGATAGGGCCGTCACTAAATCGATAAATTTTTGTAGTGTGCCATTACTACCAGTACATCCACCACTCAATATGCGACTGCTACGTGTTGAAAAAATAGATTCAACGTCTTATTGATGCGAAAGTCATCTCCCTCGATTACGAGGAAAAGACTGTGACGGCCAACATGGTCATGATACAGTTCGGGAGCTTCCCGATAGCCGAGACTTAAGACGGCGTCGTCCCTATTCCAAAGGCAATGATGGAATTCGTCAACCTTCCACCTACCAAGGACAATGCTCAGGCCTCATCTCCTTCACAACATCGCAAGGTTAAGTGATATGGGTTCATCCAGATCTCACTCTTGACATGACTGCGCCAGCAGCATGCCCGACTAAAGGAAGGAAGGTCAGGAAATGTCGCATGGTCTCCTCCTCGGCAGAAGACACCAGGGTGACCACTCGTTCGGCTCTCCAGCGAGAGGAAAACCAGGCTCCTGAAGAAGAGATACCCCCACCAACGACCCATTCTACTCCAGATACGGCACATGCCGGACCTTCTCAACCTCCTGCCCCAGATAAGTAAAAATAGAAGGAGGTCCTCTTTAATAAACCTCTACGAAAGGACTCGGCAGTAGGCCCGATCAAGCCCTACAACTTCGATATACTGGCACAGCTGGCCAGCATGCCGGCTTAGTTATCACTCTTCGAGCTTCTTCAGCTCTCCAAAGCAACTAGGGACGCCCTCAGCGAGGCGCTGCAGAATACAGAGGCTTACCTCAAGTAGGTGAAGCAAACCAAAGAAGACCATACGGCATGTCCATATTGCCATAGCGTGGTCGAGGTGATTCCTAACATCACCTTCACACAGCTTGATATGCTGCTGAAGAACAACCGACAAAACCGACCCCTGTACTACATAGGATACGTGGGTGCTATCAAGGTCGATCGCATTTACGTCGATCAAGGCTCATCACTCAGCATCATCCCTTGAAGTCTGCTCCAAACTCTAGGGATCCCGATGTACCATCTCATGGCATCAAACACCACCATCAGCGGCTTCAACGAGGGAAAGAGTGAGCCTCGGGGCAAGATCCGATTAAAGTGCCAAATACGTGATCTTTATACTTAGGTTACCAGTTACATCATCAATGCGGACATAAACTACAACATGTTGCTTGGACGGCCATGGATCCATGAGTACATGATCGTCCCCTCCATCCTTCACCAGTGTATGAAGTACGTGGCCAGTGACGTGACCGTCAAGATAGAGTTTGCTAACATCGACCCGTTTCAAGGTCTCGAAGAAAACTGTACGGATATCGATCTGTACAAACCACTCCCCTGGGACGATGAGTCCAACGATGCCGACGACGAGGCAGAAGCTGTAGCCGTCAGGGAATGACCCATATGGGTTCGACTCAAAGGGAAGCCACCTAAGACTCCAGCCCCCTGGTCACCAAACTCTGA
The DNA here is from genome assembly GCA_029216955.1 of Iris pallida. NCBI lineage: Eukaryota > Viridiplantae > Streptophyta > Magnoliopsida > Asparagales > Iridaceae > Iris > Iris pallida. The sequence goes on along the minus strand of JANAVB010021791.1, from coordinate 3,454,482 downwards.
GGCAAGGCTCCAGCTTAGCCGCCTCCTCCGACATCAAGCCAGGAGCTCCTGCAAATAAAGCTCTTCCGAAAGGCCCCGATAAAGATGAGCCACAGGATACTCTGGTTGCGCCTCTCGCGGTGATCAAGATGAGGCAAAAATATCCTCCACCTCTTTCTGCGGTACCTCTTGCCCATGAGGAATTATAAGATGAAGTCGGCACCAATACCGAGGCACAGTCTTTAGATGATGTAATTCCTCGGGATAAAATTTTGTATTTTATTAATAGGAAGTTGCCTTCGAATTACTCCTATGAGCATTAGAACACTAAGTACTTCTCAGACAATGCTCTATTTACTCTACAAAAGCAAGTGACAACCGCCAACCTTGTAAACCAAGTTGTCCCCTCCAAAGGCTCCTACTTTCTAGTCCCACCAAGTAATCCAGAGGAGCAACCTATCGTCTTCGGTCGATTGGAACATCCGCAGTGGCCAACCCCAGGAGAACCGGAACCTGACGATGGCAAGATGCAGCTCTACCGCTATGCTACTCAAGCCGAATATCTCATCTAGAAGATGGGATGCAACCTGAACAGCAACAAAGGGCGAAACTAGGCAAAGGTCGGTGGCTTCCCTTACGAGTTCGTACTCCGAAGGGGAAGCTTCAGAACTACTACCAACGTACTCGCCGGGGGTTGGGGTATATTACTCCCACGACCACTTCAGAGAGTTCAGAACCGGAGGCTCCACTAAACTCGTATTCTTCCAGCTCTTCAACATGGGATTCTGATACCATTATAGGCCGGGACCTCCAGAAGGTACTATCCGCCAACATGGTTTCCACAGACGATCCCACAAAGGAAGAAGACCAGGCACTCAATTTCTTCGAAGAGGAGCCCTGAGCTCAACGCCTTGGCTCTCAGTGGGAATGGCATTTCGAACAACGAGAGCCACCCACCGAGGACAAAGTCGTCCAGATCGACTTAGGGGATGAAACTTCCCCTAAACCCATCTTTATCAGCAACACCAACAGGAGCTCCTGTGCCCTTATGAGTGCTCGTAGATCCTGGTGAAAACTTGTTCAACCCTCATACACTAAATCCCAGTAAGAAAAGCCCTCTACGTCCATATTACCTATAGATCGCTTTCTTACACCCTGTTGTGCATCTACTATGTCCATATCACCTCTGAGTAGTTGCATCTCCCGTGAAGACTGTATGTCATCATGACCACATAGAAAATATTTTACGTCCATATCACCTCTGAAATGTCCTTCTATAACCATGTCTACCATGTCCATATTACCTCTGAGTAGTCACCTCCGTTACGATAACCCCAAAGTTGTCATAACTCCCTAGAATACAGCCACGTCCATATTACCTCTAGATTGCTCCTCTATAACAGACGATATGGCTACCACGCCCATATTACCTCTGAGTAGTCGTTCCTTCCATATTGATCCGATGATTATCGTGGTAATCTAGAAAATAGTTCACGTTCATACTACCTCTGAATTGTTGTTCTACATGCCTACCATGTTCATATAAGCTCTGGTTAGGCGTGTCTTCTATAATGACCCCTCCTTATGTTGAAGAAAGAAAAGTGAGGGAACAAAAGAGTTTTTACACAGAAACATGTGGCTATAAAGACCTATTACAAACTCTTCATAGTTACATACACAGAGACAAGAATCTGAAGCATCAACAAGCACGTACGATGTAAACCCCTAAAATTTTCTACAATTTTTTTTATTTTGATAATTATTTTATGTTGGTATTCGTACGTCTAGCACGAATTCGTATATATGAAGTATTTAAAATTCTTTTTACAAAAGTTTTAATTACAAATATTTTTATAGGAAATAACTATTGTGGATCAATATTGTACCAGGTAAATGTTTTTATATGCCACACAAACTTGATTTTATTTTATTATTACATAAAAACTATTTTTACTTGTTATACAAGTATTTATGATAAGTTAGAAAATAATATTTTTGTAAATAATATGTTCTATTCGCATGCGAGGTACATGAAGTTAAATTCATGTATATTATGATTTTTAAAAAAACTAATTGTAATTTACTTTATTTATTTGCAAAGAGATCTTTCATCTATTTAAGTATTTATTATCATGAACTTTGAAATTAACTAATACTATATTTTTACTATTTATAAAATGATAATTAAAAATTTGTTAGATTTAATTATTTAATTATCATGATAATTTCGAGAAAATTTATTTTTCTAATTTTAATTTAAATAGTTTAAAATAAAGATAAAGAATATCTTCTTTTTTATGGATTGGTTGAATTGGTTTAAAAACGGTTAAATTATTTGTGAATTATCTTGCGGGGTTTAAACAATCATAATCCTTATCTAACTAAGATTTTCACCCTATTTATATGTTAGCTTGCCATTATTTTCTCCAAAAAAAAATTTCTTCAAATTTCCTCCACCTACAAATCGTGTCATTGCACACCAAGCCGTATCCATTCACTTCTTCTATTTCCACCCAAATTGACTAATGTTCTTATTAAAGAAATTCTCTTTTCCCTTCCATCTATTTTCTCTTATCATAAATTTTTACTATCTTTTTACCGATCAACCAAGTCCTTAAATTTCGAGGATTTTTCTAAGGTGGGTAGATTTGTAACTCCACATCCCGATTTTTTTTAAAAAAGTATTCTATATATTTTAATTAGTGTGTTTAAAAGTAATTTTTTTTCGAAATTTTGTAAAAAATATTTTGTGATTACTTTTGTTATCAAAAACTAGTTTAAATTAATGGTTTGAAATAATGTTTCTAAAAAAATGTTCTCGAATTTGTTATTTGAAATATAAAATATGTTGTTATTATTTTCGGTCTTCTAAAAATTGGTTTTAAAACAAAATTTAGCGATAAATTTTTTTGTCCATTTATTTTGAAATAAAGATTTTGATTTATAAAAGTAAGTCTTATAATATTTGATGACATCGAGTATTATTTTGATATGACAATTAGTTATGTGATTATATTTGAATATATTTAAATTATCTTGGTGGTTATAAACAATACTTTAAATTATGTTGATAATTTAAATATTGTTTAAAATACATACGATGACTAATTGTGGCATTACGATTTGTCTAATCTTGATTTCAAATGTTATATTTAAAGATTTAACTTTTATATGATTTAAATTGTTTTGATAAATATTAAATATTATTTTAAAGTTATTATGTTGAGTTTGATTTGGATTTGGATTCATATGATTTGAATTATTTGATAATATAAAATAATACTTAAAATTATTATGGTGATCATTTAAAGGATTGCAAACAAATTGATTTATTTTAAATAATTTATTTGATTTAAATTTTTGGAAAGATTTATCCATTAGAAATTATTATCCTATTGGAATCATATCTAGCATTAATTAGATCGTTTCCTATTTAAACCAATCATATTCCTATCCAAATTAGTTGGTAATCCTAATCATCCATATTGATTTCATTCTAATCTTATCGTAATTAGCTTATTGCTAGCCGTTATATATATCTATCGAATCTATGAATAAAATCATCTCTCAAACCATCATTGTCAAATTTTCTCTTTTTTCGTCATAACTAAGCCCAAAATTCATCATAAATTCAGCCACAATTTTCAAAGCTTGTAGCAACTTCGAATGACCATAACTCCCAACTCCGGACTCTGTTTGACCTCCAGTTTTTCTTTTTGGAATCGTATTGAGGTATATTTTCTGAATAAAAATTTTATTTTCATAAATTCTAAACTTAATTTTCTGGAAAATTTGTGGAGTGCCAGTTGTCTGAAATATGACACGTTTTAGTGTTTTTGAGATTCTGGAAGAAACAAGAATCAGAATCATGAACCGTTTGAAGTTTCGAAATGGCGACAAAAAAATACACATCATATATTTTTTCCAAAAATTTTCCAGAATATTTTATTTTTGGTTTTTTGTTTTAGAAGTTTGTTACATCGTTTGAGTTCATCTTGTGTAGCCCTGTGTCTATTTTGTACCCAACAGGATTATCGGTTTCACCCGCAAGGACCTCAAGCAAGATACCTTGCCATTTGTTGTTTATTTATTGTAGCTCATATTTCATGTATTTACTTATTATTTACTTTCTGTAAAATAAACTGTGATACATGGCATAATTTGATATAATCTTACTGTTCAGTTCTATTTCCTGCTATGTAATATTTTCTTACACATTGAAGTTAAATTTAAGAGACCACCCTTTGTGTATTGCATTCATAGGCTTTGACACATTTGTACCACATTGTTGCGAGTCGCATATAGAACTCGGACATGCGTGACTGGATGGCCACCAGTACGTATAAGCCGTGCGATAGGATTAACCGCTAAGAGTGTTTGCATGATTAGTTTGACTTAGCGATTAATAGAGGTTCTGTGTTGTGGATACGACATAGTAGGCACTGTGCGGGGATGACAATCCTTAGCATATAACAAAACTTAATTCGGACTCCCTCGTATGGAACGACATATCTCATCGACACGAGACCAACAATTTGAGACTGGAAACTCGACACTAGAGGCCAAGGACGTAAAGCCGTACTCTGATACCATTATGTCACGCCCCGATTCTGTAGAATCGATAGTCGTCCCCCGGGTGTGATGCCGTGCAAGCCTAAGTTGCGCTCGCACAAGGCATAGTCATAAGGTTATCCGAAACACAACAACAAAAGAATGCGCAGAGTAAATTGAACACACATTATAGAGAAGGAAATTAAAGCTTTATTGATAATGAACATCATTTTTTACAGACTTGATACAAGGGCGCCGCGTGGGCTTTTTACAAACTGACTCCATTACAAAATGAACGTCGACGAGATAGCCATTCCATACATTCATCCCTTGATTATACAACAAAAATTACAAAACCATCTGGGATGGTGGGAAGTCGCTCCATCTGTCTTCGATCTTCAACAGTGGAGTCTTCAAAGGTTTGATCCAAGCTTCGATGCACGGACGAAGCTTCAAAACACACGAGCGTTGCCTCCCTTCACGTAGCACGCTCCTCCCGATCTATCGTACCTGTAGAGAGAGCGAGGATCAGTACAATCAACATGTACTGGCGAGTGGCTAATTAATTTCCAGGCTCTCATTTGGTTCAAGAATTTAGATAAAAATCATACAACTTGCTTTTAGTGGTCTTTCTAGCCATCCTAGATATTTTTATAAGAAGCATTAAGTTACACCAAGATTTCCTCCGGCAGAGCGCGCCGTGCGACATAAAACTTACCATCCCTTTTCCTGTTAGTTGATAACAATTTATATCAAGTGCTTGATATGGAGGTCACTGGCATTAACTAGCCCTCTTGGACATAGCCTGGTAATACGGGACCCTTGCAACGCAAGTAGCGAGCTCCGATGCAAGTCCTCGTCTTACCGATTGCCTATTACCCAGCTCGGCTATAACCTGTTTCTTCCTAGGCCGAGTCGGTCCCGTGGCCCCGGGTTGCCGCTCAAAGAAACCATCGCCCTTGTCGACAAGTTGTCCATGACCGTGATAGGTTAACAAGGTATAATTTAGGGTACCGTTGGGGCTTGTTACATAGTCGATTCACTTACCTAGTTGTTTTGCTGGCCTAAAATAATTCTATCTCTTTTCAACACAACACATCTCTTTTCTCTTCTTGTACATAAGATTTGTATTCTTCAAACGAATCATTCGATTTCGATATCATTACCCGAGTTCTTATTTTGAAATAGAGGGTCGAGACGAAGAAGGTCAGCCACTCACCTTAGTATTTACTTGAGGCGAGAAACTGGTTGGCCGCGCTAGACGTTGCCTACGCGATCACCTGAAATCGCACAAGCAACCGATTAGAACACTGTATTATTCAAGGAAATTTGATATAAATGCGAAGTTAGAAACGTAAGCCATGAAAACCATCGAAAACATTCACGAAAACGCATTCAGAAAACAAAGCCAAAACCAACACAAGCGGCGTGAAAAACAGAGCAACGGGAGGTCTCTCCCGACTCAGCCGCAAAGTCAATCCTTGAAGCACAGCCCGCTGAATATGGGACTTGGTTCCGAAGAAGCCATTCCATAACGGGGAATGTATCTTAATTCAACCGTTCCCGTTCGTTCGATTCGATAGATCCCGACCTATCGGTCCCGACCGAGTCGATAGCGACAGTGTTCCTTTCTCGCGCACCCCGTGGACGAACAACGGGGCACGATGTAGGGACGGGGCACTACAAACTCTACTATCTGGTACAGGACATCACCTCAGCGATCCTGCGATGCAAGCAATTCTCTGATAAGTTCAATCAAGACCCTGTTGTTGGACTGTACAGGCTGGACTGGCTGAACATGGGGCTCTGGGTCATCAGGGTGCATGGCTCGGGATGCTGCTCCCGAGTGCTGGGCTTGGTCTTCTTGTTGCTGATGGGGTGCTGGTTGAGCTTCTCCCGGTTGATCGGTAGGAACAATGCCACTAAAGCAATGACATGGGGAACAATAAGGAAGGACCAAGATAGATGAAGGATTTTAAACATGTTATCATGTCAAGATTTTAGGAAGATTAGAAGACACGAGTAGAGATCAAAGGCGAGTGTTGTTTGAGACATCTATTCGATAAAATCCTCACACATTCTTGATTTACAAGACCTGCATGGGCCACCACTTAAACCGTGTCACGCCCCAGAACCAGAATACTGGAGAGCGGGAGACAGACATAGCCAGCTACGTACATAGAAGTGTAATCCACTTCGACATACGGTCACGGCTGTCTAGAAGCATGAGGGTTTAACTACAAGCCATCAGTCTCTTATGGTCAAAAACAAGCCTAGTGTCTCAATATCAAGCAAGTAAGTACATGTAACAAGATGGTAGATCATCAGACATACAAAGTAAGGCATCCCATACATCACATATTCAGATGATCATAAAGCTAGTCATACAAAATGTGAGGACTAACAAGAGTTACAGCATACATGATCAATCCTAGGATTTGTTAATCATGTTACAGCCCGTAGGCAGACAGTAAGTAAAGTATTCAACACGAGCTAACACTTGCTCGGCGGCTAAACGTCTCAAAAGAAATAATTTTACAATTTAAGCGGGAGAGCAAAATAAACCCACTCGTTGCCAAGAATTCTTCTAGTGTTCATCATCTGGCAGAAAGACTGGAAGATCCTCAGAAGCTACTCCAAAATCTGGCCATACAAAACCAGCTGGGTCAGACCCAGAAAGAGCAAGTGCCACAAGGGAGACTTCACTTAAAAACTAAAACCAGCATGTTAGATCACAAGGCATAAAAATAACAAAAAGAACTTGGAGTTAAGAGATAAGGGGATAAACGATAAGATAACTAAGGAACTATTCCGGTAACCAAGTTTCAACCCTTAAACCAAACAAGGATCGGGGTTGTAACCCTTCACCTGAACAGAACTTAGTCTCTGACCAATTATCGATAAAGTCAAGCATAAACAAGCATGTCCTGAGATAGCAATGTACTGGATCTAGACAAGACTAGACGAGATAGGACCCAACCAACATTCACGGCCAAGCAAGGAGTACGGCTTGATACTTTAACTAACTAGGGTTATCATAAGCCTAATTACTAGCAAGGTGCAACAAGATGTTCCAGTAGTCACAAGCCCTGCAACTATCCAGGTTATCCAGGCGAGGTTTATGTAAGAGTTATCAAGAATTATTAGGTGACTTGGAGTGCAACACATGACAGTGTGCTTATTACTTGTTTCAAGAGGTGTCCCATATGACAGTGGGCTGGAAATGTGCCCTATTCGTCGGCAGGCTACAAGTCCATTGGGTGTGGCCGGGATAACAGGATCACCTGTAACGGGAAAATATCTCTCTATATGAACTACTTTGATCAATCTAGTTATTAACCTAGTCAGATTTAATATGAATCTCTGATCGTGGTAAGCAGGGATGCAAGTCCTAGACATGATACGAGATGAGACTAGCAGCTTATACGAGCACACTCAAGAACGATCACCCACGGTGTCAAGACAAGGGTTACTTAGCAAGTCAAGATAGCCATCGCAACAGCATATCAAGTTTATCAGGTTAGGTTACTTATCAAGATTACTTATCTTGTCAAGAGTGCGTCACGACGGACCACTATCAAGAATTGTCATGTCAAGTTGCTTGTCAAGAGTGCACCACAATGGGTCACTATCAAGGATTATCATATCATGTAAAATCATATTGTTATGTCGTGGTTCTGTAAGTGCACCACGACGGGCCACTATCAAGGAGTTATTAGAGAGTGCACGTGCCATACCAAGATCGTGTTTAAAGCTCAGAGTACATGTGCAACATAGAAAATAACATTATAGGACTAGCCAAGTAAAGAGTACAAGCAAAGTCACAACTCACACTAAGGACCATAGAGGCAAACATGGATAATTGCAAGAGAAGGCACAAGGGGTCAATGGGATAACATGGAGAACATGCATCCAAGGCTATGCGTCCACTATTATGCGCTTGAGGCTATACGCCTAGGGCATGTCGCATCATGGAGAGTCAAAAGTTTTGGGAAGGCATGTGCCAAAAGCCATGCGCCTATGACTATGCGCCCACATGCATGCGCCTACATGCATGCGCCCATAGGGTGGAGTCAGGGGTACTTGGAAGAAATTAAGAGACTAACTTCCAAGGCAAGGTGGGCGCATAAGGAAATCCATGCGCCCAAGCAGAGGAGACATGGGGGACTTGGCAGCATATCCTGAGCTATGCGCCTAGGCTGGGGAGTCCTTGGGAGCATATATAGGGCTATGCGCCCAAGCATAGAGCATGGGAGACTTGGGCGCATATAGATGGCTATGAACCCAAGGAAGAAGTGCTGTGGGCACATAACAAGCCATGCGTCCAGCACTGTTCTTCTTCCACAAATTCAAGAACAAGTGTTCATGAACCCATGAACTTCCCAAGTTCATAAATCACTCAAAATAAATCGAAACCCGGATTTTCAAAGGTCAAATTTGGGTAAAATAAAAATCTCTACCACATGGAACAATTAGTTTTCAAAAATAAGGAGGTTTGATAGATCAAAACACAAAAAAACAAAAAATGACCAAAACTTAGATCTACAAAAAAATAACTACCAAATTGAAAAATGCCAAGTTCTAAAGTGTCTTGAAATCATGTGGGGAAAACAATGGAACAAATAAAAATAAGTTCATTCATGAAGCAAGCTAGCGCTTGCCTAGGGTTTCTTGGTAGGTGGAAAGAGTTATGAGGAAGAAGAAGAAGTAATGAAGAGTAAAGGAAGAGAGAGAAAGTAGTTGGGGGTTTACAAAGAGAGGGGATGGTTCAATATGTTGAACCAACCATCAAAATAAACCAAACCAAGCCATCCATAACAAGTCAAGTTGGACCAAACCAACCCAAGGTCAACCCTAGTCAAGATACATCAAGGCAAGCCATAAAGAAATACGGAAATACAGTAAATAAAATACGGGTCGAAATTCGTATACGTACACTAAAAATACGTATAACGGAAAACGGGAGTGACAATAGATAAGCTTGAAAAGAATAAATTCGGGCTAAGTGAGCCGAACTTGAAAGCATGCCAAGCTAACCTGTAACTAACATAAAACTTTATTTAATTAAGATAGTCTACATAAGACTCTCTACAAGTTAACCAAAATACATTATAAGTACAAGAACCACATCATTGATCAATGTGATGATTAAAACTGCACTAGCTAGCAGAAGATACGCACGGTCATACGACATGCACAATTTTCTATT
>JANAVB010021791.1:3397243-3442243 GCA_029216955.1 Iris pallida | reverse complement strand
AGCGGGACCGGTCTGCTATATAGTTTTCTTGAAGTTTTTACTGCTTGATTTTAATGAATGTGCTCTCCGTCGATTTCTGCATTAATTCCTAAATTTTTGATGGAAGGGTTTAAGAAGGATGTTAATACGATGTTGGTGCCATTGCAGAAGCTCGTATAACTGAAGTTGATCGTTGCGAAGCCATCTCCTACTCTCAGCACATTCGATACTTGGTAGGTGGTTTAGACCCTTCTTTTCTACTCATTCCCGCAAATAAAATTATTGTTTTCTTGAACATGTTCAAATGACGATTGTCATGCCCCGCTCGCCCATAATTGGGTTCGGGTTATGAGGGCATAAAGCCTATCGCAGAATCGGCTAGTAAGATGTCTAGACCTCAATAGTCGCCAAATGATCGCAATAGTCAATCTTTTGATCAATCGTAAGACTAATAAAACAATAAAACAACACAACAGACACACGATCACATAGTCCACTATCACCTTTAGTACATAATACATAACCAATCTCTGAAGACAAATCTAGTAACTATAATCTCCATATACATCTCATCAAGAATATTAACTATATACAACTCTCTAACCAAATATTCTAGAATTTTGTACCATCTCCTGTGATGATCTCCATGACCTAATACATCAACTATACAGTCAGGATGGGAGCAAAGTACATCTATAACAATGAATCAATACAAAATAATGCTAAAAAAATACAATGCAACAATGAACATAAATTGACCTGAAACACCATAAGATCATGATTTACTAAAACATGCACAAGAAACAATTATTAAGAATCGTAATTGAAATACTATTTTTTATATGTGACCGGCTGGTAAGCACATTGTCATACCCTGACTTGTGAAATCGTTCGTCATCGTATTGATTTCATTCGAGTCGATCGTCCTCGCTAGGGTTTGATGTCGTACAAGTCTAAATTGATAGTTGTGTTGGCATACAACACTCAGATGGGTTATTCAAGAACTTTCAGTAGGGTTCGCTACCCGTGCTGAAAGGGTCACCGTCTAAACCTGGCTATTGTCCAAGATAACTTGTGATGCCAGTGACCCTTTCATCTAGATGAGTCAGCATATTAGCGACGATCCGCATGCATGCCTTAGAAATGAGTAAGTAAGGTGTGTGCACGATTTGCAACACAATGTTTGAGCCTAAGATTCAGCTATAACATAAACATATACTTCGATACGAGACATAGTGTCGTGAATTGAGTCATTGACACTAAGTTCACAAGTTTATGATTAAGTCATTTCCATGACGAAATAGAGAAAAGGCCTTGGGGCAAGTATTGAGTAAAAAAAATATACTATGTTGCGAGGTACGACCTTGATGATGATACACGAATAGATCTTATGGTACAACTACGATGTTAGCACAAATGAGTTTTGTAGCACGATCACAAGGTCTTGGAGCATGACCACCATATTGCAACATGAGTAGACTTATAGTTATGCAATGAACTGATCCTAAGGCAAGATTATAAAGACAACTAAAATCATATGGGGTACTCACTAAATGAATGTGTTGGTTTTATTTGGGTGGGCGATGGGCTCATTCACCAGTACGGTTGTGTAGTGACAAGCCACCAGTTTTCATGCACAGGTAACAGGTACTTGCTTGTTCGAGGCAGAGCTCGCTTGAATGCACTGAGGTATGGAATTCCTTGGCTTTTTGAGACATGCGACCGCGTTGAAGACTTTATCTATACAGGATATAGTGTATGGACATTGCCTTCGTCAAGTTGTATGCCTCGAGGCATGATTATTTCTATTAGGAGATGAGAGAGACCTGAGTGTTTGTATTCATAGAGATTGTGAGCTTGAGCGAATGTAATCTTGGCCTAGAGCCAGTCCCTTGTAATGTTTTTGTTCTTATCAATAAAGTTCTGATTTTGTTTTGGACACATGTGTTTCTTTTGTTGTTCTACTTTTTCCCTGATGTCTTCTATGTGACTCTGTCGTTTAGCTTATAGTCGGTCGTTTTAGCTATTCACCTTGCGCGAGCACAACTCTAGGCTCATGCTGCATCACACACTAGCGAGGACGATCGGTTCTGCAGAACCATGGTGTGATAATTATTGTTTCTTCATGCATGTATACTATATTGTGTAATGTAATGTTATGGTGATCTTGCTCCAATCCTGACTGTATAATTTATTTTCAGCTTTATACAACATGATCTATCCCGAGGTCTATCGTGAGTATGTTGGCGACATTGACGTCATTAATGTACCAGATTTTAGCATTGATACAAATTAGCATATTTTCTTTCTTATGTATTCACATTACTTAGTGTTCATAGATATGGATTCTAGTTTATCTATTTTATATTTTTCTACCGTGTTTGTTTCGAGACTATCTGAGTTGTAATAGATTATTTGACAACTTTATTTAGTTTATTATTTAAGACATTTAGTTATATTTTTCTTATGAGTATTGGTGACTTAGTTGTGGATGATATATGCGTACTATGCTTGTTGTGGACTATTGTTTATCATAGACATTGTACTACTGTCGATGCTGCGGTATAGGCTAGACTTGGCCACAAACTCATATCCCAAAAGCGGGAGCGAGTCGTGACATAAATACTTACCGTCCTTGCATAAGACAATCATTAACATGCTGATACTTATCTATATGAAGGTCACTTACGAGACACATGTAGCCATTTTGGACTATATTCGTGGTAAGGGATGGACCTTCACGTGTAGGTTGCGAGTCCGCACCAAAGGTACCGTCTTATCCGTATTACGTTGCACCCTTCTAGTCGGGTTGCAAGCCTGTCACGATCCGCTCCCGAATAATCGAATACGTGTTGGACACGCCCAGCCTTCGTTGATGGACACAACGAAATAAGCTGTACAATTTAAGGAAAACTCCAAGTCATAAGGTAAATAAATATCCACAACTTCTATAAACGTCCCATAAGAGATCACTACAATTCGCTAAGTCATTTGAAAAAAATATACAGAATCATCCGGAGACAAATCCGGTAAAAGAATAAATATATAATGATGAAATCTCTATACAATATCCAGAAGTAAAGTCTAAACAATCTAAGAAATAAATTAGGCTAGATTCCTGTAACTCCAATGATGTCATCCTGCTGACTATGACCCCAAGCTCACCTGTAACGTAACTTGTCAGAAAAAGAGCAAAGTACAACCCCATAAGAAATAATCTATAATTTAATCTGAAATACACAATGATAACAATATGGCCTAACTACAATATGAAATAGTAGTACAAGAACTGAATATAAAACTATAGTACAAGAACTGGAACAATGAACAAGACAATCAATGCAAATGTGAATTTGAAATATTAAACTAATGTGTGATCGACTGGACCACAATCCACAATATCACAATAAGGTTCGGCTTAATCGTACGTAAGGTGTACGATTAGGCTATTCGTAATACCTAACTAAGGGTGCGGTCACACACTAGATAATATTTCTCCAATTCTCGCAAGAAACAATGAGACACAATATGATGAACAAGGCACAATACAATCGTGTGAATCTTGTGTCTAATATGAGAACATGAAGTATGACAGGAATACGAAGTAAAAGTTTAAGTCAGTGTACTTGTCTTGCTCTAGAAGATCAGAGTAGAAGAGCATACACTACTACAAAAATGGTTAACAATGACACTTTATAGATGACACTCATAAGAAAATGTTATTAATAATTCTTTTAATGTCAGCTCAGTAGATGATCGTCATTAATAACTTAATTAATGACAGTAAAAAAAATGATGTCATGAAATATGTATTAAGATGATGATTAAGAAAATAAGGGTCATCAAATTTTTTATGGATGTCATCTTTTGTGTATGAAAAAAAAAGATGTGGGACTAACGATGACATAGTAATATTAAGAATCATATTTAGTTTAAACAATGATAGAGACATATTGTGTGTTATAAAATATTGATTAAAGATTGATATTATCGGATTGAATCCAAATAGGACAAAAAAAGTATATGTTAGGAATAGAGTTAGGATTATTTCTTTAAATTTTAAAAATTCGAATATAATTAATTATTATAATTTGTGCTAGGATATTTTGATCTTTCTAAACTTTATGTTTATCTAACAAAAAAATTGTGAAAGTTTAAGAGAAAATAAAATATTAAAGTTATCATTTTAATAAAATTTTTTACTATACACTACAAAATATGGCAAATTAGCGACTGATCCAGTGACTGACAATAATTAGTGGCTAGACCAGCGAATAAATAGTGACTGAAAATATACGAATTTGTATTTCAATTCACTAAATGTCGATTTTTTCGTCCCTAAAGCGTCGGGGCTATCTAATAATTTTATAGCAACTGATTATGTTTCATTGGTTATTAGCCGATGGTTTGGATTTCTAAAAATTGACTATCGAACTCCTATCTAGTGACTGAAATTTTTGTTGCTAGGTTAACAGTAGCAGCAACCCCTTTTTTGTATTTCCAAATATTTGATTCCTCCAAATATTTTTCTTTTCCCCCAAACTTAGCCCTCTTCAAGTTTGTTCCCAAACTCTTTCAATCAAAAAAAAGTTTGTTCCCAAACTCCTCATGCTCTTCCCAATCTCAGACCTACAAAGACCCCCAACTCCGTATCCTCCTCCAGCCGCCTCGTCCTACACCCCACACCAAAAGCCGCCTCCTCCTCCGGTCGCCTCCTCCTCCAGTCGCCTTCTCCTATCCTCTACACCAAAGCCGCCGCCTCCTCCTATCCCTCCACACCAAAGCCACCTACTCCTCGACGACGCCTCCTCACGACTCCAGCTCCTCCTCGTCGACTCCCTCTGCCGCCTCCTTGACGCCTTCAAGGTAAATTATTTAAGATTTCTTTTAAGTTCTTTTAGTTTGAAGTTTTTTCAATGTATCAATTTAAGCGCTAAAATTCTACAGTACATTATTTTAGGGCTTGGTCTGGAATCGATAGTGAGACAAATTGAGTAGTAATATAATCTAGGGCTTGGTCTGGAATTAATTTAGGGCTTGGTCTGCATTTTGTATGATTTTTCTAAATTATTTTTTGGGAAGAATTTTATAGCCATTAAAGATGCAAATAAAGTAAATTCTTTTACTGCATTGAAGTATCACAAATCTAATTCTTTTACTCTTGCCTCAGCATGGTATTCCGTACACGTTGTCTATTATTTTGCTCAAATAATTTGTCCATTGGCCACTGAATCAGAATCAATCCAAGTAGGTACTTTTAGAAATCTATTCTTGAAATTGATCTAATTGTCTTGAGAGTTAAGAACTACTGTTGCCGAAACACAATTATGGTTCAACAACTTGATGAAAGATATCGAGAATACTGCAATTTTCTACCTATGCCTCAAATAGTAACAAATCATCACATTTATTCTTGTTTAAATATGATATATTTTAGGAAATATACTGGTAAATGAAGTAAATTCTTTTATACGGTTACATGATCTCTAGTTTATATATTACGACCGATGATTCATTCACGAATTGTATAATTCAAGATGACTGCCACAACGTAAGCCCAAATTCATAGTAGCTTTTTGCATGTGTTTTGCAGAAATATCAAATATGTAGTACCCAAGTATTGTGCTGTTCAACGCAAACTAGCCATTTTGTGCTAAGTGAATCTAATAATTTCTCCTAGTAAACACTACACCAAAACTGATAATTTGAAACATTTAGCATTTTAGATTTTGGTACAGTGTATAGGCGTTTCTAGACCTTGGAACACTTGTTAATTGTTCCAAATAGCTTAAGTGTTCCTAAAATTAATTTACTTAAAATTAAATAAAATTCTATATTTTGGAACGGTGACTAAATGTTGTTGTTTATGTTCAATTACACATGCTTTGCACATGATTGATAACAAAAGTGTTCCAATTCTAGGCATAACACTCTCTCTCCCATTCTAACCTCAGACCAACTCCCCCACCCCAACCCACCCTTGCTTGCACCTCGCGTCCCCTCCTAATGTTGTTCTCTTTCCATCACCCCTTTCTCTCTGAATAATTTTTGATCTCCTCCCAAAACTTCGACCTTATCTGCAGGATCGGGATGTACTCGAAGTCGAATATGTACCACAAGCACTGGCTCTAGGAGATCAAGTCCAAGAATGGTGGGTCCTTCCCCAAGCACGACTCGAAGCCTGCATCTGACAAACTAGCCGATAAGTCATCGAAGTTCTATCTCGTCGACAACGTCAAGACCACCAACCATCGCACGCCCAACCCAACCAAGCTCAGGTTAGGGCTTTTCCTTTAATTTGACTAAAATTAGTTTTTTTTAGATCTGATGTTCTAAATTAGGGTTTTTTGTTTTTGAATTTTTGTTTGGATGGGGCAAGCATCGCTCCTGGAACTGTGATAACCCTTCTGGCAAGGAGGTTCATGGGAAAGAGAGTTGTGTTCTTGAAGCAGCTTCCGTCTGGATAACTTCTTCTCACCGGTGAGATTTTGCTTATAAAAGTTTTAGCATTTGTATGATTATGATGGAGCCTCTTCCCAGAGGTCCACGAGTAGATGACATTCGAACACAATTAGCCATGAATCAAAAAATAAATTGCAAGAATTAAGGCTGAGACTAAGAGATTGGGGAAGAACTAGGGTTTGGATTGTATTCAAATTGAAAAAGTGGAAAACGAAAATAGTATAGATTGTCACGACCCGCACCCATCGTGAGGGTATGAGAACGTAACAACGCCCAGCCTACGCCGCAGTGTCGGCGGTAGAACGCTGTTCTAGGTCATGAACTATAACTACATAACATGAAATATACTCTCCAAAAGGAGGCCAACACAGAGGTACAACTCAATCACAATCTAAGGTAGAATGTAACACGATGGAAATAGATAAGAAATCCTCAACTGAGGTACAGCAGAATGAAATAATAAAGTCTCATCAACTCTAAAATATACAACTCTGAAAATAAAGACAACAGCTAAGCATGAAAAGAAGGAACAGTCTAAGCTATCTACACTATACAAGGTATCATCCTGAGCAGCTGCCTGAACCTCCCCAGGGGTCCAGGTCGCGAGTGTTAACTAGGCAAGCTCCAAGTAAGGGTGCAGGGTTCCTCATCATCCTTTGTAAAATTTTCAACAGGTCCAGTCAGGACGGGAGCGAGCACAAAACATCTCACGCAGTTCATATCATATTAGGAAATATAAAGCATGCAATAGAGTAAGGTACATGAAATGCTGAAAGAAGAATGTATATGAAAACAGCAGAGATTTGATAAGGGGAAATATCTATATATGATAAGTAAGAACTGTAAGCCTACTGTGATTTAGAGTACAATATGGTTATGTAAACGGGTTAGGTTATACAATAAAATGGGACTCCTTTGTACGTGAGTGTACAATGGACATATACAATTTCTTATATAATAGGATTGATCACATAACCACTTCTACTCTCCCTCCCCAATCAATACACAAGGATCCAATTCAGTTACGTTACCTTATATAATGGCTTGTACAATGGCTTGTACAATGGCTTGTACAATGGCTCAATGTGATAATGAGAGTACAATATGCACAATGAGTGTATAATGATAAGGGTATTCAATAAATACAATATGTAAGTGAAACGCACATCACAATATGTATTTAGTGAATACAAGGAGATAACATCTCAGAAGAAGATCCGTATAGTACCAATTCGTGATAGTGATCGTGTCAGCATCAAGTACAGTAATCTAGAGCAAGAATATAAATCCAGACAAGTATAAAACGGTCAGAGAATGTACTCGCCTCGTATCTGAATGTCTGAAGTAAATGTACTGTCCGAGATGAGGTACCTGACTCCTAGTTAGAGCAACACAAGTCAAGATGTATACAGGAGATGATAAATGAAATGTACAATGCATCTGCATGCTGTCTAGGTCAAACTAGACCAAAGTCAACTCTCGGTCAACTCTAGTCAACTAGACTAGTCAAACTAGGTCAACTAGGTCAAGTCCTAGCCCAACAAGTCTAATAAGTTTCACTAGGCCTAACCAAGCCTAGTCTAGCAATCACACACCAAATCACAAGGCTATACAAGCCAAACACAAGCCACACATCAAGGCACATCCTATTCATGCATGTTCAACATTATATATATATAAAAAAGAGAGGAAGTAACTAACATGTAAGCTATGTGTGTGTGTGAACATGGAGGTGTACATGAAGAGAGAATTCAACACTAGGCCCTATATCTTTGTACCCACATATATATATATATATATATATATATATATATATATATATATATATATATATATATATATATATATATATATCTACATACACAATAGGATATGTGCCTAAACACATAGCTATCACACCTATAGAAATTCCTTACACTTTACACATATATACACATCACACAATCTAATAGAGAATACATATATGTCTATTTATATAGCTAATAGGAATCACATATTGATATGGATATTCAAAATAACTTAGAATATATACCTATAGGCTAACATGTGAATACATTACAATACTATATGATAATACACATATATACATGTGTATAAAGAGGGGGACACAAATACATGTGTCCAAGTGTATGTGTGTGTATGTGTACAACTAACATGTGTGTGTGCAAGAGTGTGATAGGTTAGAGTGTGAGTGATACATAGGCATATGTGTGTGTGTGTTAGATATGAGAAAGCAATGTGTGTGAGTGTTTGCATACATAAACCTGTGTGTGTGTGTAGAGAGTGAGGGTGTGTGCTAAAACAGTGTGTGAGAGATGTGTGTGATGAGAGAAATGTGAGGGTGTGTGTTAACTGAATGCAAGGTGTGTGTATATGAAAGAAGACATGTGTGTGTGTGATGCTAATCTCAGATTTTAGATTATGAAGAGCATGACTTCTAGGAAACATTCCTAGATCAATAAAATCTGAATTCTCAGATTCAGTCTATAGGACTAAACAAATCAAATGTTCCAGCTCAGTTTTACCACATGAGAAGACCCAACACTATAGTTCAATTGTTTGAAACAGCAAGGACAGTCCAAAATTCTAGTTTAAACCCAACTTCATCTCAATTTTCATTCATAAACTAATTCCTAGATTTCAGCTATCACTCCTAATATTTCCAGGTTTATACCACATGGGAAAACACCCAAATTCATAAGGAAACACAAAGGAAAAAAATCAGTGTACAACAGTGCACTGTTATCAGTTTTCAGCCATAAAGCAAAACCCACATTCAGTCAAAACACCCATACATTCTCAGGCCTTCATTTATAAAGCTTAATCTAATTTCAGTTCAAACTTCACTGAACATGAATAGGAAAAGAACCAACTAAGACTCCAAAACCTGAGTTTAAACTTCAGTTTATCCTCTCATAGTCAAATTGAAATCGAAAGCCCACAAATCACTACACAACTTAACCACAATTAGGTTACATAGAGGGGAACAATTTTAGGATCTAAAACCCAGTATTAATCATCATTTCAAAGGCTAAATCATCAGACAAAATCATGTATGAAAACTGGATAAAAAAACTGGAAACTGAACATAATTTCAGAAATTGCTAACTTGCCAAAACCCATTGAAAAACACATTAAAATAACAATTGAAGGGTTGGTAATGGAAACATACAATGTAAAGGTGTCATACAGGGTGTTTGTGTCCAAACAAAAGGACACAAACGTGTCCAAACAGCTCAGGACACGAAACAGTGCACACATGCACTGTTTCAGTGCACTGCGTCGTGCACGTGTGCACGCGTGTCGTGCACACGACACAGTCCATCCTAGGGCTCGTGCACACTAACCTAGGTAGACCACCTATAGGGCTACCCAATAGGCTAGCTAGCCTGTGTCCAAGTCGTGTCTGTGTCAGATATGAGTGCCGTATCAGTGACAAAAAAAAACCCGACTGAACAGTCAGGCAACCCAGTGCAGAGCCTCGTGCGTGTCCGACACGACACGAGACGACTCGAGGCTTGGGGGCCCTCGTGTCAGACACTGCCCCCACCCCCTCGTCAAATCCCAGCTCGCCACGTGGCCTGTGCATCGAGCACGAGACCACGAGTAGCAGGGGATGTACTGCCTGTGCGCGCGCGTGTCCACCCGCATGTGCACGTATCCGATTCGACACGACGCGACACCAAATCCTCATCAGAAGAACATGAATACCTAGGCAATAGTAAAACCTAATTTCCTATTTAGAATCTTGCACAAAAGAATTCGAAATGCCCTCAGTGGCATTTCGACAAACACCTAGTGTCACGTCCCGCTCCCGTAGGAGCGATCGTCCTCGCTAAGGCGTGATGCCGCACGGGCCTAGGTTGCGCCCGTGCAAGGCCAAGTCCAGAAACGGCCGATTTGAGTCTAGGCCACAGAGTCGCACAGCGTGTCCCCATTTGCAGCGGAAGTAAAAATGAACACAAGTAGAAGCAAATCCAAATCTCTTTATTGAATTTCAAGAAGTTTACAAGCGGCGCTAGGCCGATATTACAAATCGCTCAAGCTCTCTCTCTGAAAACATAAAAGGCGTGCCAAGTGGCTTACAACATGGAATGATACATGGCGATGTTCCGATACATTATGTCCTGTATAGGGTGCTTCAGCTTCTTGCAACGTTCCAAGGCCCCAGAGTTGGTTCCGCACCTTGACACGTTCGATGGAAGCTCCGCACCCGCCGGCATCTCCTGCTATCCTGCAAGCATACTGTGGGGTTATCAGTACATTGTTATGCACTGGTGGGGAGGCTAGCTCGCCCACAATGCCATCATTACCAAACACGTTCCATTTACTTTTGTGCATCTCTATCATTCATTGTCTTTCTAATCTTGCCTTATGATCAGTTTCATAGCATATTGCATAGCCTATCTCGTGTTACCGAACTCAAGTGTCGCATGAAAATACATGTACGACTTACCCATACTTACCGTCCGGCCTTCCCTGTTCAAGGTAAACCAAGTTAAACAATAATTCATGTATAATAACATAACACGATTCATGTACGCATTCAATATCGAGTGTGTGTCCATGTCTCGGGTTCTAGCACGTCGTGGGCATGTTCCAGTGTTACGTTTTCGAGCATGTTCAAGAGGCACATTTCAAGCATGTTCAGGCATGTTACATTTCGAGCACGTTCATGTTCAGGATGTTACTTTGCAAGCATGTTCAGGAGACACTTGTTCATTTAACTTAGACTACTTTGATTTCAATGCAAGAACTTGCACGTGGATTGCCACCAGCATAGTCCACTTAATCTACATGCACGGGTCGCTGGCTTTACAAGCCATTTAGGACATTCCCCTGTGGCAATTCTCAACTTAGCATAGGGTGATGGCTGGTACACCCCGTTAAGTCTCTTGAATATACCCTCCTACTTACGTCTCTTGGTGCCCAAGCCCGCACCCAAGCAGCCCGTAAGCGCCGTTGATTCCGCCTAGGCCGGCCACGGTATTCCCCCCCAACGCCCGTGCCGCAGAATCCTTCCACACGACGGCCACAGTATTCCCCTCCATCGCCCGTGCCGTTTGTCCACGACCATTTCGTATTGTCTTGTCATTTTAACTTAGCGGCTATCTCCGAGCCGTAGGCTAACCCTTAGCCATAATACGTTATCGACCAGGTTGGCGTCCGTACAGCGCGGGTAGCGAGCCCCGTTGCACGTGCCCGTCATACCTGTCGATAGCGTCTTCCATGTCTTATCTTTCACGTATTCTTTCTTTTCTTTCTTTCTTTCACTTGTTCATTTGATTCATCGATTCATTCATGTATTCATTCATTCATTCGTTCGTTCATTTGTTGATCCATTCATTCACGTATTACGCAACTCCCAGTGTGGGAGTCGCCTTGGCGATCCATCGGTCCCATAGCCTTTCAATGTTGCTAAACTCTACTCGGAGCGACTCTGTTGATAGTCTTTCCGTTTCATTGTTGTAAACCATTCATTGTTTCATTGTTTGAACGTATAATGGACATGAACGTGGGCTTGTGCCTTAGCACGAGCGTAGAGCGCGGTGCGAGCGTTTCTATAATTGTCGAGTTCTTTTCCATGTTCTAAACAAGCATGCAAGATAGGATTATTCCCTTAGCTAGGTGCGTTGAGTCATTTATTAGCATGCAAGATGTTATCGCCTAGCGATTCTCGTGAATGTGTCCGCATTGTTATGTGTCTAGGCTAAGCACAGACGGGTTCATCGGAGCCACCCACCTTAGCGATGTTTGCATTGGCCGAGCGATACTCCGAGCGCGCCTTTGGAAGTCTAAGTCTGGATTCATCTTGACGGGCCAAGGCAAGTCTGGCATCGATTTGCATCGATACTTCATCGGGTCGAGGCAACTCTTCGGGTCGACGGCTCGTTTTGAGTCGTTGCACACGCCGTTTGGAATCGGCGTTCCGCTAGGGCGGAGCGGGTCACTACATAATACACCACTCAAAACAAGTCTCGTCCTCGAGACTTCTTGAGTGCAGGTCATCCTACCGTTCCTTAACTCGGATCGTGTACACATCTTAGGCAATTTCCTATCGAATGGCTTTATCGTTCGATGGCATCGAACCGTACTCGGTTTCTTTCTAAGTTCTGTGTCGCATACGTTTGGTCGATTTTATCGAATTACTTCTCGTTCATTTTAGACTTGTTGTTACTTATTCAATTCAAGCATTCTTCGTATTTGTTTCTATTTCGTCGTGTCATGAGACTGGAATGGCCGTATGGGGCATGTTGTAATTCGTCAAATGCGAGGGTCGTAGGCTAAGGCAAATTCACTTTCGTTCATCTCGGTCATCGAGATGACTCGATTCGCTTCTCAAGCGTTCTCGTCCATGAAATCAGTATGATTTCTTCTTAGCGGGGTCGACCAAGTCTAAGAAATTCTCGTCCAATTCAAGACTACGTATTGCACTATCATCGAGCATAACTTCCTATCAACGGTTCAATTCGTTGTACCAACTTTTACTAGCACGATTTCACATTCGCGATACTCGTTCACTCCCCAAGTCGTGCTAGAACTCAACGTATCACTGGGCTGGATCATGCACGCATTCCAAGCGTCCCCAAAATACATGCATTTAGCCAAGCCGCATGATTGAGAATTTGTCATTCTCACTCGAGTCGCATCGTGCACATACTCAGGCGTCCCTGAAATATATGCATGTCAGCCGAGTTTCGTGAGCAGGGTTTCCTACATTCGCGATTCACATTATCCATCCATGCCAATCCTCAAGATCAATCCTTCGATTGATAACTCTTACAACAGGGGCGTTTCGCCTAACCGCTAGGCCAATCTTTGTGAGGCTAAGTCAATGTCAGGATTGGAATCATAGTTCCCCAACAATAATGCCAACACTGACCCCAATCCTAGGGTCAAGCCAAAGTCGATAGTACGGGATTTTCTACCCAAGCTCGCGTCACTCTGATTTCTAAACATCGAGCATGATCGCCTATTTCGCATCAAGACATTCGTTGCGCAGCGCAACGAATTCGAATCCATTCAGTTTACCAATTCTAACCAATACGTGTATTCGATCACGAGGTCGTCTAGCTCGACAATACATTGCGCCCCAATCTCACGCGAGTCCGATTATCCACGGTGGTTCATGAATCACCATGCAACGCTCCCGCGGAATAATCATTCTCATCGGGGCGAACTCTTGTTTGAGTTTAGACTAACTTATTCTCGATACGCGGATTGGACCTACTCAATCCTCAAATTCAACCGACAAGCACACCAAATCGTTCTCAAGTCACCTTCGCATCAAACCACAAGTCGAAACAATCAAATTGTCACGCCGTGCAAGTTCGATCACCCCGCTGTATGAATCACCATACCAGCGCTCACGCGGAGTGATCGCCCTAATCGGCGCGACGCATGTGCGAGGCTGGAGTTGCACTCGCATAAGACAAGAATGTCGACGTTGGGGTTTTCGTCGAAGAAATCCAAACACTTCATTTTCATCCAAGCTGCGATCTCTATTCGACAGTCCGACCGTCCTTCATTCAACCAGAAAATCCTCGAGCCACGTCTATATTTTCCTCGACGCATTTTAATATCCCGAGTATAGCATCCAACGGAACAATGACATTTGCACGATCGTCATTCGCCGAGTCAGAGTACCCCCGAGTTATCGTATATCGATCTTTGATACGCCTCAATACCATCGACGATATGCGTAACCTGACGATCTTCCTTTGCAACCAATTTCGAGTCATGCGACGATGCCGTTGTCCGAGTTGGATATTCCACCATTTCATTTAATATTCAAGATCAAGTTCATCTGCTATTCCTCGAGCTCGTTTCAAGATCGTTGTTCAAGATTCAAGTCACATTTCATTTGTATCAATCCGAAATCGTACGTGCGATGCTCTAAGTTTCCTCGATCAAGACCGTTTATTTCCATTCGTCGTTCCGAGTCGTTTTCTAACATGCGTTACCCATTCACAAGTTGTCCAGCGACATCTCGTTCGGGACTTTTAAAGTCACGGCCAACTAAGCGTGACACGTTCTAAGGCTTTGCGCGATCGCATCGCCTCGTCGACGTACTCGTTGTGTTTCGTAATCCTCAAGTTTCGCTCGAATGATTTTTCCAAGAACATCCATACACCACTCGGATTCGAGCCACTCGACTAGTCGTCGACACTCATTCTTATTCTTATTCGAACCTATCACATACACCACTCGGGTTCAAGCCATACGGTCTAATCCTCAATCACGTTCGCGTCATGCGCTAAGATGTCCTTCAGATTCGTTCGACGAATCTCTAGCGTAATCGCTCGCGTCACCTCGACGTACTAAGTCGTTCGCACTAACCCTCAAAATCCAAGCCAATCATTCGCGTACGCCTAAGCGTTAACTCGATAGCGTTCCTATCGATATATACTCAAAGTGTATTTCCATTCTCGATCGAACGATACTTGATATCGCTCGCAACCCGATTGCACCCAAGAGTCGAGGTGCGCGACATACGGACTAAGTTGTACCGCTTAACCATCCCGCACGGACTACCTTCAAGTTTGCACGCTCACTCATTCTCGTTCGCAACTCGTTTGCACCAAAGGGTCTAGGTGCGCAATACTCCGCACTACTTAGCCAAAAGGCTGCGTGCATGACCATCCCGTTCGAACTATACTTCGGTCTCGTGTACTCGTTTGCTATCGTCAGCATAAGCTTATTCAAGCACGCCTTGCGTTTGCTAACTTTTTAGCATCGGTTCCTTCCAACTCAAGTCCGTCGTGGTTCGGCACAAAGGCCTTCGCCTATCAAGTCCGTCGTAGTGGCACAAAGGCCTTCGCCTATTGATCCCGTTCAACCGAGTACTTGTACGAGCTTTTGAAAATATTAGACTTATTGTATGGAACATCCCAAGGCACAAGGAGAGAGAGCGTACACTTCTTTTCTTCCAACCGAGCTTTCAAAACTGAGATAATCAAAATGAAGTCCAAAGACGTAAAGCCGTGCTCTGATACCAATCTGTCACGCCCCGCTCCCGTAGGAGCGATCGTCCTCGCTAAGGCGTGATGCCGTACGGGCCTAGGTTGCGCCCGTGCAAGGCCAAGTCCAGAAACGGCCGATTTGAGTCTAGGCCACAGAGTCGCACAGCGTGTCCCCATTTGCAGCGGAAGTAAAAATGAACACAAGTAGAAGCAAATCCAAATCTCTTTATTGAATTTCAAGAAGTTTACAAGCGGCGCTAGGCCGATATTACAAATCGCTCAAGCTCTCTCTCTGAAAACATAAAAGGCGTGCCAAGTGGCTTACAACATGGAATGATACATGGCGATGTTCCGATACATTATGTCCTGTATAGGGTGCTTCAGCTTCTTGCAACGTTCCAAGGCCCCAGAGTTGGCTCCGCACCTTGACACGTTCGATGGAAGCTCCGCACCCGCCGGCATCTCCTGCTATCCTGCAAGCATACTGTGGGGTTATCAGTACATTGTTATGCACTGGTGGGGAGGCTAGCTCGCCCACAATGCCATCATTACCAAACACGTTCCATTTACTTTTGTGCATCTCTATCATTCATTGTCTTTCTAATCTTGCCTTAGGATCAGTTTCATAGCATATTGCATAGCCTATCTCGTGTTACCGAACTCAAGTGTCGCATGAAAATACATGTACGACTTACCCATACTTACCGTCCGGCCTTCCCTGTTCAAGGTAAACCAAGTTAAACAATAATTCATGTATAATAACATAACACGATTCATGTACGCATTCAATATCGAGTGTGTTTCCATGTCTCGGGTTCTAGCACGTCGTGGGCATATTCCAGTGTTACGTTTTCGAGCATGTTCAAGAGGCACATTTCAAGCATGTTCAGGCATGTTACATTTCGAGCACGTTCATGTTCAGGATGTTACTTTGCAAGCATGTTCAGGAGACACTTGTTCATTTAACTTAGACTACTTTGATTTCAATGCAAGAACTTGCACGTGGATTGCCACCAGCATAGTCCACTTAATCTACATGCACGGGTCGCTGGCTTTACAAGCCATTTAGGACATTCCCCTGTGGCAATTCTCAACTTAGCGTAGGGTGATGGCTGGTACACCCCGTTAAGTCTCTTGAATATACCCTCCTACTTACGTCTCTTGGTGCCCAAGCCCGCACCCAAGCAGCCCGTAAGCGCCGTTGATTCCGCCTAGGCCGGCCACGGTATTCCCCCCCAACGCCCGTGCCGCAGAATCCTTCCACACGACGGCCACGGTATTCCCCCCATCGCCCGTGCCGTTTGTCCACGACCATTTCGTATTGTCTTGTCATTTTAACTTAGCGGCTATCTCCGAACCGTAGGCTAACCCTTAGCCATAATGCGTTATCGACCAGGTTGGCGTCCGTACAGCGCGGGTAGCGAGCCCCGTTGCACGTGCCCGTCATACCTGTCGATAGCGTCTTCCATGTCTTATCTTTCACGTATTCTTTCTTTTCTTTCTTTCTTTCACTTGTTCATTTGATTCATCGATTCATTCATGTATTCATTCATTCATTCGTTCGTTCATTTGTTGATCCATTCATTCACGCATTACGCAACTCCCAGTGTGGGAGTCGCCTTGGCGACCCATCGGTCCCATAGCCTTTCAATGTTGCTAAACTCTACTCGGAGCGACTCTGTTGATAGTCTTTCCGTTTCATTGTTGTAAACCATTCATTGTTTCATTGTTTGAACGTATAATGGACATGAACGTGGGCTTGTGCCTTAGCACGAGCGTAGAGCGCGGTGCGAGCGTTTCTATAATTGTCGAGTTCTTTTCCATGTTCTAAACAAGCATGCAAGATGGGATTATTCCCTTAGCTAGGTGCGTTGAGTCATTTATTAGCATGCAAGATGTTATCGCCTAGCGATTCTCGTGAATGTGTCCGCATTGTTATGTGTCTAGGCTAAGCACAGACGGGTTCATCGGAGCCACCCACCTTAGCGATGTTTGCATTGGCCGAGCGATACTCCGAGCGCGCCTTTGGAAGTCTAAGTCTGGATTCATCTTGACGGGCCAAGGCAAGTCTGGCATCGATTTGCATCGATACTTCATCGGGTCGAGGCAACTCTTCGGGTCGACGGCTCGTTTTGAGTCGTTGCACACGCCGTTTGGAATCGGCGTTCCGCTAGGGCGGAGCGGGTCACTACACCTAGGCTATATCCCTGATACGTGTCCAAATGGACACAAAACTTATGAAGCCCGACACGACTCCAATGCAGATACTTAGGGGACCCCTAGGGCTTCCTAATCATGAAGACAAAACAAAATTTCATGGAGAAATGAGAAAGTTACCTATTGTTGAACTTTCAAGAAAAATCTCCAATCAATAGCTCTTGTCTTGATGTCCCAATCCACTCATATCACATCAAACTGAGATGGAACCTTAACAACTGCAAGAATAGGCATATTAGAACCTAGTGAAAAAGATTAGAATGAAAAAGGAAGAGGAATGGAGTTCTAGGGATTAAAATACAATAGGAAACTAACCTCCTTAAACTTGAGCCTTCCTAAGAAAGAGGCAACCCTAAATTTTAGGAGGGTATTTATAGGTGATGATCCCAATAAGGATAGGGTGGCCGGCCACTTAGTCTAGGCTAGGGTTTTAGAAATTTGCCTTGGGCTTTGGGCCAACCTACAAGGCTATGGCTTGAAATGATTTAAAAAAAAAGTTCTAAATCATAAGCCATGACTTATGACTTTCTAATTCCTAATGCTAACTAGAGTCTAATGACCAAACCAAGGATTATCTTAGGCTAGACTAGAGTCATATAACCTAACCAATTCCATACTAACTAGGGTTAGCTCCTAGGTTGGTCTACAAGGGTCAACACTAGTCAAAGTCATCCTAGTCCAAACAATTCCAAAATAATTCCTAAAATTCCCATAAATTCAAATAAATTTAGATAACCCTAAAATGTCAAAAATTACCCTAATCATATGGCTAGGCTCTAGGGTAGGCAGTCTCTACTGTTCACTAGCAAAACACCAAAAATCACAAGTCATAAATTTAAATTGTTTAAAAATAATTAAAAATCACTAAAAATCATAATATGAAATAAATATCATTAAATAATTTATAATTACAAAATTTTAAAATTACCCTCTTCTGAAAAATTGGGTGTTACATAGATCTAAACTGGAGAAAAGTAAATGGAAACAATTGCATTTTCTCTGATGCTTCTCTCCTTTATAACCCCTCTATTTATATGGAAATATTAATATCGTTCTATATTACATTGTGTATCTGATTTCTGATAATGGTTAACCTAGCTATCCATGCTGGATGACTTGTCTAGCTGTCCTCCAGACTGGCTTGCTGACTGGATAGACTTCATTACTCTCTACCGACTATTATATCAATACTATCACTGAAGTTGGGGTAGCTAGTAGAAGGGTTCGTATCAATCCCCACCCCTTAAATTGACCTTGTCTCAAGGCCAAGGTAAGGGTAAGTCTTTATGAATTTATCATATGGTAGCCACATTGAACCATACTAGAACTGAGCTAGAACCATTGAAACTGATCGATACTGAAACTTTGAAGTCTGATACTCGAGACAACTTGATACTGGACCTTAGCTTGAGCTAACTAGAGCTTATATTCGAGTTTACTGAACTAACTAATACTGGAGATGCTACTGACTTCATAGAGACTTTCTTGAACTGGAATTGAAGAACTATAGCTACTGAGCTAAGGTACTGAACTGGGACACACTGAATTGGCATTTGCTGATGTTAAGGCCAACTGCCTTGAGACTGTGAGTGATACCGCTGCCTAAATGCATTGAATCAGTGTGCACTACTGATACTCGGTATACACTGCCTCACTAAGCATTATACTCTCCATCAAACTGAACTGAAGCTAATTAGCAGTTAACTCTAGATACTGAATCAGCTTGGTACTGATACTTCAGAGTTATAGTGAAGTATCATTCTAATTGTACTATTCGTTCCAATTTTTCATTCATTCACACATAGATTCCCTCTTTCCGCTCTTTGTACTTCTGATACTGGTCTAGATGGAAGCATATAAGCATAAGTTGGCCTTCAGTGATTGCACAAGAGCTTCATTGTTCACAATCCAGTAGATTAGTTGATTGTATAGAACTTCATTAACTAGTCCTCACTAATCCTGGATCCCATAAGAGAACCAACACAGAGCACTTGTCACTGAAGCTTTATTCCTGGATCCCATACTCTCACTAGCTTCTCTAGTATATTATTATGGTGACTACAACAATTTTTTTCGTATCCTATGAATGGTGGAGAAAATTGCTTTATTGAAGTGTCTTCTTCCATAGATTGCTTCCATCCGTACTCCCAGTCACCAAGTAGCATGAAGAATCCATAATTCTATTAGAGATCACAACCTTCTCTACAACAGGTCTATCAAACACCTCAATCTTTGTTCTCACTATGTCGGACTTTACCTCCATAGATGGATTGACGTGATTTGTATCATAAGTGTAATGATATGCTTCCAGAAGAACTGACTCCAACACTATCCTACCTTCTTCCTGAATATTTTGATTTATAGCCATCAAAGATGTGTACAAAATAGAAGCTTCATGATCTTTCTCTCATCACCTTTCATCTCTTTTCTCGTTCCTAGGCTTGAGAAATCATAAAATACATGAGATTTGAGTCCTTCCTTTATATTCTTGAACATCTCTCTGAGCTCAGTAATCTTTGGTACATCCCTATAAGCTTCAAAATGACTGCATAACTGATTCACTGCCTCCAACTGTGCAACAGCCTCCTTATACTGATGTTTTGAAGCCATAACCTGAAGCTACTCAACAGCTAACACTAGCATGTTATGACGATGAAGAGCAGTAATTGTAATTGTTATATGCTTCTTTGCAAAGTCCAGTGTCTTGATGTCTCGATAAATTTCTGGAACCATGGCTCTACTTTGTCCAGCCTTTGTTTTTGTTTTAGGTATCTTGTGCATAAGTGGTTCCACACTATGTAGTGATGCTTCAATCAGGAACATATGGTTGATGTACTCCAGTGTGCTGGACTTGTCCATGGCTATGACCAACCCATCACTATAATCAACCTCTACGCTCTCTATCTTGGCTTTTAATTCAATAAAGAAATTATCATCACGATTCTCCTCTTTGGCAACAGAAGAATTTCCAATTCCATCCAATGTTGTTGTAATAACACTTCCCTTAGCGATCATATTTCTATCTTCCTCGTCTTGACTTGCTTTAGTCTATTTTCTGAACCTAAACTCGTTCCGAGCACTCATAGCCCTGAAGCCAGTTTGCAGTATAACTGCAGATAATCGAAACATTGTGTATGAGTTCCTAAAAATGTATCCATGCAAGTCCTTCTGCAACTTATATGGTTGTTGCTTCCTGCCTAATCTTTTTATATATTTTATACGCCAATTTTCCTCTACAATAAGATTGTAAAAGAATACTAGTCTTCCGTAGCATGATGAACTCCTTGTGAGCCATTTGAGTTCGAATTTGTCTTTGTATAGTTCTCGCTGCGGATCATCCAATTGCCTCTATCAAATACAAGCCAAAAAGATACACTGTTGTGGATACATACAAGAAATGGAGAATTCTACACAAATCAGCCTACAGAGCGATTAAGGATAGTAAAGAAGATCGTATGCAAATATCGGGTCTACCCACCCGACTTCGAAGCATGGAAACTCCTATGGAAGTTAAACTTCCTTTGCCCCAGAGTCCTAATGTTCATATGGAGATTGCTCACAAATTCCTTACATACGAGGGAGAATATTCACAAATGCATTCAACATTTCAACCCCTATTGCTCACTACGCAAGGTACATATCGGAACTTTGGATCATATTTTTCTATATTGTTCCTATTTCAGGAAACATGCTAGTCCTTCTACAACATTTCCAACCCCCATCTTTGATTTTGGAGTCATCATCAATTTGATATACTGTTCTTCATTTCATGCTTCAATTGGATTTTCCAGGTACTATTTTTAGCTCTTAAGCCTTTTCATCTTTTTATACGTATTTATAACATTATTTATACTGACTTCCTAACCAGGTTATCTTGGAGTTTCACTAACTAAAAGATTTTATTTTGCTCATGCACAAATTATCCATAAAAAAAACTAAGTGCATGGTTACAGTTCTGATTAATTTGCATTACACATATCATATTAGCTCGAATGCACTTTTTTTAGTTATATTTTGATGCTTTTAGTATAAGATTTCCAATCATGAAATTTCTAATGAAATGCCGATTTGACAAGAAATTGTTGTGTTGATGTTTGCTGCAGTTTTCTTTAATTATAATATGAGGTAGCTCTGGTCCACAAAAATTTGAAAGAAGAATCAAACAAGGTTATCTTGCCAACAATCTTTACATGGAGTTGAATGCAAAAATATAATTTTGGCTGGGGCGTTTCATAACACCCTAGCTAATATGGGTAGCTACCCAGACTACTTCCATCCACCTCTCAGAGGTAGAATGGTGTTCCATGAGACTTCCAGCGAAGGCGTTTTGTTCTGAAATGTTTGATAAACCTTGACTGACTTGAGTGTATGTTATGTTTGCTCAAATTGTTCTACTATGAAGTTCTTCGACGGAATGGATGATGATGGTAGTGAGTATACAAGCTCCTTAACTCCTTTTTTTTTTGCATTGTCGTAACTCTTCCCTTACTTTCAATATTTCCCATGTATTGAATCATCATCAATTTTGTTACAGATCTCAGAAATGAAGAGGAGTTCGATTAGAAGCACGAGAGCGGAAGGTCTTTGGAGAACCAAAAGCCTGTCAGAAAGCAGTAGGCTCATTCCCGTAACACTGTTTCTATCACTATTATATTGAAAGGAAATGCCCGATTGCCGATTCCTGTGGGTGATGAGCTAATTTTTGTTTCTCCAGCCATTGGATCTTTTGTGGCTTAGCCTAAAGATCTTGTTATTTATCCTGGTTTTAAGCCTGCAACACAAGTAATATTACATATTTCCTCTTCTCAAATTATCCCTTTGTTTTATTTTATAATAAAATTTCCTTGTACATAATTTTAGTATTAAAAATGCATCAATTTATTCATCTTAAACATAGAAATTGAGAGGACCACAACAATCAGTGCCATCGAGACACCAAAAATTGATATATTCTCTTATTCGGTATGTGGAAACCTCGACAACATGAGTGTATGTCCACATGGATTCTGGAGTAGTGTCCCCTTATTCATCGGAAGATTTACAACAATTTGCTAGTATGGAAGAAATATTTGTTCAAATAATTGTTGTTTACATGAGGTGTGATCAATTTTTAGCTTAGCAATGCTTTTATTTTCAAAAATATTTGACGTGTAGTATATTAGTTATGTGTCCCAAATAATCTCTTTATAGATTTTTTGTATGGTATGTTGCAAAGGTCAAATTTAGAAAATAAGTATAGACTTGTTGAACCTGGAGTAATTGTTGAAGCACGAAAGACTTCACTTAGAGCTCGTGAGTTGGCCATGAGAATGGAAGTTTGCAACAAAGGTGAAATGATAGTATTTCCATACAATGCGAAGTAAGTTTTCTTCTTGTCAGTTTACTTTATAGTTCTGAGTACCAGCAATTTAATTTGTTTTTTGCTCATGATTTGGCCATGACTACTTTATTATTTTGATACTTGTATATGTAACCGTTGTTCTGGGTTTCTACTTTTATTTTGTGTGGTTTGACTTTGTTATATGTATATAACTATCACTGGATGTTGGTTGTTGCCGATCCATATGCTCAAAGTATCCAATTTTTTGATCCGCTTGGTCTTGATCCGCGTGATGACTTAAGATTGTTAATTCCAATATAAGTGTTTAGCTAATATATATAATAGATCCAAGATAATCTCGCCACCAGGTGCGGGCTAGGTCCAATAAATGTAGGCGTACTATGGCCACCTTCTTTTCCTCTGGAGTCTTGGCTGCTTCCAAGATAATCTCGATGTCCTGGAGCCAGGCATCAGCTACAATCGTGTCCTCGCTACTGTCAAAGAAGGGAGGGTTCAGGCGCTTGAAATTGTTGGCTGCACTGTTACCTTGGTAACCCACTCTGACTATGGCTAACTCTGTCACGCCCCGATTCCGTAGAATCGATAGTCGTCCCCCGGGCGTGATGCCGTGCAAGCCTAAGTTGCGCTCGCACTAGGCATAGTCATAAGGTTATCCGAAACACAACAACAAAAGAATGCGCAGAGTAAATTGAACACACATTATAGAGAAGGAAATTAAAGCTTTATTGATAATGAACATCATTTTTTACAGACTCGATACAAGGGCGCCGCGTGGGCTTTTTTCAAATTGACTCCATTACAAAATGAACGTCGACGAGATAGCCATTCCATACATTCATCCCTTGATTATACAACAAAAATTACAAAACCATCTGGGATGGTGGGAAGTCGCTCCATCTGTCTTCGATCTTCAACAGTGGAGTCTTCAAAGGTTTGATCCAAGCTTCGATGCACGGACGAAGCTTCAAAACACACGAGCGTTGCCTCCCTTCACGTAGCACGCTCCTCCCGATCTATCGCACCTGTAGAGAGAGCGAGGATCAGTACAATCAACATGTACTGGCGAGTGGCTAATTAATTTCCAGGCTCTCATTTGGTTCAAGAATTTAAATAAAAATCATACAACTTGCTTTTAGTGGTCTTTCTAGCCATCCTAGATATTTTTATAAGAAGCATTAAGTTACACCAAGATTTCCTCCGGCAGAGCGTGCCGTGCGACATAAAACTTACCATCCCTTTTCCTGTTAGTTGATAACAATTTATATCAAGTGCTTGATATGGAGGTCACTGGCATTAACTAGCCCTCTTGGACATAGCCTGGTAATACGGGACCCTTGCAACGCAAGTAGCGAGCTCCGATGCAAGTCCTCGTCTTACCGATTGCCTATTACCCAGCTCGGCTATAACCTGTTTCTTCCTAGGCCGAGTCGGTCCCGTGGCCCCGAGTTGCCGCTCGAAGAAACCATCGCCCTTGTCGACAAGTTGTCCATGACCGTGATAGCTTAACAAGGTATAATTTAGGGTACCGTTGGGGCTTGTTACATAGTCGATTCACTTACCTGGTTGTTTTGCTGGCCTAAAATAATTCTATCTCTTTTCAACACAACACATCTCTTTTCTCTTCTTGCACATAAGATTTGTATTCTTCAAACGAATCATTCGATTTTGATATCATTACCCGAGTTCTCATTTTGAAATCGAGGGTCGAGACGAAGAAGGTCAGCCACTCACCTTAGTATTTACTTGAGGCGAGAAACTGGTTGGCCGCGCTAGACGTTGCCTACGCGATCACCTGAAATCGTACAAGCAACCGATTAGAACACTGTGTTATTCAAGGAAATTCGATATGAATGCGAAGTTTGAAACGTAAGCCATGAAAACCATCGAAAACATTCACGAAAATGCATTCAGAAAACAAAGCCAAAACCAACACAAGCGGCGTGAAAAGCAGAGCAACGGGAGGTCTCTCCCGACTCAGCCGCAGAGTCAATCCTTGAGGTACAACTCGTTGAATATGGGACTTGGTTCCGAAGAAGCCATTCCATAACGGGGAATGGATCTTAATTCAACTGTTCCCGTTCGATCGATTCGATCGATCCCGACCGAGTCGATAGCGACAGTGTTCCTTTCTCGCGTACCCCGTGGATGAACAACGGGGCACGATGTAGGGAAGGGGCACTACACCATAACAAACTAAAAAAAAGTTTTATCCTCGGAACTTAAGAACATAACCTACCCCTATGAAAATAATGAAGGAAACTTTTCCTTCATCTCTAACTCGAGTTCCCATGTCGACTCTTCTGCCACATGGTTCCTCCAGAGTACGCGAACGAGAGGGATCGCCCGATTTTACAGCAGCTTATCCTTGCGTTCTAAGATTTGAACTGGCTCTTCAACGTAGGATAAGTCGGATTTAGCTCCAGCTGGCCAAAATCCACTACGTGGCTAGGGTCGTGCACGTACTTCCGCAGCTGGGAGATATGGAAGACATTGTGCACACCTTCAAGCGCCTGCGGTAGGGCAATTTTATAGGCCACTGGGGTGACTCGCTCGAGTATTTCGAACGGCCCAACAAATCTCGGACTCAGCTTTCCCTTCGCGCCGAACCGAGTAACTCCTCGCATAGGCAACACCTTCAGGAACACGTGATCGCCCACCTGGAACTCAAGCGATCTTCGATGGATGTCGGCATAGCTCTTTTGCCGACTCTGTGCAATCTTCAGTCTTTTTCGAATTAGCTTGACCTTTTCCACAGTCTGTTCCACCAGCTCCGGGCCGAGTATCTGCCGTTCCCCGACTTCATCCCAGCAAATGGACGATCTGTACTTCTGGCCGTACAAAGCTTCATACGGCACCATTTGGATGCTGGATTGGTAGCTATTATTGTATGCAAATTCCGCTAGCGGTAGGTGGACGTTCCAGCTTGATTTGAAGTCAATTGCGCAGAGCCGTAGCATGTCTTCGAGAATCTGATTAACGCGCTCCGTTTGGCCGTCGGTCTGAGGATGGTAAGCTGAGCTGAACTGCAACTTGGTACCCAGCGCCGACTGAAGGCTACTCCAGAATCGCGACATGAACCGTGAATCCCGATCAGAGACGATGGATACTGGAACTCCGTGCAGCCGTACTATCTCGTCAAGATAAATCTGTGCCAGGCGATCAACGCTCCAAGTAACTTTAATGGCGATAAAGTGCGCTGACTTGGTTAATCGATCGACGATGACCCAGATGGCGTCGTTCCCCCGCAGTGTCTTCGGCAGGCCAACAATAAAATCTATAGTGACGTGATCCCACTTCCACTCGGGAATAGCGAGGTTCTGCATCTCCCCGCCCGGTCGCTGATGCTCAGATTTCACCTGCTGATATGCCATGCATTGCGACACGAAGAGCGCCACATCTCTCTTCATCCCGTGCCACCAGAAGGTCGTGCGGAGGTCCTTATACATCTTGGTACTGCCTGGAATCTGGATGCAAGGTATATTTCGCACAATGCGCCTCCGACATTATCTCCTTTCGTAGTTCTGAATCATCCGGAACACATAGTCGGCCATTCATTCTCAGCACGCCGGTCTTATCTTCCGCAAAGTCAGTCGCACTACCTGTCGAAATTCGCTCGCACATTTTCTTCAGGTACGGATCATCCTTCTGAGCAGCCATGATCTTTTCCAGCAAACTCGACTCTAACTGCAGCTACGCCAACCGTACATCCCTGAATCGAACCCGGAGATCGATACCCATTTCTTCTAGATCTTGTAGTAGTCTGCGGTTGATGGATAGCGAGGCAAGATATTTTCGACTCAGAGCGTCCGCCACCACATTTCCCTTGCCCGGAGTGTAGTCGATCGTCAAGTCATAGTCTTTGATTAGTTCGAGCCAGCGTCTCTGTCGCAAGTTCAATTCCTTTTGGGTGAAGAGATACTTGAGGCTCTTGTGGTCGGTATAGATTGTGCACGCCACGTCATATAGATAGTGACGCCACAATTTCAACGTGAACACAATCGTCGCTAACTCCAAGTCATGCACAAGATAGTTCTTCTCGTGCGGCTTTAACTGTCTGGAGGCAAAGGATATCACCTTGTTTCGCTGCATGAGCACACGTCCCAAGCCCTGGCCTGAAGTATCGCTGAATATCTGAAAACCCTCTGGCCCATCCGGAAGTGCGAGTATAGGTGCCAAAATTAGTCGCTGTTTTAGCTCCTGGAATGAAGCTTCACAGTCATCCGACCACTTATACACGACGCCCTTTTGAGTGAGGCGAGTCAATGGCGATGCAATCTTCGCGAAGTCTTTCACGAAGCGTCGATAGTATCCCGCCAAACCAAGAAAGCTTCGAATCTCACTAGCAGACGCAGGCCGCTTCCAATCAGCAACAGCTTCCACTTTCTTCGGGTCAACTGCAATACCTTCGGACGAAATGATGTGACCAAGAAAGGATACGCTGCTTAGCCAAAATTCGTACTTACTCTGCTTCGTGTACAACTCATGTTCTCGAAGTGTCTGGAGCACGGCCCGTAGATGTTCTGCATGCTGTGCCCTGTCCTTCGAGTAGACGAGAATGTCATTAATAAAGACTACCACAAATTTATCAAGGAAGGGTCGAAATATTCGGTTCATCAGATCCATGAAGGCGGTAGGAGCGTTCGTCAGGCCGAATGGCATCACCAGGAACTTGTAGTGGCCGTATCGAGTGTGAAAGGCAGACTTTTGCACATCGTCTGAGTTGATCTTGAGTTGATGATAGCCTGAGCGGAGATCAATCTTCGAAAATATTGAGGCGCCTTGCAGTTGATCGAATAAGTCGTCTATGCGGGGCAATAGGTACTTGTTCCGGATGGTGGCCTTATTTAGCTCTCGGTAATCGACGCACAGACGCATGGACCCATCCTTCTTCTTTACGAACAATACGGGCGCTCCCCACGGTGACATGCTAGGCCGAATAAACCCTTTATCGAGTAACTCTTGTAGCTGGACCTTGAGTTCCTTCAGCTCGGCGGGAGCCATTCTGTACGGGGCCTTGGAAATCGGTCGAGTATCGGGAAATGTATCGATGCTGAACTCGATTTCTCGATCGGGGGGCATGCCGGGTAGCTCATCCGGGAACACATCGGGGAATTCTGCCACAATGTCGGTCTGACCCGCGTTTGCACCATCCTGTCGCATGTCTCGGACGGACGCCAAATAGCCTTCGCACCCAGAATGCAGCATCCTCCGAGCAGAAATCGTCGAAATCAGCATGCAGGTCGATAACGCCTCACCACACGAAAAGCAGAATTTAGGCACTCCTGGAATACGGAAGGTGACCGTCTTTCTAGTGCAGTCTATGGTTGCGTTGCACGGCCCGAGCCAATCCATTCCCAGAATAATATCTAAGTCCTTCATGTCTAGGACTATCACGTCAAGACCGATCTTTTGACCGCCGATACAGATAATTCCGTCGACGCAAGCTAAATTAGTGAGTATTGGTGTGCTCGAAGGTGTGCTTACGCTAAGATCGAGATCTAATGATATTATCGGAAATTTGTGCTCGACGGCAAAGTCCGTCGATATAAAACTATGCGAAGCACCTGAATCAAATAGTACACGAGCAGGCACATTATTGAAACTAAGTATACCTGTCACGACCATATCTGACGCAAGCACTTCATCGCGAGTCATGGCGTAGACGCGGCCCTGGGCATTGTGGCGACGGTCTTGGCCATTTTACGGCACAGGTTGATGGGCTCGAGGCGCTGGGACTTGATTCCCTGGACGGTGCTGTTGGGGCGCCATTGGACGGTGCTGTTGGGGCGCCGTTGGGTTCGGCCTTCTGGTTGGACAATCAGCACGAAAGTGGCCCCTCTTGCCACAGTTCCAGCATCCATCCTCTGGTATTCGGCAGTCGTCGATTGTGTGACCGAGACGGTGACATCGGTTGCAGTAAGGCCGTGGATTACGCCCTTGATACCTGCCTTGTGGCCCATTGTTCGGACGCTTGGTCACGTTGTTTTCTTCCGCGTGGCTAGGGTGTTTGTGATTGTATGTATGCACAACGCCGGCAGCACCTGGAGGGTATTGGCTTTCAAGGCGGAGGGCGTGGTTGAGGGACTCCCCCATCGTTTGGTATTTGGGAACAGACACATGGGCGTAGATAGATGGTCGTAGGCCCACTTCGAACCGTCATGCACAACTCGCCAGGGAGGACAGGAATTCTCCAGCAAACTTGGCTAACTTGTTGAACTCTGCTGCATACTGCCGTACCGTCATGTTCCCTTGCCTTAGCTGCATAAATTCATTCTCCTTCTCTTGTCGAATAGCTTCGGGAAGGTACTCGATCTCGAACGCCTCTCGGAAGGTGGCCCAAGATATTGCTGCTGCCTCGTTGTCGCGTCTGATTGCTCGCTTTTGCACGGTCCACCAGTCATGCGCGTTCAATCGGAGTAGAAGTTGAGCACATGCGACTTTCTTGGACTCATCGACACCCAGAAGCTCGAACCGGTCTTCCAACTCCTCCAGCCAATCGATCGCCAATGAAGGGTCTTCAGTACCGTAGAAGGAAGTACGGAAGCTCTTTGTAAATTTTGACACGTCGAAGTTGGAACTTCTCGGTGCTGCAGGCATAAGCTCGGGTACCTCCGGTTCGACTTTACTTTGTCTGGCCGCAGGCTCGGTCACGACAGGAGTTATCGCGGAGTTGTTGTTGTTGGCCACCACTGTCTGTACAATCTGCTGAAGAGTATCAAGCTGCTTCTGCTGCAACTTGAGTTGTGCATCGAATCGGGCCTCGAACTGGGTCTGGCGTGCCTCTACCTCCCGTCGATGTGCCTCTGTCTCCCGTCGATGTTGCTCATTCAGGCGTTGATTCTCCTGAGCTTGTTGTTGTTGCGCTTCCAGCATGCGCAACATCCGTTCCAAGGCATCGTTAGAGGGTCCGGGCCTCGAGCTACTCGAGCCGCTCGAAGCACTTTCTTCGTTCGCCGCCACATTCACCGCCGCACCTTCTGGGATTTTGAAGGTAAAAATACATTAGTCACACTACACCAAAATGACAAATTAGGAACACTAGCTAATTTTTAATCTGGAACACTTATTTTTTGTACCTAGGTTCTGGAACAGAAAACAAGCGTTCCAGACTAAATAAATCGTTCATAATATGTTCCATTTTAATTTTCAAAGAAAATATTTATATAGGTACACTTTTATGATGTTCCAAGTATGTTACAAATACCTAACCTCAAAACACTATACCTATAAACTATCGATCACTGTTGTCTCTCCTTAGTTCACCCCCACCCTCCCCCTTCCCCAATCATCTCTCCATTGGCAATCCACCAATCTCACTCTTCTTCTTCATCTTCTTCTTCAATCCATGAGTCCTTCTCGAAAATCTAATCCTAGAAATTAGCAAAAGCTCTCCATGGCGGGAGGAGGGAAGGTAATTGGGGAGGCGGCAACAAAGAAGTTGTCGTCGAGGAGCAGCAAGGCCGGGTTGCAAATCTCGATCAAGAGGATCGCTCTTCCTGATGACCGACAAGTACGCCGAAAGGGTCAACGCCGGAGCTCTGCTCTACCTCGTCGTCTTCTTCGAGTACCTTGCCGCCGAGGTGAATCTTACAGATCCATTCTTGTCTTATACGTCCAATTTAGGATAATAAATTAGGGTTTGTTCTAGAAAGTTTTGATTTTGGATTTTTTATACTATTTTTGTACAAATATATGTACAATTAGGTGTTTAATTCGACCAATCGAGCGGAGATTGATATTTCTTCTTCAGATTTTTTTTATTAATGTGTGAATTTAGGGACATTTTGGGATGCAATTTGATTTGGGGAAATTATTAAGAATTGAGTGATGACAAAGAGCTGTCTGTTCGGAATGCATGTATAGTTAATTCAATCTTATCCAAGAGCTGCATATATACATAGTTTATATCTAGTAGCAAGGGTTGTAGTTGAGGACAAGAGTATAACAAAATAAAAAAATGCATCGTCCCTCTTGGATTCTCTAAAATTGGTCTTGTGGTCCTCATAATTGTGTGTGTGTGTGTGTGCAGATCATTGGGAACTATCAAGAAATATGTGGATTGAAAATAGGATGGGGTGCTGGCAAGTTCATTGGCATTGTCATTCTTTTCTATCTACATTCTTGTTTTAATTTCTTCAACATGATTTGATTTTTTTTGCAGTTGCCGCAACAAAATTTATGGCATTTATTAGCGCTGCGATAGTCCATCGTGCTTGCGTCACTATGTGGTATTGCGTTCATCTTATGCTATCACTACCTGGTATTGTGTTCATCTTAAGTTGTTATATAGCATTTATTTTAATTTAGAGTACATGGCATCTCTAAAGTTTTGAGGCATCTCTGGAACTATAGACACGATAACTCTATGAGTATAGAAATTGTCCTTATGTGTGAATATTTGCTAGTGAAACTTGGCAGCCCTCACAATTCTCTTTTCCCTCACAATTCCCTTTTACAACCTTATTATGCTTTTACACCCTTTCTGATTGGCCTTTTTTATTTAATTTTATTTACCGAGTTGACTGAAAAAGAGACCCCCGATGTCGGTATAGGTCAATATCGATATCGGTCGGTATCGGATCGAGGCATGCCAAACCATATTATATCAGCCGTATCAGATTGATATCAGCCGATACTGTAAATTATGATCTGTCCTACTTGTATTAAATGAAGCGGTGCTTGACATCCATGTAGCACTCTATCTGCAATATTTATATTTCTATGCATTGTTAAGTGGATTAATTGGAGGATCCACCAATGTTTGTGAACCTCTTACAGCCAGATGTTAACTAAATAATCAACCCTAGTAGAATTAGGAAATTTGGAGGATTGTCGTGGAACTTTTGTGGCAGTTGGTGGGAAAGGAATCAAACTCATTTTTTGTTCAATGTCAAATATTCTATCAAGAGGCCTGGACAAGAATTCTAGTGTTTATGTTACAAGCCGATTTTTGTTGTCAAAGAAGCTAGAGCTTAGAAATAAAAGCTTGAAGGATGTCTAATCCAGGATTTGTTTACAAGTACTTCTAAAAATCAAGGATAGCATGTCAATTAAACGGCTACTTTACAGCTGTATAACCTTGGGTGCCTGCTTGCTGCTAAGAGAAACACATCAAACTTCTAGTGATATGAGAGATTAATGGAGAGGTTTGTCATAATCTGAGTAGGAGAAGATTCCCTATGATCAAACCACTATGACAAATTAGGCTTTTCACTAGTTATTTGATGATCATACATATCATAATGATAACAGCAGTGTTTATTGTAGTAAAAACTGCTAACATTTTGCAGTTAACCTTGATGAGACCCCATTTTTGCACTTATCGCACTAGTTTGCACCAACAAACTGTAATATATTGCTATAGATAAATTGAACCTTATCATAGTACTTTCTTAAGATTGTTTATATCCTAAGCAACTTTTCTTGTATGGGCCACTAGTACTATGATATCTTCATTTCTTTGCAATAAACTTGATACTGATAAATGGACCAGACAACACTTTTTTTATTTTGCATTCATCTTAGTCTACTAATAAAGGGATGTATACACTTTAAATGAGACATCATTGTAATTGTTTTGCAGATGGTCGACAGATTGGATCAAGGAACAATATCAGCAGAACTTGGACCTCTTAACTATAAGGGGCTTTTCAACGCAAAAAACTATAGGCTATCTTATTATTATGGGTTTCAAAGAGATCAGTGATAACATTTCTGTCTTTCAGGTAGTTTCAAAAGCCCTCTTCAGAGCACATATAGAAGGTCAACTTAAGCTACTATCTTGTTCTTACATATGAACTTCATCTCTGGTTATTTATACCTGAAGCCAAAGGTATGTGCTTGGGATGTATTTGTAGAGTGAGATTATTGCTGAACAAGAAAGATTTGTGGAGCCTGATCCAGAACTGCCTTTGGCCCTTTTAGATCAAAAGGAGGTTCGCAATTGTTCTCCTCTGTAACTTTTGTTAATCTATTTCATTTTCAATAGCTTCTACTGAGGATCTGTAATCTATCAGGCTGGGAAGAAATTGATACTGATCACCAATTCAGATTATCATATACAAATAAAATGATGCATCATGCCTTCAATAAGTTTCTTCCTAATGATATGGGATGGCGTGATATGTAGCTGGTTTATCTACTAAAGAAATCTACCCAATCAGTTGATGATAAATGACTAATACTCAATATAGCATACTATACTTTCTACTTGAGGCAATATGGTTCTTACTACATCTCCCGTCCCCTAAGGGATATTTGGTACCAAAACTTGTTAAACATGGGAAACATACAACATATATATCTATTTCCCTTCTCAAAGTTTGTTCAGATATGTCATTTGAGTTGCAGTAATGAGATTTGGACTTCCTAGTTCCTAGTACATGAGGAAAAATTGGGACACATCCTTTTGTTTATATTCAGTTAATATTTATTTTATGTTAATCCTCTGGCTCAACTAGATTCACCTAATTTGGTTGGATTATCCCACAGTTATCCTAAACTAATATAACCTGACCTGGCTTGGCTAAACTCAAAATGA
The DNA here is from genome assembly GCA_029216955.1 of Iris pallida. Lineage (NCBI taxonomy): Eukaryota > Viridiplantae > Streptophyta > Magnoliopsida > Asparagales > Iridaceae > Iris > Iris pallida. The sequence goes on along the minus strand of JANAVB010021791.1, from coordinate 3,408,741 downwards.
TCCTATATTATGACTTTACTGGTTGACTTGGCACAAAAGACAAATAAAAATGGTGTAAAGGTACCTTCAATGGGTTGCTGGTTTTTTTTTTTTCACTTGAGGGGTTTGCGGAACTGTGTCTTTCAGCACATCTTTGATGTTCGGTTCTTTTAGATGACCAGCATGTGCATTGTTTTCTGGTTCTAGTGTTTGTAGCAACCACAGGCATAGGCAACCTACAAGTCAACTCATAATGATTTAATAGCTTAATTCTAGAATTTAATATTAACTATAGTATGTAGGATAATATGAATTAAAACCATGTTATTATTCCAAAAATTGTATGCCTTGACTTGTCAGTAAATTGTGTAACTTGAAACTTCCAAAGCAAATGGAGGGAAATTTTGTTCCGGCTTTCTTTATGGAGTTGAAGGTCATTAAACATATTCTTTACATTGTTAGTTTGGATGATGCATATTGATTAATAGTTAGTACCATATTTCCAATTATACTATTGTCTGTTTCATTGTAAATGAGCAAAGCAACATATTAATGTGACTAGATACGACTGTGATATAATATGGAAAAGCATTATCCTTGGATCTTTAACTGTTCCAGTTGAAAGTGAATGCCAAACTGGAGCCATATGGTACATACTGGATAACACATTGGGCCAGGTATAGTTTTCCTCATAGCAATATATGCCCGTCATATTTCTGGAAACTTTATTGCATTACAATATAAGATATTTTCTTAATTTTTTAAGGTTTGTCTTCATATTAAAACAGTAAAGCTACCAGTTAGTTACTCTAGGTCATTTCTTTATTCCCTACTTGGTTGTAATTTTGCCTTTTAGTTATTATTTGCTTTATTTTCATCAGTCTAGTCATTAGATGATAAAGATATACTCTTTTTTTCATATATTAATGTGTTGAATCCCTGGAATTCAATACATATATTCTATTTAGCCATTATATGAATCTATCAAATGTTGTTGCTTTGATATGCATCAGTACTCTTGCTACCTCAATCTTTTGGCGGACATCCCCCATTCCGATGGCTACAATTTTCAACCTGTGTACTGGAGATGGTATATATAAATACTGGTTTGTGTCATTAAATTTGATCTGGCTTGATTAAAATGTGAAGAGCCACTTATGTAGGCTTTTGTAAATAAGATCATTAGGCAGAAAGATCACTACAAAATAGTGAGCTTATCAGACAATTAAGAATGATTTTTGAAGGTTTTATTATTAGCTGCACATTTATGATATCTAATCTGATGCCCAGGTATTGCTGACATAGTAGGAAGACGGTTCAGAAAGACGAAGCTGCCTTATAACCCTAACAAATCCTTAAGAGGGTAGTGTTGTAATGGCAATCGCAGGATTCATAGCATCCATTACGTAAGCTCAAGCATCATTGATAATATAGTCTTCTGCAACTCAGTAAATGTCTTATTATCTGTATCTTTGGCCTCCAGGTATATGCACTACTGGTACACATTTGGGATCATGGAAGAAAGCTTGGGAATGACGCCTGCTGCCTGTTGGTATTGCTTGTTGCATCGTTCGTAGGGTCATTACCTATAAGTTTGGAAATGGATGACAATTTGACTATGACTTTGACATCTCTGTTGGTTGGTGGCCTTATTTTCTAATTTTGTAAGTCAAAATGTCTATGTTGTATGTTGTACGTTGTATCTTATGAGATGTAGTGTATGTGGATAAATGAGCACATTTTCGTGTCTCAGAAATTTCTTATAATAAAAAAGACGACGTCTCAACCTGTAGCTTAATGTTGAATCGTGTATCATATTAATATAGCAAATGTGTTTGGTTGGTACTATAATTTGCTTAAATGTTCTCTCATTGATTGTTTGTTGCGCTTAAACTATTACTTCATTTGTGGCTTTAGCATTACTTGATTTATAGTGAAAAAAGGTAATGGATGAAAGGATAATTTGCTCTACCTATATTCCAGATATCATCATTTAATGTACTAACTTGAAAAATATGATAACTATTATGTGTTTCCATGTTCAGTTAGAAATTATTAGATTTAATTGCGGTTCAAATTAAAAATTGGAATAAAAAATGAAATTAATAAATAAATAGGAACGTTAATAAAGTGTTGTAAAGCTAGCTACAACAATATGCAAAAGTGTTGCAAATTAAGTTTAGGAGCGGGTTTAAAGCGTTTCAAAATAACATTTAGAAACGTTTCCATGGTGTTCCAAAAATAATTTAGGAACACAATATATATGTTCCAACATCTACTTTTGGAACATGTGATAACCGTTCCGAACAAAATTTAGGAACACATTATAATTGTTCCAAATATTGCAACGCCACTTTTAGGAACGGTTATGATATGTTCCTAAAAATATTCGGAACATGTAAAATATGTTCCTAACTGCCTTTTTTGGTGTAGTGATATGGGCTACTATACACTTCCCTTTTGTGATCCGGATGCTCCGCTGGAGATACGGTGTGAGATGACCCTAATTTTACTAACGGCCACTGACGTTCTTCGTAACATCATACTCTTACTGATTGGGCCTCTGGTGCCCCATGGGGTACCATGTAGATCCCATTTTAGGCATGGCCCATGCGTTGGAGGATGTTCTTAAAACTCCATACACTTAGAAAGGTTAGGCTACCTTATATGTTAGGTATGAGTACTCTTGGTTTGGGTACTTGTATCTGACCGTGGCTTGCAATAGTAATTTGTCCCGGACTAGTTTGCCACATCTTGTCCTTATTTGGTTGTAGGTGTGGCTCACTACTCCGATGAAAAGGTACTGAACCCTATTGTGGCCCGGATACCATATTAGATTCGTGACTTGGAAAGATACTTCATCGTGGGTTAGTGTGCCATCTCCTTTTCTTGTTTGGTTGGGGGATGATGCGCTAATTCAAGGGTGGAGTGTTGGACCATGTTATGATCTGATTGACTTATTGTTGAGCAGTATTTATTCAGTTTATATGGCATGATATTATGTATCTTGTTACGTCCCTCTGAGGACCTGGTGATCTCTTCAGGTGTGTGTTCTTGTCCTCCGCAGGTATTCTAGCCGAGATCGTGATCTTCTCTATCCCTTCGAAGATGATGTATCTTGGGTCTTTCTTGCTACCTTCGCTACATCTTTTCATATGTCATGTACTTCTTTTCTTTTAAATAGTTGGAAGTGGATTTATCTCCGCCCAACAAACTGTATAAAGACAAATCATGGTTATTATATGACATCTGTATTTCTTTCATTTTGTGGATGAGATTAGTAGCAGTGGTTTTACTGCATTTACAGCTTACGTATATTTATTATACGGCTGACATGTCTACTCTTTTAGTCCTACGTATTTTAGGACTGGGGCGTTACATATGCTCATGCCACATGTTCATGCTTCTGTTCAAATTATCCCGAGCTTGACCTATGTTCGGGATACATTAAAGAGGGTCTTGTAGAAGCATGAAAAATCTTCGCTGATAACATTCCTCCACCATAGCGCAGATGATATAAAGGTGCAGACCGAGTATAAAAAAGACAACAGAAGATACAGAAAGAAGTTCTGTTATTATTATGCCTACAAAGATCTAGTACAGATTCATCAAGGCTATACGTAAAGGACTAATCCTACTTCTTCTACAAAGGATCGATCACAGGTTCAGTAGACTCTAGTAGAGTCTATAATAGACTTAGTCTTCATCAAAGTGCAGGCGTCTTTCTTCTTGGTACGCATACTAGAAGATTGATCTCTATCAAGGCGTATTTTGACTTTCTTTTACGTGCAACCCTCCAAACGCGCGTTAATTGCTCGACCAAAGCAAGCAACTTCCTAAAGCAGCTATTGGCCCGAGTTCCCTGAAGGCACAATAGGTCGCAAAGCCCAGGATGGGCAGAGCAGAGTACAACCTGTAGCGCTTCAGGCTGACAATCGGACCAAACTCGGTCGTTAGGACCTCTAAGACCTCAAAGACGTCGCCTAGAGTCAAACAACTTAGGGAAGATACTTGGATACTTCTCAAGAGCGGTGACGGCTCCTTCTACAAAGAGTTCTTCTACTAGAACATGTCTCCTTCGAACAAGAGAAGCCCCAACCAATAGCCGACTTATGCAAGGCCAGTGGTCGTCTGAAGCTAAGTCTGGATCAAACATGGTGGTGAAGGGTGCCAGAAAGAAGATAGTGACTCTTCAGTGGAAAACTTCCCCTTCTATAGGACTGTGTTTCTTTGCTTCTAAGGCACAAACAGTACATCTCCTTCTTAGAAGCATAGACCGCTGCTTCGATCCAAGTACCCAACCCGTTCAACGATCCCTTTTCTCAGCAAAGACTTGGAAGACACCATTTTCCACTAGCACAAGCCTGACTGCTACTCTAAAGAACAATAAAATGGTCTATCTGAAGGTGCAGCTTAGTCGTTGCCCTAAAGCATAGTGACTTTATCTGAAACACGGCCTACTCGTTGCCCCTAAAAGCATATAGGCCATGTTGTCTTCGAAATATAGTCTACTTGTCGTCCTAAAGCACAGAGGCTCAGTCGTCTCCAGAAGCACAGTCTAGTCGTTGCCCCAAAAGTGTACCCAGCTTTGCCTAAAGCAGAGATGGCATGGTCCCACCCAAACGGTTTGCTTAAACCGTCTCTCTCAAAGATAGGATTGGGATTGATCAAGTTGATAAATGAGAATATCTTATCAGATTAATTTAAATCTTGGACGAAGATTACATAAAATCCAAATCTGAGATGAAATTCCAAGATTTGCTCGGCTACATCAGAACAAGCAAATCGGCATGTGCCACATGTCACCTCCTTCGGTTATTTTGATAACCACCCGAGATCTTATTTGAGGGGAATATCAACACCCGCCACGTGTCAGTGCCACAGAAGCCCGTACCGTGCAAGAACGACAAATTTTTTCATATCTCGAAACCTTAATATACATCGCATATATGCCCCTCTTCCCTATAAATAGGAGAGGTTTTCCTCCAATAACATGATCGACAATGAGAAGAAGATCCATAGAATTATCAAAATCTTCAACTTCGGCGTCCTCCTGATCGACAACCCTAGAGTTCCATCGAAGGCACCAGAAAGTCAGAGCAAGTCTCTTATCATCATCGAATCGTCAACAGAGTAAAGGAGTCGCTGTAGTACTCCATCTCCACCGTCACACTTTCCCAGAAACTTTTGTACTTAGATTTCTTCGTATAAGAATCGATTGTACTCTTTTTTATGTTCAATATACAAAAAGTTTGTTCAACCTTTTGTCATGTCAAACAAAGGTCTGCAGGTTGAAAATGTCCCTCTATGGACCGAAGCAGTCTCCTCGAGCATGGTTTGACAAATTCAGGAGGGTGATGTTGGGAATGGGTTATTGGCAGATCAATACTGATCATACTGTATTCTTCCATCGGAGTGGAGGCCATATCACCATGATTGTGGTGTATGTGGACGATATAATTATCATATGACATGATGAGCTGAAGATCGCCCGACTCAAAGGGAAGCTTGGCAAACAATTTGAGGTGAAGAAACTTGGCCTTTTTCGGTACTTTCATAGGATTGAGATTTCTCGAGAAGCAGAGGGGATTATTTTCTCCCAGAGAAAGTATGCACTGGACCTTCTAAAAGAGACAAGGATGTTAGGATGTAAACCTACAGCGAAGCCGATAGATCAGAGGTTCAAGCTGGCTGCTGAGGCTGGGGAACGAGTTGACCGGGATAGATACCAGAGACTTGTGGACAAGTTGATCTATTTGAGCCACATCTGACCTGATATCTGCTTTCCAGTAAGTGTGGTGAGCCGCTACATGCATGACCCATGGAAGGGTCATATGGATGCAGTGTACCAGATTCTGAGATACTTGAAGGGTGCCCCCGGGAAGGGACTGATATTCAGAAAGAATAATCACGTGAGCATCGAAGGCTACTGTGATTCTGACTAGGCTAGCTGTGCTAATGATAGAAGATCTACCTCTGGATACTGCATATTTGTAGGCGACAACTTGGTCTCTTGGAGGAGTAAAAAGCCGTCAATAGTGGCCAGATCGACAGCTGAAGTGGTATACAGAGCTACGACCTTGGAAGTTGCATAGCAGCTATGGTTAAAGAATATGCTGGTGGTTCTGAAGCTGGATCAATGAGCCAATATGAAGCTCTGGTGTGACAACCAATCAACTATTAGTATTGCCAAAAATCCAATACAACATGACAGAACCAAATACATCGAGATCGATAGGTTCTTCATCAAGAAGAAGTTGGATAGTGGACTACTGGTGTCACGTCCCGTATCTAAAATTCAACAGTAACGTCATGAACACATCCCGGGCTACGTGCGGAATTTGCGATTGTCGCCCGTTAAATATCAGAATAGAAAATACAAGGAATTGTTGAATATATTTCATTTACACAACTATAACTATTATACATCAAACGCTTTCTAAGAGTACAGGTTTATTACAATAAAATAATTTATATATAACTGGCTACAAAATGTTGTTGACCGTATCTTGAGATTCTCCAGATAGTCTACTCCTCGATATATTCTTCGTCATACAGAGGTAACATTTCTGCAGGTGCATCATCTTCCCCTGGTGAACAAATACTAGGTCGTTTAGAAATGACAAGCAAGTCGTCGGTCAAGGACGTTAAGGAAATATGAAAATATGAATAAATTGCAAGATTGTTTTAAAAAATTAGGACAAAATAAAATTGATCTAGAATTTTATCTAAGTCCAAATATAGTGAGTACAATCTTAGGTGTCTAAAAAAACCTATTTCACTATCACAACCACAGGCATATGTCCTATATGATGCACATGCAATTATTTTGGAGAACTACCTTTGAATATTCTTCTAAATAGTTTTTCGACAACAATCCCGTGTATCAGGAATTAGGCTATGACTTGGTGCCATGGTGCTTAGAATTCGGCCCTGCCTCTCTTGGGCTTAAATAGGCTAAGTCTCTCTAGGACTTAGAAAATTCACCTATTCGATGTTGCTGTCGAGATAGGTGTAAAGATTGGATGGCACGGGATTTAATCCGGCCCTGCCTCTCATGGGCTAAACTAGATGGCACGGTTTGTTAAAATTCGGCCCTGTCTCTCATGGGCTAAGTGAGCTAAGCCTCACATACGCAATTCGTATGGACCTACGAATGAGCTTACATATTGATCAGCTTTGGTTTATACTTATGTTGCGGAACTATTTAAGTGATATTCGGGTTTTTCTCCCCCGCCCAATGCTTTCTAACTAACATTCACAATCAATGTAATTTATTATCTTAAAATTTATTATGCTCTGTTATACCATGTATTTCATCAATAGGCAGTATATGTAGCTAAGATGCTGGGGCGCATCTTATATGTATTAATTGAATTGTTCTCGAAAATCAGGTATTCCGAATTATTATGGAATTACCGAGTAAGGAAGTATACTCATAAAAAAATTGGCACGTAGCAGAATTATAGAGAAGTTAAGTTAATGTTGCACTTGCGTGTCACGTGTCCGTGTCCTACGTATCCTAGGCCCCTTCTAGGTTGTCTTCTAGTTATTTGTTTAAGAGGGTCTTTCCTAGGTAATTTCTAGGTTTATGGAAATAAATCGATTTCTCTAAAAGTCGAGAATTTGCCCCTCTTGGAATTTCCAAAAACTTCGGCAGAGTCTCCTTTGTATTTGTTAACTCTGAAAAATTCACAAGAGATAAAACAAGATATAATATAACCTTAGGTTCGTCGACCCCTTTGGTGGGCAACTCTCAACACCGGAACCACGCATTATAATATCATGGATTCGTCGACCCCTTCGGTGGAGCAACCCTCAATACCGGAAACTCACGCAACATTATATAAAGTGTCATTTAAAGTTTTCTTACCTTGGCAAGCAATTCAAGCAAGTAATCAATTGTCTTGAGTTATTGCAATTTGCTAAATATTATCCAAATTCAAAATAGAATTATTAGTAGCACAAATTATATCAAAATCTTGATTCCAAGTGTCCTGACGTGCAAAATAATTTTATATCCTTTGTAACATTGGCTTGGTATAAATTATATACCAATTTAGATTTAAATTATCAACTAAATCCCTACTTGCCACATATACTTATGTGTTCAGCTTCTTGGGTATGAATAAGAGGTTAAAAATTGAGATTTGATAGATATAGGGTCACTTTGATATATAGAAACTTGTAAATACTTAATTTAACTAATTAATCATGTCAATATATGTCAATTTGGTATATTTTATAAAGTGGACAAAATTGATATTATTGTGTCAAACTAACAACTTGTCAACCTTACATGCCCAGATTATCCCAAAATATAAGTATCATACTAAGGAGTGTAAGTTCCATGTATAGAAATAAAGAAGAATTGTGTATGTGTTGTGTATGCAAGTGGTACTAAGAATTATAATTACCCACAAAATTTATAGGTTGTGTCCACATATTGTATCAAGGTACATGTATATATAAGTAGTAGGTATTCATGTATATTTACGTAATTCATGGTTATGTTTATTATATATATATATATATATATATATATATATATATATATATATATATTTTCTATGGTTTATATATATATATATATAAATATATATATAAATATATATATTTAAATATATATAAAACATATAAAATGTATATATATATATATATATATATATAATTACACAATTTCTCATGTGTATATATATATATATATATATATATATATATATATATATATATATATATATATGGGTTAATTAGTTGTACCCCCCTATGGTTTGTACGTATTTTGGTAATTGTCCCTGTTGTTTTAAAAATAAAGAACACCCCCTGGTTTATAAAGTTAATTAGTTGTACCCCCCTGGTGCATAGAAGAAAATGAGTGGAAAATTAAGCAGCCAGGGGGGTGTTCTTTATTTTTGAAACAACGGGGACAGTTACCAAAATACGTACAAACCATAGGGGGGTACAACTAATTATATATATATATATATATATATATATATATATATAAATAATTAGTATATATATATATATATATATATATATATATATATATACTATATCATGACAACGCGTTCTCTTCCTCCTGTGAAGAGCGCCGCGTTGTGAAAACCCTAATTCCACCGACCCCGGCTTGCCCTTTGGCCGGGCCGGCATCTTCTTCTACGGTTGGATCTCTTGACCATCGTAGCTTCCAGCGGTTTTCATGGCGTCCAAAACTTTTGCGGAGGCGGTTGGTGTGACATCGGTGCCGCAGCTAATCTCCATCCGCTTTCCATCCTTTTCAAAGGGAGTTCTTGTCGTCTCCTTCTCGGAGGAAGATGAACAGATTCTGATCCAACCATTCCGGTTTGCCTTAATTGGGAAGTTTTTCCATGCCTGACCTCCGATCGACGTGATCCGAAAAGCCTTCATGGGGTTTCAGTTTGCTGGCGAAGTCAAGGTAGGTGTCATTGACCCTAAACATATCATTATTCGGCCTTCTCTTGAGGCTGACTTTCTCCGGCTGCGGGCAAGGGAGACGTGGTACGTTTCGCGAGCCCCCATGCGGGGTTTTCGCTGGTCGAAGGACTTCAACGCCTCTCACGAGTCTCCTTTGGCTCCAACATGGGTTTCTCTCCCAGGATTGCCACATCAGCTGTTTGGCAAAAATGCGCTTTTCTCTATAGTGCTTGGTATTGGAACCCCGCTGAAATTGGACAAAGCTACAGAAGAATTTTCTCGCCCTAGTACGGCTCGTGTCTTCGTTGAAGTTGACGCTAGTAAGCCTCTCCCTCCGGTGATTCGTATAAACTTGCCTAGTGGCCGCACTATATTTCAAAAGGTAGAATATGAACACATCCCAACGTTCTGTTCGATCTGCAAGCACCAGGGCCATAAGAAAGACGCCTGCAAATCACTATCTACAAATCAGGAAAACCCCTCATAACAGGAAAATAAAGAGATCATGGTGGAGGCTATCAATACTTCCGGTAATGGGTAAAGTAGAATAGAAAGAGGAGAACCATCTAATCTTCATACTAATGCTCCTGTCATTAATGATGACGGGGGACGGGTGTCCAATCAGACCATTAATGACTCTGCACAGGCAATTACTGCCCAGCCGCCATTGGGTAACATGCAGGACACGTCAGCTAATGAAGCTCTCGCTATTGGCGGCTCGCGTCCTGATTTGGTACCGACATCAACTGTCTGCGCCATCACTTCTCCAACTTTATCTCCTCTTCAACATTCATCGCCTCGCTTGCAACCATCTTCAAACCCTCCTACTCACCCTGAGGCGTTGGAGGAAGGAGAACTCCGATCCTGGGCTGACGAAGTAGAGGCTGCTGATCAAGCTGACCCTTCTGTCTAAGCTGAAGACTCAGAGGCAACTGTCGACCCTGCATGCCCATATGACGCTTCTCAGGGGGATCAGGAACCAGATGGCCTCCCTCCCGATTCAGGTCTCCAGGCGGAAGAGACTCAACTCCCGCTCCCTCCAGCTGTCCCAGGTGGACAGAAGATAAAGAAGGCACCTCCCCCAGCCACCACCCGCATCCTCCGATCAGCGACTAAGGTCACAACAACTCCTCTCTCCTCCTCCTCCCTTAATGACTAAGATCCTTAGTTGGAATATTCGGGGGATAGCCAATCAAATGGCTTTTAAAAGACTTAATTCCTTATGTCGTACGAATAAAGTCCCTATCGTCATTATTATTGAACCTAAATTGCAGCCTGCGAAGCTTCTTTCTTTTCAACTCAAACTGGGCTTTCAGAGCTCTTACTGCAACTCTAAAGGGAATATCTGGATTATGGCTCGCTCTGGATCTTTGCTCTCAGTGGTTGATTCATCTGACCAATGTCTTTCTGTCACTGTCTCCTCTCCTCTCTTCCCCGAGACTTCTTTACTAACGGCTGTGCATGGTAGTAATACGAAGGAGGGTCGCATGATTCTTTGGCAACAGTTACTTTTGGCCCGACAACGTTGGAATCTTCCTTGGCTGGTTTGTGGAGATTTCAATACGATTACGAGCTCGGAGGAGAAGTTTGGGGGTCTTCCTCCATGTTCTATATCTATCAAGGAGTTTGTCGAGTTTCAAGTGGCAGCAGGCCTTACTAAAGTTCCATATGTTGGTAATCGCTATACATGGGTGGACAGACAATGTGGGTCACCTAAGATGGGTTCGCGTCTGGACAGGGTTTTGCTTGATCATAAGTGGCTAGCTTGGGCTCCTTTGACAACATCTACCCATTTGAATAGATCGGAATCTGATCATTCTCCTATTCTCCTGTCTATTGAAAGTGAGAAGCCTACTACACCTAGGCCTTTTCGCTTTCTTCATTTCTGGAAGGATCATGGGGACTTCTTAACTGTGGTTGAGGATGCATGGCTCTCTATTAATCACTGTAATAGCCTTGTTCGTATTGGTCTTCGATTTGGAGCCACGAGAAGGGCTCTTTCGAAGTGGAGTCGGGCCACGTTTGGTGACATTTTCCAAGAGGTTAAAAAAGCTGAAGACGCTGTTACTTCCATCGAAGCA
>JANAVB010021791.1:3239743-3392243 GCA_029216955.1 Iris pallida | reverse complement strand
TCCCGGTTGGTAGAGGAGTGAAGACATTCGTACGTGTTCCGTTCCGTCATCCTGGCACATGGGAGAGTCATCTTCGGGCCAGCTGGATTTATGGACGGATGTCGGGCGCCCCATGCAGGGAGGATACAGCATTCCGGGTTCGTGTCTGGACGGGCAGACGGGGCCAGAGCGGGGTATTTGCCCCATCGCTTTATCGGACCTTTCTATCATTATCCATAGTCAGCTGGGACAAGGTGTCATAGCGGATGGTTCTGACACGGAAGAACACAGCTTAGTGCTGTGGGAGGAGCCCGTCCTTGGCCCCATCTGCGTCTAGGGTGATGATCCCTCTCTGAGGGATGATATGGTTTCGTTGCCTGAAGATAGAACTTCCATTATCCTCCCGGAGTGTCGTGAAGAGGGCTGGCAGATGGTACCTTTCAAAAAGGCAGCGGGTAAGCGAAGGAAGTCGATGGTGCTTCAGTCGGATCGTCTTCTTCGATCACATGCATCCCGGGATAGGCGGGACCCCCAGAGGGTCCATGGTTAATTTCCTTATTTGGAATATTCGGGGGACGGCGAACAGATCTACTTTATGCCATCTCAGGTCCTTGTGTCGGACCAACTCTATCCAGGTTCTTACTATTATTGAGCCCAAGGTGATATCCTCTAAGCTCATTTCTTATCAATTGAGGTTGGCTTTTGATAATAGTTGTTGCAATGAAAAGGATAATATATGGTGTTTTAGCAAGTCGGGTACTGGGCTCAACTGTATTGATTCCTGTGATCAGGTTATCACGATACAACTTTCTCTGAGCTATTTCTCGGATCCGGCACGATTGTCTGTTGTTCATGGCGCAGGAACACGTCAGGAGAGGAGGCGTCTATGGCGGCACCTCCTGGACGTCCAAGCCAGGGACTTTGTCTTGCCTTGGGCTGTGGGCGAGGACTTCAATATAATTGCTTCTCCGGACAAGAAATTTCGAGGCCGGCCACCTGACACGCTGGCCATTGCGGACTTCCCTGACTTTCAGTTGGCGGCCAGGCTCTCTGATGTTGGCTTCAGAGGGAGCACTTTTACTTGGGTGAATGGTCAGTCTGGGGTTGACCGGCAGGGATCCCGTCTTGATCGTTTGTTGGCGACGAGTTCCTGGCTGGATGGAGTCCAGGTCTTCTGCGAGCATCTCAACCGGGCAGAATCTGATCACGCTCCTCTCTTGATATCCTGCTAGCCAGTTACTTCCTTACAGCGTCGAGGTTTTCGTTTCCTCGACTTTTGGACATCTCACCATGATTTCCTTATGGTGGTTGCCCGGGCTTGGGAATCCTGTTGGCATTATGATGCGTTAGAGCGTCTGGGCATGCGCTTGCGGATGATGGGACAGGTCCTGGCCGGCTGGAGCAGATCTACTTTTGGAGATGTTTTTCAGGAGGTCCGTCAGGCAGAGGACGTTGCCTTGGCAGCAGAAGAGGAATACGAACTTCATCCTTCAGAGAGGGGTAGGGCTTCCTAGATGGAGGCTGTAGCCAGACTGAAGCAAAAGGTCCGTGTTGAGAAGTCTTTCTGGAAACAGAAGGCCAGACTGAAATGGGACCTGGAAGGAGATAAGAATACTCGATTTTTCCATGCGTGCACCCAGAGTAGGCAGAGAAAGGCTGCTATCCAGAAGATTATTCATGCTGATGGTACAAAAATAGGCTCTGATGCGGAGGTGGCGACGGAGGTCTCCTTATTCTACTCTAAGTTGTTCCGAGCTGAGTTTATTATCGATGATGATGACTTCCTCGATGTCATTCCCAGCATTATCTCTGGGGAGGACAATTCTGATCTTGTCCGGTGTCCGGATAGATCAGAATTACTGAAGATTGTTCGTGGGATGGACCCGTCTAGCGGTACCGGGCCTGATGGTTTTTCTGGGAGATTTTTCTCTTCTTGTTGGGATATTATCGCTACTGATGTGGAGGAAGCCATTGGCTCTTTTTTCTTGGGTGGTCACCTTCCGGCTTCTATATCCGATATTTTCTTATTCCTCATCCCCAAAGTCGAGCAGCCCAGGAATCTTTCAAATTTTCGTCCTATTAGTCTTTGTAATTTCTGTAACAAGATTATTTCCAAGATTCTTGCTTGCAGGTTACGAAAATTTCTTCCAAAAATTATTTCTCCGGAGCAAAGTGCTTTTGTTAAAGGGCGTGAGATTGTTAACAATATAATTATTACCCAGGACATAGTGGCATCTATGAGGGAACCAAATCATGGTGGCAACGTGGCAATCAAGCTTGACATGCATAAGGCTTATGACAGAGTTAACTGGCATTTCCTCTTGCGGGTTCTTCGGAGATTTGGCTTTAATGAAGCCTTCTGTGATATCATTTATCGTCTCCTGGCGGACATCAGGTATGGGGTTCTTCTCAATGGAGCCCCTACATATTTCTTCCCGACGACTAGAGGGATCCGTCAGGGGGATCCTCTTTCCCCCGCTCTATTCATTATTGCCGCGGAGGTGCTTTCTCGGAACCTCAAGCTGCTTCAAGACACAAATCGGAGATCTTCTTTTCATACTCCGATAGGGGTCCGCGTATCTCGAACCTGGCCTACGCGGATGATGTTCTTATATTCACTTCGGAGGACATTTCAGGCTTGAGAGCTCTTCAGCAGGTGTTGCATCGTTATGAGGCTGTATCTGGTCAGAAGATTAATTATTCCAAGTCTGCCTTCTATACTGCGACTCCATTGGCCGAGGCTCGTGCATGGACTATCTCGTCTTTATTTTGCTTTTGCACCGTTACTTTGCCTCTTACTTATTTGGGTTGTCCTTTAACGTGCGGGAGAAGGAATGCGGGGATGTTCAGGGATCTGCTTGATAAAATAAGATCGAAGCTTACGGGATGGCAAAACAAAATTCTATCTCCTGGGGGTAAGCTGGTTCTTATTAAGAATGTTCTCATTTCTATCCCTATGTATACTTTGGCAGCATACTGCCCACCCAAAGCCATTATCAGGGTGATTGAGAGGATGTTTGTGGCATTCTTTTGGGGTAGTAAGGATGGTGTCGCTAGGAGGAGTTGGTTGGCGTGGCGGTTTGCTCTCGGACGAAATCTGAGGGGGGTCTTGGGATCAAGTGTCTGAAGGATATTATGGATGCCTTCTCTATAAAATTATGGTGGAAGTTGCGGCATGGGAGGGGACTTTGGGTGGAGTTCCTTAAATCGAAATATTTTCGTCAGCGTCATCCTTGCGAAGCTTTCGTGACGTCCAAGAGTTCTCTCATTTGGCGACAGATTTTACGGGGGAAGAAATTGGTGGAACCTCATATATTTTTAGACTTGGCCGTGGTGAGGGCTCAGCAAGGTACGAAGCATGGATTCCGGGAGGCCCTCGGCTGGGTCGTGATGTTGATCCGAGGGTCGATGGTATGGCTAAAGGGGCCAGGCGTGGAGCGGGGAGACGGCCGCGGGGGCGGGTGAGGGCCCAGGAATTGATGCCTGGGATTCCTGGGCTGGCGGACCATTCCTCGGTTTCCTGGGGGGCGGGCGCTGATGTGGCGGCTACTTCCTAGCGTCGGGCGCATCACCCAGGGCGGGTAGCGGTGGGTGGTGGCACTGGAGAGCTTCAACGGTCGGCCAGACTGGCCGGAAGGGTGGTGTTCCATCCTCATCGACCGGTGATTGTGAGGGCACTTTCGGACAGGGGATGGAAGATCCGGAATTCTAGGGCGAGGAACTCGGACAATGGAGGTCCTGCTATCCGATCGTTCTGGTCCGCCGAGGGTTGGAATTTGCCATTGGTTTTGGAGCATTTTGGAGAAGAGGCTGTGCGGCGTCTCATTGCGACAAACCTGACTTGCACTACGGTGCCTAATTCCTTTGTCTGGGGTGATCGGCATGGATCTTTCTCTCTAGCAGCAGCATGGAGGTTGTGTCGGATTCATCATCCAACCTCTTCCTTAATTTCTCATATCTGGGGCCAATGTATTCCAGCAAAGTGGAGCATTCTGATGTGGCAGGTCTGCCACAGCCGACTTCCCACTGATGACAACATTCAAAAGATCGGCTTTCATATGGCATCCAGGTGTCATTGCTGTCAGGACGGGCCTGTGGAGACACTTCAGCATACTTTCTTCCACGGGGGTCTTGCCTTGGAGGTTTGGTCTGTCTTCCGGGGTTTCTTCAAGGTTCGGATGCACCATGAATTTTTGGTCTTTCCCCAAAGTTGGTGGCGTGGCCCGGACAGTCACCATCGGAGATCCTTGGCCGGGGCGATTATTTGGGTGCTTTGGAAAAACCGGAACAAGCATCGCTATGAGGGGCGTAGTGCTGGTGCTGCTTTCTTGGTCCAGGAGGTGAAACGACAGTTTCGGAAGTCGCTTTCGGGTTGTCGTCATCTTCCGCCTATCCTGCAGTGGGCATTGGAGTAGTGTACTTTTGTTTGCTTTATTTTCTTTGTTACCATTTGAGGTCGGATGTACTCATTACCCTCTTTTCTAATAAAGGTAACGGTTTCCAAAAATATATATATATATATATATATATATATATATATATATATATATTATATATATATATATATATATATGTGTGTGTGTGTGTGTGTGTGTGTGTGTGTGTGTGTGCGTCCAATTTATGTGTCTCATGGTTATATCCATACATTCCTCTTTATATATATATATATATATATATATATATATATATATATATATATATATATATATATATATATATATATATATATATTAATTTCTATACTTAATCACAACAAAATTTTAATATAGAGTATACAGAAATATTCTCTACAAAATTCAAGCTCATATACACCTTACAATCTTAAAAAGTTGGATTTTATCAATAGTATTCATAATTTTCAGAATTGAATCTAACAAAATTAACTCAAAATAATTAAGAAAGCCAAATTTTAAAATAATTTTAAGAGAAAAGGGGGAGAGGACTTGTCTTGGTTTGATGATGACCTAGATTTAGCTTTTCCAACTTCTTTCTAACATAATACCCAAATTAAAGATTTGTACTAAGTATATATGCATTTATATATATATACCCAATTTCTTCTTGAGCTAGAATTGAAATTGGAAGGGAAGGAGAAGGGGATAAAGGAATTCTACCTAGGTTTATTGGAAGAGGAAGAGGAGGAGGAGAAGGAGGAGGTACTGGAGGTGGTGGTGGCCGACGATGGGTAGAAGACGGCGGGACTGTCGGCAGTTGGCGGCGGCAGCCGGTGGCTGGCGATCGGCGGGAGCGGCAGCAGCAACCGCAGCAGTAGGGGCAGCAGTAACAGCTACAGTAACAGCAATGGAGGATGGGAGGAGGAAGAGATTTGTGTATGTGTGTGTGTGTACAGAAAGGAGAGGGAATGAATGAAGAAGAGGGGAGGGAAGGGGTGTCATATAAGAAGAGTCCTTCTCTTCATGAGTGGACATGTGGCATGACCAATGCCACATGTATTTAGAGGATGGACACCTCACCTCTACTTGATGACACATGGCTTGGAGGTTTCCATTATTTGACACCTATGTTAAATGAGTAGGTAAGCCAATTGTGCAATTGCAAGAATTTCCTAGGGGTCCAAATGTAACAATTATATATAGAGAAATTATATATCTTTAAACAAGATTTATTATGATTATAATTATAATTATGATTATTTATTAATTATTTAAAAATAATAATTAGAGCATAACAACTGGAGCTAGGCCATGTTTCAACTAAGGATCAGGTAGAAGACGGGTTGACCACGGGCTTAGCTCTGTGAGCATGATTAGAGGATGTGACGAGATGGACTTAGTAAATATATTTCGCCTATCTTGAGGGGGTGTGTTGGTATATTTGGTATTGGTATATTAGAATAAGTACATTGGAATATCCTATTGGTATTTGCAGGTCAGAATATGCCACAGGATATTCCACAGAGGGTTTAATGTAATGAGGAGTATTGTAAGGCTATATACAGCCATGAGATTATCAATGAAATTATAACAAAGTATACAACATAACATATCAACATATCATGTCTGAATCAAGAACTAAGAAGTACTAGTAAAAAAAATAACTAGACAAATATAGATCAAAGAATTCAACTAGTGTTGGGGGTTCCTAACTGGGCAGGACGTGGAGCAGCATGATCTAAAGGTCCAAATAAATAAAAAATAACATCAAGGATACTAAAGTTCTCCATAAAACTTTTGTAAGAAACCAAAATTTTCAAGTGAAGGAAAAGATAGGAAAGAAAATAAAGAAACAATACCAAAGCTTTGAATGTCATACACTACCAAAATACAGGCAAATAGCAACTGATTATTAGCGACAGACAACTCAGTCGCCTATTAGCGACTGAAAGGCGACTAATAGGCGACGGTATAGTTTATTAAAATATATCACAACTTTAGCGACTAAGTAGCGACATGGTAGCGACAGATAATGTCTAACGACGTACTAGCGGCGGCAGAATCCGTCGCTACATTTCAGTAAAAATCGAAAGAGAGGGTTTTATTTTCATTCTAAAAATTTTTAACAAAATTCTACTCTCTTCCCCCCTCTCTTCCCCGATCACCCGACCCCTCCGGCGTCCCCCCCCTCCGGCGACCCCCCTCCATCGACCCGCCCTCCGGCGACCCCCCCTTCAGGTACTCTTTTTTCCGCCTCTTCCTCTCATTTTTCCCCTAATTTTTGGATTTTTGCATTTTTTGCTTATTAGGGTTTCGATTATGGGCGAGGGGTTTCGACTAGGTTTCGATTAGGTTTCGATTAGGTTTCGATTAGGGGCGAGGGGTTTGTGTGTATAATCATTTGAATCACAAACATGTATTATTTTACATGGTTCTGTCGAAATCGACCTACTATGGGCAGGCCAATATGAGGCTTGGCTAAGGCCATGTTGGCCAGTACCCTTTGGCAGCAGACAAGGGCAGAGCCACATGCCTGTATTGTCAACCAATGCAATAGGGATACTTCTCAGTGTTGCACAGGTAAGGGTGAGGGCTATATTAGCCAAGGTGTGTGTCAAAGCCTTGATTGAGTATCAGTGAAGCTTGGATTAGGGTTAGTGAGGTTAGGAGAATAGAGCATAGCAGTAGCAGTATCATGAAAAGAGGATAGGGGGTTTGTGAGCTAGTTAATTTTTGTACGTATAATAGGTAGATCAGTCAGTAGAATGTATCAGTTAGTGAGTTGGGTTATGAGTAGTGTCAGTGAGCAATAGATGAGAGAGGGGTGGACTGATACCCATGTGTATCAATAAAGGGGTGTGTGTGTGTGTGTGTGTGTGTGTGTATGTGTGTGTGTGTGTGTGTGTGTGTGTGTGTGTGTGTGTGTGAGTTATATATGTTGTATATATTCCGTGTGTGTGTGTCCTCAATAGAACTAATACATGGAATTAGTTTGGGTTCCTGTGTGTCAGTAGGTAAAGGTTTGGGGGCTTGTCCCTATTTTCAGATGTAAAGAGAGGGAGAACAGAACAGTAGTGAAATGCCTCCTACAGTAGTGCCTTGTGCACTTGCTCAAGTGCAGGGGACAGCAGGTCGGGTCCCTTCATAAGCAAGTAGCAACAGGAAATGTAAGGAGGAGAGAACATCAGTTAATGTGGTATGTCCACCTAAATGAGTGCCTATATATATATGGGCATGAGTTGTTATCAGAGGTAATATGACAGGTAAGTTTTAGGAATAGGGATTTCTATATGAGCTAGAAAAGAGGGAAATCAGTTATGAAGGGAATTCAAATAGTGAAGGGGGTTCCAAGTTGGGCCCAAGCTTGGTATGCCTATGCAAATTGCTCGAGTGATGAGGAGACTTGGTCATATGGAGTAGGGTATTAGGTGAAGGATGTGTGAGTAAAAGCAAGAGAGTGAAGGGGGAAGTGTAACATCAGTTGTACTGATGTTGGCCATTGGCCATAGGATTTTAGACTTCGTGGGCTCACTGTCTTTGACAGTGAGTGAAGTATCAGAGGGTGAAGGATTCAATCAGTGTATTATTGTTTAGTGTATCAGTGAAATCAGTGCCCCTTAGTGTTTGTGTGAGTATTAGATAGAAAGAGGTTTTGGGAGTTAATCTTGTGAGAGACCACTAGTGTATAAATCCTATAAGAGGAGGGCTCGATTAGAGTTGCTGCTTTATTTTAGAGAGTGGCAGTTGACTGATATAGAGTGGTGTGGGGGTGTCGTGAAGCCCATACATAGTTGTATCATTGGCTTGGCAGTGTGTGCTTGTGTTAGTGTCTATAGGTGAGAGTGGCATCTATTCAAGTGTGTGTGTGTGTACATGTGACACTAAGGTATCTCGTATCAGTAAAGTTCCTAAATGAGTGGCCCTATGTGTTGCATCTAGCAGCATAGGTTTGGTTCTTTGCAGTAGGAAAGAGCCAAGTTTGGCTCTATTTTTAGGCCATATTGGCCATAGGCCAATGTTTTAGACCAGTATCTTGGCAAAGGGCCATTGGCTATTTGGCCTATAAGATTTTAGGAGAGGGTGTGTGTTACAGTGACACACATGTGTGAAGTGTTAGTGTTAAGGAATTCCAAAATAGAATAATTGATAGGTATTCTAGAGATTAACCTACACGTGAGGATAATTAGGTATACCTATATAGGGGTAGGTAATGTCAAGATGTGTCATGTGGGTAATAGAGTATTACCAATAGTATAGGGTATATGCTAATACCTACAACTAGGATGATATGTTATAGGGTTACCCTACTAAGGTAGTACCTAGTATATAGATAACATAGATAGATAGGTAGGTGATACCTATAATCATGTAAACACATAGCTAAAAGGGTAATATTAGGCTATAGGGTATATATAACATATGTAGGTAAAGTATATGTATACATATAGATAAGGTAAGTTTAAGTATTTCTTAAGCTTATCAAAAAGATAAAAAAGAAATTGCCTTCATGGCTCCCCCTTACTTTCAAAAGTTAACTAGGACAATTAGGACTTGGATGTAAATACAATACTTGTTAAATATCAAGGATTTGTAAAGTCAAATTTATAATGATTTTCTGTAAACAAAAGCCATGTTTCAAATGTCCTTATCTTCGTGTCATGTTCGTCCAACCATGTCGATTTGTGCATGTGTAAACAAATTTCAGTATCCAACAAATTTTGAAATTTTAAGCCGCATGGACTGTTGAGTGTACCAAACGAGGTCTTAGTGTATTTAACATATCCTGACTAAACTGTCACCAAAATATAAGCCGTATGCATGTTGAGTGTACCCAAACAAGCATTAAGATTTTTCTATTGTTGAAGACATCTATGTTGGAAATCCGTATGGACAAACAATAACGATAAAATAAAAAAAAATACCAAGAAAATGAGTAAAATAAGAAAAACAATTAACGAAACTAATAGTAACGATAATAAATCACAAACATGTATTATTTTACATGGTTCTGTCAAAATTGACATGCTCCACGGGACAATAGAACAAATACTTTATTGAATCAACAAGATAAAAATTCAAATGATTATACACACAAACTACGATGAGCAGCCCGCGATCTCCGACGAAGCCACTTTATTTGAATAAATGTTGTATTTGAACAATTGTGTATTTGTTAATAAGGCTGTATAAATTGTATGAGAACAATTGTTGTATCAATGTACCCTCTGGGTATCGGTATCGGTATCAGACTATTTCTATGAGTATCGATATTGATCGCTTAGGCGTCTAGGCGGTGTCTAGGCGGTAGGTAAGTGTTGAAAATCAAATTTAAGATATCGGTATAGAGTGAGTATCCTAGAAGGATATATATAAGATATCTTAGTAGTAGATAGGTAAGTGTTAAAAATTAAATTTATATATGCCAAGTCTGTTGGGCCTATCAGAGTTGTAGATCTTTTCGAAAATCTAGTATAATGCTGATTACCTCAAAAGGCTTACATAAGTAAAAGTGTATAGAGTGTATATCGTAGGCGGATGAGTGTATAGAGTGAGCCTCCCTACAACCCATCTTCTCATTCGGGTCATGAGGCATCCAATTCCGCATCATATGATATACATCTCAACCAAAGCGTGGAGAAGTGTAAAAATATTAATATTAACCAAGGATCAGTATCGGAATCAGTATCGCCATGAATCTCATAGCTTGTTCTAACAGAGCATAATATAAAAACCAAACGTGAAGCAGAGCTTCACATTCACAATATTAGAATATAAAGCTCTGATTCACACGTTTGGTTTTATATTATGCTCTGGTAGAACAAGCCATGAGATTCATGATGATACTGATTCCGATACCAATCCTTGGTTAATATTAATATTTTTACACTTCTCTACTCTTTGGTTGAGATGGATATCATATGAGAGAGTTGAATGAGAAGCAGGGGAGTAGAGCGGGGTCAGAGAGGGGGCCTTCTGAGGATGCAGAGGACGTCTAAGAGTCGAGTTTGTGTGTATAATCATTTGATAGTATCCAGGTTATGAAAGTGTAAAAAATTAGATAGTATCATGTGTCAGGGTATGTGTGTGTCTTAGAGTCGAGTTAGGAATGAGTATCAGGCTCAGGGGACAGTATACGTATAAGGGCTTATCTAGGGACAGAGTCTCAGACAGGAAGGGAATGTGTATGTATTAGTAGTTAGGTTTTATGTATCGAAAACATATGCATATCTCGGTTACATATAGCAAGTGTGAAGTATACGGAATTAAAAATATGTGTATTACATATGTATTTTTAGATTTGCCTATGGCGGGAGGCGGACATGGACGTGGACATGGACGTGTACGTGATTCAGATTTGCCTATGGCGAGAGGCAGACGTGGACGTTTATAGCAATGGTCTGGCTCACGTCTGGCTCCTTTGGAGCGTCCAGGCCGTCCACCTGTTGACGAGGATGAGTTCCTAGATGTTCATGATGGATTATCTCCGGGCGCGGCCCGTTCATCGGTCGGGAGAGCTACTCCTTCGGCCAATACTCCGATGACTACTCCTACGACCACTCCGGCTGCTTGTACCCCTACGGCCGCTCCCATCGCGGCCAATCCCTATCCCGACTTGTTGGTCGAGCGCGGAGTCTACAGACGACGCGTAGGAGATCCTCCGACGTTAGCAGAGCGCCCAGCCGACGTCCATCTTCCGGAGCTGTGGGCCGATGGGCATACGTAAGTATATGTATTTTAGTTTATTGTAAATTCATATATTTATTCATATATTCTTCATAGTACGTAGCTGATGTCGTACATTGTTTTCTTATTTCAGGTTTTTTTCGACCCGTGCCGGGCGATATCTAGGCGACTTGATTCGTCGTAATTTCCATGGGTCGTACCTGAACTTCGACGACATCCCGGCGGAGATGCGGTTAGTTTGGCTTGACGCGTTGAGGGTATGTATAATGGTCTTTCTTTACAATATGTATCAAAAATTTGTTCATTCATGTGCGTTTATCTTATTTGCAGGCGTCGTACTGATGGCCGGAGCATAGGGACCAGGCCATCCGGAGGTGCTACAAGACCGTATCCAGCAAAAGGATACGTGACATGATCCACGACCAGAAGGCGCTGGAGAGCCTGAGAGGTAGTGGATCAGAACATGGGTGCAAGGAGTGGCTCAGAGCGAATTTCTGGGCGGAGATGAAGAAGAAAATGGAGACCCCGACCTATCTGGCCAAGTCTGAGAAGGCGAAGGTTGCCCGTGCTAAGGCTGGTCAGCACACGGGTGGTTCGATCCCGTCTTCGGAGCACATGCGCCGATTGGTGAGTATTCTGTTAAATTGTCAAATTTTTAAGTCTTAAACTCTACAAAATGAGTATTAATTTATGTTTAATTGTACAAGCGCGAGGAGGTCGCCGGAAAAGGCAGAGATCCGGACACCGTCGACTTTTCCACAGTCTTTATGCATACCCACAAGTGCAAGAGCGATGCGAAGCTCGTAGATGACCGGGCCGCCAAAGCTTATGTAAGTTTTCTTATTCTTTATATGTATTACATTTTTATAATTGTAAATGATCGGACTATGAGTATCGATATCGGTACCCCATACTCATATAGTAATGGGCCGATACCGATTTTGATTGCGATACTGATACTAATAGGAATGGTCCGGTACTCAGAGTATCGGTATCGGGCCATTCCAATGTGAGTATCGGTATCGATCTATTACTATATGAGTATGAGTATCGGTATCGGCCCATTACTATGAGTATTGATATCGATATCGGTACATTATTATGAGTCTTTATATTAACTCTAAATTTATTTACGTTTATATAATATAGGAGGAGTTTGAGAGTCGGGTCGGTGAGGGGGGTGAGGGAGGTGAGGGGGATGGACCTAGCCAGCAGACGGATAGGAACAAACTATGGGTAGATACGGTCGGAGTAGGGAAAGGCGACAGCATATACGGTATTGGATCGTTTGCATCCTAGTCATCCGTCGTTTCCAAAGCTCCACCTCCACCTTCACCTCCACCTCCACCTCCACCAGTACTTTCCACCGACGGTGCTGCCGTCTACGACCAGGTCACTATTACCTGTATATTATGGAATTTACAAAATTACATATACGGTAGTGTAGGAGCTTCTGCTCCGACACCTATCGTACCGGTCGTTCCGGCTCCGGTTGCGGCTCCGGCGGTTCAGACTTCGACCGATTCAGCTCCGCTACAGACTCCAGCATATCCGGCTATAGCACCTCCGACTACAACACCGACGGATCCAGCACCGACTACGAGAGTTCCTCTGTCTCGGGAGGATTTCGAAGACGCATTGTGAAATGTGCTGGGTAGCTACACCCACCCGTCGCCTCCTCCGTCGCCTTCAACGTAGATATCGTTTGAAAACTGTTTGTATTTGGGAACAATTTGGAACATTTTTGGTATGTGTCTATTTGGAAACTGTTTGTAAACTTTTTGGTATGTGTGTAACTGTTTATATATCTGTATTGGAAACTTTTTGTATGACTGTATATTGTGTGTGTAACTGTCAACATGGATGTGGAGTGCAGGAAACACAAATATAGAAACACAAAATTGTATTTAGCGACGGGAGTATAGCGACGGAAGAGCGACAGAATATCTGGAACATTCCGTCGCTAAGGTTCTGGAAAATATAAATTTAAAGTATAGCGACGGAATAACGACCTAACCGGTTCGTCGCTACAAGCCTGTCCGATACCAATAGTGTATCGGAAACACTTTAGTGACGTACTTTTCCATTGCTATACCGTCACAACATTAATCTTGGAATACGCCGCGGACCCGTTGGTAGTTAGTCGGTAAAAGTAGCGACGGAATTTCCGTCGCTAATACGTCGCATTTTGTAATAAATAGCGTGTCGCTAAATCCGTCACTGATCAGTCGCTATTTCTGACAAACTAGCGACTGATTGAAATTAGCGACACGTGATTTTCCGACAAACCATTTTCGTCGCTGATATGTCGCTATTTGGCTTTAGCGGCGGAAAAAACGACTTTTAGCGACGGATACCAACGTTCCTAAAAGCCTGTTTTTTGTAGTGATACTAGAAAAAATATACAGCATAATTGTATGGTATACATAGCATTAACTTTAAAAGGGAAAAGTTCTAGCATCATTTTAATATTTTCTTCGTAAAACATCCTTAGACAGTTGGACTTGTTGCCTTCTTCACTTTCTTATGGAAAATGCTTTATGTACCTCCAATATCACATTCCTCCAAGTCCTTCCACCATGTGTCTTTCTTCTATCCGCCACGTGTCTTTCTTATATGGATGTGTCTTTCTACTGTCGTAACCATCCAAATCCTATTATTTAAATATAACTAGGACATTATCGGCTACAACCTAACAGCCATATATACATAAGGAACTTTCATCGTGTGTTTCTATTAGAGCCAGCCAAATTCATAATTTTAACTTGGTTCTTTCAATTGGAAAAAAAAAAAACCCCATAGAATTGTGGTGGTACACCACCTCCACTGATGTCGCTGCTAGCAAATCCAGGTAGAACTAATGTGCCTAGCACTACAGAAGTTTCGATCCGGTTTTGGCAGCAATGATTATGCACCATTATCCTCAGGAGTTTAGGGCCTCTCTGCATGACCTCCCACATTATTTTGGGTACTGCTGTGGGACAGTGATGGACACATTATGTGCTACCATAGTCGGCATAATTATATACGGTTATAAAGGGTCTCCATATATTGCATGAATATATCATGTTTGAAGGTTTCCTTGCTTGCTTTAATGTCAAAGCCTATTATTCCGGAAATTTAATGTTGAAACCCTTAAATTCTGTATTAAATCATGTTCTTTTACGGTTCGTGTGATCTATTTCAAAAGCATCAAGAATTATCTTGATGGAGGGAATGAACTTTTCAAGCTCCAATAGAAGAACCATGTGGATAGAAAATCTAAGTTAATTTACATCTTGCTTGCGTGCGGCGATAAGTGAGAAAATAAGGATATGACTCTCTCAACTCAAGCTAGTAGGTTTCTTTCCTCAGTTCTCTAGAACGAAACGGAGAGGAGATTGTTTGTTTCTCTTATACTAAACAGAGTTCTTCCTCCAAAAAACTTTACACTTGGATGTCCTGATTTAATATCAACATATCAAGGTTGATAAACCTTAACCCTTAACATTCTGGAAAACTTTCTCATAATAAAACATGAGGTAGTTATTCTGATCCTAATAATGTTTTCATAGAGTTTGGAATGATCAATATAGCCCTTGACGATATGAAAACCTAATTTCATTCAGCTAACTAGTTGTCCAAAGCTAATAATAGGATGCGCCAAGAGTTCCGCCTTTCAAACTGTACTGAAAGAGGGTGTTCATAAAGTCGGAAAAGTTAAGTAAGAGTTCACAGAGACAATTACATTTAAATTTATTTTTCCATTCATAGTTGTTATTACCGGGGCACAATTTTTGATGAAAAACTGAAAAAATAAAACAATTGTAAAAACAACGTTTCAACGCAACACTTCAAAGAAGGTGCACAACAGAGATCCTAGGAGGATTTTGTATTACGATAATCTAAAAAGATTTCGCAACAGTAGCAAACGACAGTAGCACTTCTAAATAGAAGGTACGAATCGAAATGCTAACAGCAGCAGCGATGACAGACGAAAGATGGAAGATGGCCTGCTGGGGTGAATGATCACCGTTGCTCAAACCTTAATTCGCCCCACACGAATAGCTTCCAGGAACCATCAAGTTCGTCGGAGAACTCTGGAACACTATGTTATTCTGACTCCTCGGATGGCAACGGACTCCTGCGGCGCTAAGTGACGCTGATGCAATGCTACTCTTCTCTCTCAAAGTCTGTGGAAATTCGTAAAGAATTCTGAACTCTGTACCTATGTTAAAAAATACTTCTGTACTCTATGTTCTATTACATGTTACTCTACTGTGAGAGAGAAGAGAGCCTTATATAAGTCCGTGCAGTAACTGTCCACTTAGCAGAACGTTCGGGACGTAAAAAAAAACCGTCCCGAACGTGTTGTAACCGCTCAAATCGTGTATAGACACGATCTGAGTCAACTTGCGCACAGCGCACGCAACTTGCGCCACCCACACAACTAGCTCATTGTGCGCACAGTACCACTTGCGCCATATTGCGCTACACGCAAAGCGCAACCTGCGCAAGCCGCGCAATACGCACGCTGCGCTACTCGTGCAACGTGCGCCACTTGCGTACCGCACACAACCTACGCAAGCCGCGTAATGCATACACTGTGCTACTCGTGCAATGTGTGCCACTTGTGCACCGCGTGCACCCTGCACAAACTGTGCAACTTGTGCACCGTACGTAACCTGCACAAACCGTATAACGTGTGCAATCGGCAGCGCAAGA
Organism: Iris pallida; assembly: GCA_029216955.1. Classification (NCBI taxonomy): domain Eukaryota; kingdom Viridiplantae; phylum Streptophyta; class Magnoliopsida; order Asparagales; family Iridaceae; genus Iris; species Iris pallida. The sequence continues at coordinate 3,376,482 of JANAVB010021791.1, read as the reverse complement.
GGCTCGCGCAACGAGCGCAACTTAAGCGCACTATGCGCCTAGCGACGATGCTGATGTGCTAAGTGCAAAGTACGCCAACAAAATGTCACATTACGCCTCATGAGCCCATGAGCTCGAGTCCGAGCCCGAGTCCGAGTCCGAGTCCGAGTCCGAGTCGCTAAGCCCCTACGGGGCTTAGCTCCAATGGAAATAAATTTCCCAAGAGCAAAAAACATGAATACTTCATTGTTGATTTAGCCTTTTTTCCTTTAGAAAAATTCTCCCACATGGCGCACCCATGTGCACCTTCACACAACATGTGCATCTCTAAAAGGGCATAGCTAATATATAGAGATACAACTCCTTTGGTCTAGCCGATATGGGACTAAAATTGCAGAACAAAAGGGTACACTACCAAAATACATGGATTTACCGACGGCCTTATCCGTCGGTATTCCGTCGCCAAAAATAAATACCGACGGATTACCGACGGATATTTTGGTAAAACAGCCGTCGGGAATAACCTCGTCGCTAAAACATATCCGTCGCTACTCCGTCGCTCAGCGACGACTTAGCGACGGAATACCGTCGGCTCATTTAAATATATATAGCGACGGATTACCGACTAGCTTTCGTCAAAACATGTATCAAGATATAGGTTTAGCGACGGAATACTCCGTCGCTAAAGAGTCGGCAAAACCGTATCAGTGATTTTCTGATACGCAATATCCGTCGCTAATCCGTCGTAAATTTGTCGGTAAAAGCGTATTAGCGACAAAACATCCGTCGCTAACAGCAAAATTTATGGACATCAAACAGAACTAGGTCGACGGACGTTCCGTCGCTAAACCGTCGCTCAATGTAAAATTCTCCAGGTAGCGACGGATATTACGTCGCCAATCCGTCGATACATTAAACTCCTACAGATAGCGACGGATGGTCCGTCGCCAATCCGTCGCTTTATTGAAATGCTCCAGGTAGCGACGGTTTTTTCGTCGCCACTCCGTCGCTAAACTCAGTTTCTCCAGTTAGCGACGGACTATCCGTCGCTTAGTGGTCGCCAGTCCGTCGCTAACTTCTAATTTTTGAAAAAAAATACTGCAAACAGACTCTTTCCTGTTTGTACAACACATCCAACACAATATCAAACATGCAAAATATTTATATACAACACCATATATCCATATCCAACACGAATATCCAACGTATCCAATATCCAACACCATATATCCATATACAAAATATCCATATCCGACACCAATATCCAACGTATCCAATATCCAACAAAATATTACCAACACAATATATCCAATATCCAACATTAAATTATCCAAACATAAAAAAAATATCCGAACATACAATGTATCCAAATGTCTACAAAAATTTCGGCAGCACCTCCTTTGTATATCAGATCATCGCTTATAACCCAGCGTAGGTATATATCCAAAAATCACATAGACGAAATATGCACATACAAATTTAATGCACACCAATTATCCAAGAAAAGACATCAATTATACTGAAGAGTAACCTAATATCCGTCGTTATACTGAAAATTTATCTTCAAGTGTGAGAACGGATGGCTCAGAATACACAACCCAAAATTCATTCTAGCATACATTAGTGTGAATCATCTATGTTCTGTACATATGGTGTAGTATATGATCTTATCGTATATAGTATTTGAAGAACGTAACAGAATCAAGATGAACTCACATAATGTAATACTAAGACATCATCTACTACTATATAAGATATAGTGATAGGTTGTCGTATCATCATTGCCGAAGGATGAGGGTCGGAGGACAGTCAACTTATCTACGGCTACATAGTTTCTGCCTCGCCAGTCGAATGGCTGCAGGGACTATATATGTCCTGATCACCATGTCGTATCGTAGATTAATGCAAATGGAGCTGGAAACAAAATACAGAAACCAAAAAACAAAATACAGAATCCAATCCCTGGGTTCGCCGAAAATACAAAACACAGAATCCAATCCCTGTATTTTAAGTGTGAGAACGGATGGCTCAGAAGACAACCAAACCGGAGAGGATACTCCAAGAGATACATCTGAGTAGGACGTATACTCTGAGAGATCACCCTTACAGAAATGATATCAGTAGTGGTATCGAATGTTAGAGAAGATATTATCACAGTATACGTCCTCTCCTCCACGATGGCTCTAGACCCATCTGCTCGTCCCTGCTTCCATTCTTCTTGTTTGACTCTCTCAGCCACACATGATATCCAGCTCAAGTGTGGAGTAGGCGGAAAAGAAGGGGACAGGAATAGGAGGGGGAAGCAGCACACCGGCGGCATGACCCGGAGAAAGTACAGAGGTTTTCTTCAACATACGTAGGAGAACTATAAGGATATATGTAAACACAACATATCACCTTGTCAAAGACCCTAAATGTGACAACCATGTTACCGCGGTGTCGGAAGACTAACATGTCATAATTTTATAAGCCGTGTGTTTTGACATAATTCTCCCAACCGGATTTCAGTTCTATGTAATAATGCGAGATTACGACACAGGAGGAAAGAGTTGGGATGATTATGTCAAAACACACGGCTTAGAAAATTATGACATATTAGTCTTCCGACACCGCGGTAACATGGTTGTCACATTAAGGGTCTTTGACAAGATGACATATTGTGAAAAGATATATCCTTATAGTTCTCCTACGTATGTTGAAGAAAACCTCTGTACTTCCTCCGAGTCATGCCGCCGGTGTGCTGCTTCCCCCTCTTATTCCTTTCCCCTTCTTTTCCGCCTACTCTACATTTGAGCTGGATATCATGTGTGGCTGAGAGAGTCAAATAAGAAGAATGGAAGCAGGGACGAGCAGATGGGTCTAGAGCCATCGTAGAGGAGAGGACGTATACTGTGATAATATCTTCTCCAACATTCGATACCACTACTGATATCATTTCTGTAAGGATGATCTCTCAGAGTATACGTCCTACCCAGATGGATCTCTCGGAGTATCCTCTCCGGTTGGTTGTCGTATCATCATTGCCAAGGGATGAGGGTCGGAGGACAGTCAACTTATCTACGGCTACATAGTTTCTGCCTCGCCAGTCGAATGGCTGCAGGGACTATATATGTCCTGATCACCATGTCGTACCGTAGATTAATGCAAATGGAGCTGGAAACAAAATACAGAAACCAAAAAACAAAATAGAGAATCCAATCCCTGGGTTCGCCGAAAACACGAAACACAGAATCCAATCCCTGTATTTTAAGTGTGAGAACGGATGGCTCAGAAGACAACCCAACCGGAGAGGATACTCCAAGAGATACATCTGAGTAGGACGTATACTCTGAGAGATCACCCTTACATAAATGATATCAATAGTGGGATCGAATGTTGGAGAAGATATTATCACAGTATACGTCCTCTCCTCCACGATGGCTCTAGACCCATCTGCTCGTCCCTGCTTCCATTCTTCTTGTTTGACTCTCTCAGCCACACATGATATCCAGCTCAAGTGTAGAGTAGGCGGAAAAGAAGGGGGCAGGAATAGGAGGGAGAAGCAGCACAGCCGGCGGCATGACCCGGAAGAAGTACAGAGGTTTTCTTCAACATACGTAGGAGAACTATAAGGATATATGTAAACACAACATATCATCTTGTCAAAGACCCTAAATGTGACAACCATGTTACCGCGGTGTCGGAAGACTAACATGTCATAATTTTATAAGCCCTGTGTTTTGACATAATCCTCCCAACCGGATTTCAGTTTTATGTAATAATGCGAGATTATGACACAGGAGGAAAGAGTTGGGATGATTATGTCAAAACACACGGCTTAGAAAATTATGACATGTTAGTCTTCCGACACCGCGGTAACATGGTTGTCACATTAAGGGTCTTTGACAAGATGACATATTGTGAAAAGATAAATCCTTATAGTCCTCCTACGTATGTTGAAGAAAACCTCTGTACTTCCTCCGGGTCATGCCGCCGGCTGTGCTGCTTCCCCCTCCTATTCCTGTCCCCTTCTTTTCTGCCTACTCTACACTTGAGCTGGATATCATGTGTGGCTGAGAGAGTCAAATAAGAAGAATGGAAGCAGGGACGAGTAGATGGGTCTAGAGCCATCGTGGAGGAGAGGACGTATACTGTGATAATATCTTCTCCAACATTCGATCCCACTACTGATATCATTTCTGTAAGGGTGATCTCTCAGAGTATACGTCCTACCCAGATGGATCTCTCGGAGTATCCTCTCCGGTTGGTTGTCGTATCATCATTGTCGAGGGATGAGGGTCGGAGGACAGTCCACTTTATCTACGGATACATAGTTTCTGCCTCGCCAGTCGAATGGCTGCAGGAACTATGTTACCGCGGTGTCGTAGTCCAATATAATCCAGAGATTGACACAGTTCTAATTCATATATGTAGTCCAATACAAATAGTCTAAAACAAAAACAACCCAATAAAAATAGTCCAATACAAATAAGTACTAATAGCTAATGCTTGCCACGCTGCTCACGCAAACGCTCAGTGATACTTTCACGCAACCACCTCCGAAAAGCAAGATTTTTGGTGCGAGGAGAGGCGTCGTCCCTTGCCAGGACTGCATCAAAAGCACTATCGGCATTACTAGCTACCGGTGCTGGATGACTAGAACTCCCGGTCTCACTAGCAACCGGTGCCACTTTCTCCTCAACTGTAGGAGGAGCCACCTCAGCATTCACTGTTTTCTTCAAACGACGTGCTGCTCCTCGGGTCATGAGTGCCATCTGGTAAGTATATGTAACAGAATGTAAAAGAATGTAACAGCTCAAATTCAAAAACCAAAATCCCCATGCCAACATGAATCATAACATATAACTTAAACCCAGACATGACATAGGATTAAACCTAATAATTTAATCATCCTTAAATCAGTAAACACAAACAATGTACTAATTCTCAGTTTTTAGTCCAATGTAATTCGAAAGCCATCATCCCATGCCAAAAAAAACACTCCATACACAGAAAACAACAGATTTTTGATAAGTACTTATTTGTGTAGGAGTATCATCTGACTGCACACAAGGGATGATGAGCTGGGCAGGTGCAATATGGATGCAGTAAGCCACCCCAACAATGCCCGGCCCCCTTAACTAGGATAGTTCTAGGTCAAATTAGGAGTCCAAGTCAACTCTGTCAAAACTAATCTTAATTAGGCTAAACTTCTACCTTAGCTAATCAAATATATATACTAGACTTCAAGACGTGTGTCTGTGTATATATATATATATATATATATATATATATATATATATATATATATATATATATATAGGCATAATTTTAAGTAATTTATTAATAATATATATATATATATATATATATATATATATATATATATATATATATTATTAATAAATTACTTAAAATTATGCCTATATATATATATATATATATATATATATATATATATATATATATATATGTCTGTGTGTGTGTATCCGTGTGTCTGTGTCCGTGTGTGTCCGTGTGTGTGTCTGTGTGTGTGTGTGTCTGTGTGTCCGTGTGTCCGTGTGTGTGTGTGTGTCCGTGTGTGTGTGTCCGTGGCCAGCCCCCGCCGCCATCGTACCCCCCCCCAACGCTGCCCGCCCCCTCGATCCCACCGCCCCCTCCACACCCCCCGTCCCCCGCGTACGGCCAGCCCCCCTCCGCAACCCCCCGCACCCCGCGGCCAGCCCCCGCGCGCCCCCATCCCTCCAACGCTTCCCGCCCCCTCCCACTGCCCCCTCCACACCCCCCGCCACCGCCGCCACCCCGCCGCCCCCCGCAGTCGACGCCGCCCCCGCAGCCCCCAACGCCCCCGGCTCGCTGCACCCACGACCACCGCGCGCGCGCGCGAGAGAGAGAGAGCGAGAAAGAGAGAGAGAGAGAGAGAGAGAGAGAGAGAGAGGGAGAAGGAGAGGGGAATACCTTTGGGAGAGAGAGAGGAGAGGGGGTCGCCGATCACCGCCGCGGGAGAGAGAGGAGAGGGGGTCGCCGATCGATCACCGCGGGAGAGAGAGAGAGAGAGGAAAGAGAGTGAAATTTGGGGGGAATGAAAAAGTTTCCCCCGTCGTTTCAACTTAAGTCTGGAACGTAAATTTAGCGACGGAGTAGCGACGGATTATTTCGTCGCTAATGCGTCAGTAAATCTCGCGCGAGTAGCGACGGATTATTCCGTCGCTAAGTCGTCAGTAAATCTCGCGCCAATATTTTAGGCTTTTGCCGCCAAAATATGCGACGTTCTAGCGACGGATATAAACCTGTCGCTACATGGCCGACTACCTATCGACGGCATAGCGACGGATATGGACATAAAAAAATAAAAAAAATTGTCCACTGCTTTCCATCGGTATTCCGTCACAAATCCGTCGGGGATCCGACGGTGATAGCGACGGAAAATTTCCGTCGCTAAATGGCCGTCGCTAAAGTACTAATTTGGTAGTGGTAAACTCCAACAATCTCCCACATATCTCTATATATGGGTACAAGTGTTCCCCATAGTAACTGTCCATCATGCATTAGGAGAGATGTTGCTGATGATTGAATCTTCCCGCATGGGTCAAATAACAGACTATAAGACAAGAATGGACTAAGCCTTGAATTCTGCACCATAGCTAAAATTCTTCCCACTCACATAATATAGTTATATGTACTTCTGGCTACACATTAAAGGCCCTGTGCCAGCCTGGTTTCAGCGTATAATTTTGGTCGTCTACAAGTTTACCCCCAAGAGATGGCCTGATAAGTCTTTTCATACACAATAGATGAGTTCTTTGTTAAAGAAACATGGCATGAAATGCTTTGCGCTTCCCTTAAGGTACTACGCCGCTATGTCATAGCCTAAAGTTGAGGCCTTACCCCATATCAGAAACCTCATCGTAGTATCATACTACTGTAGCATGAGGTCACCACCTCTTTGTAGTACCGAACTACCCAGCATGAAGCCTTAGGCTCCCTTACGGTGTTACGCTGCAACGACATGGCTTGCAAGACCGAGGCTTTACCCCTATCCGGGTAACTCATGTGGTGTCGTGCCACTGTAACATGAGGAACCCCTCCTCTTTGTAGTGCTGACTACACCCCCTTTCTTTTCAACATACAACATTAGGCTACCTGCCTATTTGCGGTGCTACGCCACTGTGACTTAGCTCATACAGCAGAGGCATTACCCCTTTCGGGAACCTAATGGTGGAGTCACCCCACAGTAGTATGGAGTTTTACTCCTTGTAGTGCTGCGCTGCCGTGCTTCCTGTAAAGCACACCAGACATTCACTCTGCCTGAGAACTCATTAAGGCGTTTAAGCCAACCTTCCTACAGGATCCGTTTTCTGCAGAAACAACAGTAGACAACAGTGGTTGTAGGTCCGTAACCTCTCCATGCCACAGAGGACAAGTACCCACCATTCTTGATATTCTTACGGTTAATAGTCCTTCCTTGAACCAAAAGCTAGATGTCTAGTAGATTTTTTTTTGAACTAATAGCATAAAACTTTATGGTAGGAAAGTAATAACACAACAGAATGCCTTCAAGCCTATTTTACAAGCAGTGTCATCGACCAGCTGGTGCTTGAGGCCCTTGGTGAACAAATCCACCAGCTTCTCCTGACTCTGAACATCAATTACTGTAATAACATCCTTCTTGATGAGATCGTGTACTGCCAAGTTCTTCAATTGCACAGTTCTCTTCTTCCCGTTGAAGAGGTCATTTGATGCCACCACCGCAGTCGTCTGGTTGTCGCAGTATATCGATATCGTCGGTATTTGTGCCACAATCACTGGAAGATCATACATAAGCTCCCGAAGCCATTCTGCTTCTCCGCTGCGGTATCAAGTGCAAAGAACTCATATTCCATGGATGACCGCGAGAGCATAGTCTGCTTCTTCGATTTTTACGATATAGCAGCTCCACCCATTATAAAAATGCATCCACCTGTGGACCACTCGCTCTCCACTTCTGAGCACCAGCTGGCATCACTGAAGCCTTTCACTACCGGCGGATCTCCGCTGTAGTGTAGTGCATATGTCTGAGTCTTCTTGAGATATCTCATAACCCGTTTCACAGCTTTCTAGTGCTCAATATCTGGGTTGCTCGTGAAACGACTCAGCATTCCCACGACAAAAACTATGTCAGGCCTTATGGCAGTAGTAGCATACATCAAACTCCCGATTATGCTTGCATACTCCAGCTACCTGACGCTTTATCCTGAATTAGGCTTCAGCTTCAGATCACACCTGTACGGCGTATTGATCCCTCGAAGATCCTGATATCCTTAACGAGTGATCATCTTCTCAACATAATAAGACTGTGCTAGTCCAGTGTCTGTCCAGATGATCTTGATCCCTAAGATCACATTAGCTTCCCCCAAGTCCTTTATACTGAACTTGCTCGAGATGAACTTCTTTGTCTCCGTGACACAGCCCATATCCGTACCTAGGATCAGCATGTCGTCCACGTACAGACAAACGATCATACCGCTTCCATCAGCGAACTTCGTATAAACACACTTGTCCGTCTCGCTGACAATGTAGCCATTTGACCTTATAACCTTGTCAAATTTCTCATGCCACATCTTGGGAGCCTGTTTAAGACCGTACAAGGATTTCACCAACTTGCAGACTTTGTCTTCAAGATCCTTGATGATAAATCCCTCTGGCTGTTGCATGTAAATTTCTTCGGTCAACGCGCCTTAGGAAAGCCGTTTTCACATCCATCTGATGTATCACCATCTTATGTATTACTGCGAGAGCAATCAACATTCTGATGGTAGTCATCTGGGCTACTGGAGCATACATGTAAAAGTAGTCAATCTTCTACTTCTAAGAAAACCCCGTGGCTACCAACCTAGCCTTGAATTTGTCAATAGTTCCGTCTACTTTCATCTTCTTCTTGAAGATCCATTTGCATCCGATAGATTTTGCTCCTTCAGGAAGAACAACCAACACTCAAGTGTTATTTGAGATGATGGAATCAATTTCATTGTCAATCGCCTCCTTCTAGAAAATTGTGTCTCTGGTCTTTATCGCCTCATCATAGGTAAGAGGATTTGCTTCTGTTGACCCAAATCATATTCAACCAAATATTGACGAATTAATAATATGATACTTGTCATAATTCAATATGACACAACAAGACAGAACTCAGTTCTTGACGGACGTCGTCTCTCTCCTGCAGCGTACTCGTTTCAGAGTCTGTAATATTTTACATTTGTTGAGTCTAGCTAAATGTAAGCTGTGTAGCACTGGGTATTCTTGGCTTAACCCTTATTCCTAAAATAAACCCAAAAGATCCACCAAGCCAAAACTAGCCCACATAGGCCCATTGAACTTTCTGTCAACATAGAGACAGAGTTCCGGCCGAACTCTGCCTCCATACAGAGTTTGGGCTGAACTCTGTCCCCTAAATTATAGGACCCTAATTTTTAGGGTTTGCAGTATGCTAGTTGTCCAACGGCGAAAAATTTGAATTTTTGACACAGAATTCTAGCCGAATTCTGCCTATCCCAACTAGTATAAATAGGCTTTGAATTCTCTCATTTTCAATCATCCAATTATTTTCTTTTCTCTTCTCTATAAGCCTCATACAAGACTTAGACTTCTCATCTACTAGCCACAAGCTTCCTAAGCCTAAAAGTGCTCAATGCTATTCAGTTAGGAGTTTGTGCAAAAGTTAAGAAAGTCGCTTGGAAAATTTCAATCATTGCCAAAGCGATCTTTATAAGAAGTTGACGTGCTCTTCTGAAGAAAAGGTACGGGGTATAACTACTATTTCACAAATATTGAATTTAATCCTGAGCTAGAGTTCTCAGGCCTGGACTAGTCCTCCACGAGGGAAACCAGGTTAAAAATGACTATATTTGCGTATGCTCTCTTGATCTTTTTATTTCTACATTTACTACTCTGATTATTTACTGTTGGTGAAAAGAGTTTAATTTTTATTTGGCTATTATTGTTATAAACTCTATTCACCCCCTCTAGAGTTGCCTACCTGTTCTTCAATTGGTATCAGAGCTTTGTTCTTTAACAAGGACTAACATCCTAGAGCTGATTCATGGCAACCACAGAACCTATATTTTTCAACCATGGTGAGGGACAGTCCACTCATAGGCCACCCCTATTTGATGGAACCAACTACACCTAATGGAAAACTAGGATGATTTTCTATCTCAAGTCTCTAGACTTCGACCTGTGGACCATTGTAACAGATGGTTACAAAAAGCCCGCCAGAATAGTTGTCGAGGAAGATCTCATCGAAAAACCCGACGACAAATATTCTGACGAGAAAAAGAAACAGGCGAGTCTAGATGCTAGAGCTATTAATGATCTTTTCTGTGCAATAGACAGGAATGAATTTAACAGGGTCTCGATATGCTCCACCTCGCACGAAGTATGGAAGCTTCTGGAAGTGACACATGAAGGAACCACTCAAGTCAAGGAATCTAAGATCAGTCGTCTTACTCAAGAATACGAGGCATTCAAGATGAAGCCGAATGAGTGAGGCGTTCAAGAATACCTAAGGTAACAGCAATTATAGAAGGCAATGATCTTACCGAAATATCTAATGAAACTTTAATGGGAAAGCTGATGACCCACGAGCTCGACCTTAAAGACTTTGACGAACCTGCTCCAAAGGCAAAAGAGATTGCCCTAAAAGCTCATCGTCGAAGGGCTGATCCTGAAGAGACTGACGACGACAATTCTGAAGGTGATGATCAAGCTCTTCTAGTCTGTAACTTCAAGAAGTTTCTTCATTTCAATCGAAAGAAGTAGGAACAACAAGAAGACGACGAGAAAGAGCCAACTTGTTACGACTGCAAAAAGACTGTACACGTTTGAAAGGATTGTCCCTTCGCAAAGAAAGGTAACCGATATGAGAAGCCCTATAAGAAGCCTTCTTCAAAAAAGTACGCCAACACTAGTATTTGGCACGAAAGCGAAGCCAGTGAATCTGAGGAAGAAGGTGACTCTCCTCGAGACACTGCTAATGTCTGCCAAATGGCAACATCCGAGAAGGTAACTAGCGAAACTATTGATGACTTTACATTTGATGAATTTTGCGATGCCTTTAATGACTTACTAAGTGATCACAAGAAAGTCGTTAGTAAATATAAACATGCCAATGAGAAAATCAAAGGCTATGAAATAGAGATTCATAATCTTTCTTCTTTATTTGATAATGTTAGAGACACTCCACCCACAGAAGTCACTGATGAGGTGTCCAAGCTTAAATTAAGCTTACATGATATCGAAGCACTTATTGAGAAGCAAACACGCGAGATCTCATCACTCAACAAAGAGCTTGCTAAAGAAAAGAACAAACACAATATCTCTATCGCTAAGATTGATGGTTTGAATACTAAGTGTAATGAACTGAATGTTGTCTCTAAGAAATTAGAGATCACTGTAGGCCTTAAAAATGAAAGCCATGCTGAGTTGATCAGAACAAAGTCTCAAAGTCACGCTGAGTTGATCAGAACAAAGTCTCAAAGTCACGCTGAGTTGATCAGGACTGAGTCTAAAAGTCACGCTGAGTTGATCAAGACAATATTTAAAAATCACGCTAGAGACAGCTCATCATTTGTCAGAAGTGTCATTATGACTGACAGCACGACAGTCAAAAAATGTCTCCTCGTATGCCACGTATGCACGGAGCTCGAGAGATCACAGCCGACTATTGCGTGACTTTCGAAATCTTCTTCAACAAGACTCAGCCTTCATCAAGTTGGCGTACCAAAAGATCTTTTTGTCATTTAATGCGACTGACAAGATAATCACTATCAAAGATTTTGTGTCAGTCGAGACACGTCGAATCAAGACAGCTGGCAGTCCTGCCTCAATCTTGTGTATATTTTGAGCCTTCTGGCTCAAGTCTGCGTGTATTTTGAACTTCTATGTTCCTTCCTCAAGTTTGCGTGGATTTTGAAGCTTTTTGCCCCAAGTCTGCGTGGATTCTGAAGCTTCCTGCCCCAAGTTTGCGTAGATTTTGAAGCTTTCTGACCCAAGTCTGCGTGGATTTCGTCCTCAACGAGCCTGCGTGAATTTCATCAAATTGGAGTACATGGCAGCCATGCCACTGATCTCTCGCCTGCGTGTCCTATAACTTGCACACGACTCATGCATGATTGCCTTGTGTCCAACAGTTACGGGCCACGTCCAGTAACTGCTCATAACCTTGCGTATGTTAAATCCTGCTTGATTTTCAACTATGCACAGGTTGTGAAGACAGTTATCTTTTCAGTTATTTTTGACTCTATAAATATAGTTCTTTTCTCATTCATTGTACAGATACATAGTTATTTAATTACTGTCAAAATTTTGAGAGCTTTTCTTCTTCGCATCGTCCAAGGGATAAAGCGATCGTCTTCTAGATCGGATTCCTACAGTTGTAATTTTTCCAGAAACACAATAAATAAAGTGAATTTATTTATGAAAAACAAATTGGCGACTCTGCTGGGGAAAACCATCTCCTCTTCTGAGATGGCAACAACTCAATGCGATAATTCGTCAGTCGGCTCGACGAAGAAGGTGATATCGATCCAATTCGATCAACTCGCCTACGAAGAAATGCAACGGGCTAAGGGTGGCAAGCCCACTTCAGCCTCCATCACTACTGCCAAGTCAAAGGGACGATCTATCTACGTCCCTAAGAATCTGTTGGCAACCAAGGATGAAGTTTCTGCCACAGTGTCTACTCCTAACACTGGCAAGGACTCTACTTCAAGCACGCACACTCTTGTATGCTCGAAGACGACAGCAGTCAAAAGTCACGCTGACAGCACTGGCTCCTTAGTCAAGCCTGTTCCAGCGTGCAATCTCAAAGTCAAAAGTCACGCTGGCAGCACTGTCTCCTTAGCCAAGCCTGTTCCAGCGTGTAATCTCAATCCTAATAGTCACGCTGGTAGCACTGGCTCCTTAGCCAAATCTGTCCCAGCGTGTATTTCTAAATTCAAAAGTCACGCTAACAACACTGGCTCCTTAGCTAAATCTGTTCCAGCGTGTATTTCCAAGTCAATTCCTTCTGACTCAGTGTGCGTACCAAAATCTGGCTCTTTAGCCAAGACTTTATACGCTGACAATACTGGCTCCTTAGCCAAATTGTCACCAGCATACTCAAAGAAGAATAGCTCTTTAGCTATCTCTTCTTCTTTGCCAAGTTCTACTAGAAATGGGGGTGGTCTTGCTAGAACTCCTCCACACAAAGTCCCTTCAAAAAGAAATAACTCTTTAGTTGTTTCTTCTGCTCCTGTAGTGTTTACTTCAGGAACAGCTTTGACTGACAATTTTGTTAGTCAAAGAAAAGGAGATGGTCTTTTGACTACTCTTCCTTCTGGACATTTTATGTCTCAAAACTTGAATAAGTCTAAAAAGAAATATTCCTTAATGTCTTCTTCTGCGACTTCTTCGAATTGGGCACAGAATTTGTCTATGAAAGAGGGTCTGTTACCAACTCCTAATCAAGGGGGTGGTTCAACCTTTCCTTCTCTGCAAATATCCAGATCAATGGAAGGAAAACTCCAAGTTTCAAAAATTAATGTTTTACCTCCAACTGATCTAAGAACAAAACTTAATCAAATCCGTTTGGGAAGCACTTCTGGTGTCAAAAAACTATACCAAACGGGAACAAAAGCAAGAGATCCAGATGCAGAGTATGCTAGAAATTATGTGGCTCAGATTAATCACTCCCTATATAATCAAGAGCCATCAAGACCCAAGAACCGGAAATATATTCCTAAAAATACACAAAGAATGTTCTCTGATGTGCCTCAATCTTCACAGACAGATTTACGAGAACACCTTCAACAGAAGAGAAGGAATAATTCTGTGTCAATGGATCTTGACCATGCTGAATGTAACTTTCAGCCAAGAGTCATAATTCAATGCAGATGTCAATCAATGGATCAGGACCATGCTGATGATGAATGTGACTTTCAGCCGAAAGTCATAATGTAATGCAGATGTCAAACTAAACGACAATCTGTCTTCAATCGGATTCAGTGTGAACCTATGCCTGATGAAGATGAACCTCTGTTTGCTTCTGTCAATATGACCTCTCAGGATACTGGGGGTAGAACTGATAGTCCAGATAGAGTATACAGAGGCACCAGAGCAAGTGTCCTGGCTTCTAGTCAAAGGACTTTGATTTCTGAAGATGATTCTGAATTTCTTGGAGAATCTAACTTCCCACCTCTTCCTGCTGGGGGTAGTTCTCCTACAAATGACTTTGATACACAAAGTAATGATTCAGAACAAACAACATCCACCAGTTCATCAATAATCCCTCGTACAGTCACAACATATATGGTCGATGGGAATACTGATGAACCTTCTTCTTCCATGACTCCTCAAGAAGAAAGAATTGCTTCTTTGGAGCAGCAAATGAAGTCTATGGCTGACACTATGAAGTCGATGTATGAACTCATGGCAACCTAGATACAAAATTGACAGACTATACCAGATGCCATACCAATTGACACTGGTGTAAGTCCAGTACATGTTCCTCCAGCAGTACAATCCAATACTCCTGGACCAGCTGTACAATCCAATACTCCTGGGCAAGCTCAACCGGTTCCTAGTCTCTCTGGAGCTGGAGGTAGTGCTTATAATGCTGTTCCTCCTCCCAACTTTTCTCTACAAGCTACAACTCCACAATCTTCCGGAGTTGTTACTGAAGAATTGAGGAATCTCCGAACTCTATTTGAGGCTTTCAAACAGAAGGATGTTTTACAAATGTTAGGCATCAAGCAACCTTATCCAATAGAATGGAAGCAAGTATCATATCCTCTTAAATACAAGCCTCCTACTATCTCATTCTATGATGGAACCACTTCTCCAAGTCAGTTTATTAATCACTTTGAGGTGATGACTGACCAGCTGCAACCAAGTGACGCCCTCCTTACTCGGGTGTTCGTCGGATGTCTCAAAGAAACGGCTTATGAATGGTATAGAAGTCTCCCAGATGGGTGTATTACCTCATTTGCCGGTTTCAAACAAATATTTCTTGAACGGTTCTATGAAGGGCTCAATGACATGACTATGTCCGCTCTTATAAGAATCAAGCAGAAAAATAATGAAACTACAGAGGAATTCATTGAACGGTTTCGAAGAGAAGCTCTGAAGATGCCTCTTGGAACTCCTGATGCTGTCACCATCGACACATGCAAATCAAATTTGTTGCCAATCATCAGCATGTGGACAGGATCTAATCAATTTCAAGATTGGCCTTCCTTTATAGTCAGTACCAAAGCCGCAGAAATTAGTGCTGAAACTTTCAAAGGTTTAGGAGTGCAGATGACTCCCAAAGAAACAGGTCAAAGTACTGACAATAATGCTAAATCCAATAATCGCAAGGAAAAAGAAACCCTTGAAGTTAATCTTCAGAGTAAAGATGTATCGACTGTTCAAACTCCTCCTGCCTCTACGACTCAACAACCAAGAGCACCTCGCCCCAAAGAAGAATACTCTTTTGATGACGATGATGTCCTTGGTATCTTTGAATGTCTGCTGAAAGGTAATAAAATACAATTACCTGAAATCAAGAAACCTGATGAAGCTGGTAAGACAGATCATCCTAAATACTGTCTATACCACAGAATATTAGGTCACACAATTCGTACATGTTATGTACTGAAAGGAAAGATCCCGGAAATGATTAAATCTGGAGCTATCTCTCTTACTCCGAAAGAGAAGACCGTCACCTCCAATGTCGTCTCTATGCAATTCGGAGATTTCCCCCCTCAACTCCTTGAAAGCGGGATCGTTCCTATTCCCAAGGCAACTCTTGAGATAGTGAATATTCCTCCTCCACAATCTGAAGGATTAATACCAATCACTATGGAAACAGGAGAAATCATATGGATTCATCCTGATCTAGTAGCAGATTTTGAATCTCCTCCTCTTCAAAAGACTACTTTCTGAAAGTCCAAGAAGGCTGGAAAGATTAAGTCATGTCATATGACTTCTCTCGGATCTACTCCCGACATAGAATCAAAAGATAAGGAAGAAGCACTTGCTGGTGCTACTCGAATAGGGAAACCTTATCTAAAGGATTATTCCAAGAGTCCCGAGGATACTCCTGATATCCCTCCTGCTGACAAAGATGTTCCTAATGTTCCTCTTGAAGAAGAATCATCCACTGTACCTATTTTTTCCACTGCACCGGTTGAACCTGCTCCTTCCAAGCCCACAGCTCTTAAGAAAGGCAAACAACAGGCTCGATTTGATAAGCCCATCAAGAAGTCCCCTCCTCTTGGGCTTCAGAAACCTTATAACTTTGACATTCTAGCTCAACTTGCTAATACTCTAGCTAGAATGTCCCTCTTTGAACTTCTACGTCTTTCCAAAGAGACTCGGGAGATGTTAAGTGAAGCACTTCTTCAGGCTGACTCTTGTCTTGCACAATTAAAGAAGCCAGGTGAAGAACCTGCCACTTGCTTACATTGCAACAGTGTATTGGAGATTATCCCAAATGTCACCTTTACACAAGACGACATGCTATTGGAGGATAATCGACATGATCGGCCTCTCTACTACACCGGTTATATCAATACGATGAAGATAGATCGTATCCTCATTGATCCAGGGTCTGCTATAAGTATAATGCCAAAGAGTCTGTTGGATGAACTAAAAATCCCTCTTCACAAGCTTTCCAAGACAGTTACTACTATCCTGGGATTCAATCAGAGCCGAAGCGAGCCTTTGGGAAAGATTCACCTGAAACTTCAGATAGGCGATTTCAGATCCAAAGTCACTTTCTATGTGATTGAGATCGTGGGATCTTATAATCTTCTTCTGGGGAGGCCTTTTCTTCATGAAAATAATGTGGTGCCTTCTACTCTTAATCAGTATTTTAAATACATCGACAGCAATGGAAGAGTACAAAAGGAAGTTGCTGATATAAATCCCTTCCATGGGGTTGAAGCTTATTTCAATGATTCCTGGATGTACAAAGAAGAGTATACAAGGGTGATACAAGCTATGGAGAAAGAGGATTCACAAAGTGAGACTTTAATAATCCCTGTTAAAGGTCGAACTACTCAGCAACAATCTCCCAAACCCTCTGGAGAAGGTTCTTTCATCATTCCAGTAAGTGGACGGATCTCTCCATTACCTCAGTCGTCTACTCAAGATACACTGATCATTCCTGTCAGTGGGCGTACTACAGTTCCTGTATCTTCACATATAAAATATGATACTCTGGTAATCCCAGTTGGATGGCGGACTACTCTTCCATCTCAGGCTTCTAGGGAGCTCACCTCTTCTGAGCCATTTGTTATCGATCTTAATCGAAACAAAACTTCTTCTCGTTCTTCTTCTCCCCCTTTCGTCATTGACTTGGCTAAGATTTCTAAGGCTCAGCCTTCTTCCAATGTAAATACTGCTACTTTTAAATTTAATGAAAAGTCTCCATCTTTGCAGTATATTGATGTGTGTAATCATGTTTATAGTTATTTGCATTTGTTAGATGACTTGAGAACAATTACCATAGGAGTTGTACAGACTTTTCATACAGATGTGTCTCTAGAATCAGTACAAACTTCATACTTTCTAGTTCCCAGCAGAAAGCCAGGAGACATTCCAATATTCTTCTATAAAGGGCCCCAGAATCCTTCTGATTTAGAAGATGATGACAAAAATGATGATTCTGGAAGATTACAACTACGCCGTTATAGTCAGCAATCTAAAGACATCATTAAAAATATGGGCTATGACTTCAGAACCGGCCTCAATAATGGAAAAGGAAGAAAAATGCCTGTTCGGATTCCTCCTCTGAAATATGGGAGGACAAAATGCGGATTGGGTTATATTGCTCCTACTCCTTTTATCAATACTGTCCATGAAGGTCCCGAATCTGACGAAGATAAGAGATCTGATTCCTCTAGTACTACCTCTTGGGATTCTGTTACAAGTATTGGTGACTTCCACTACAACATTCTGTCTTCCAACATGGTCTCCATTGACAGTTCTGAAGAAAATGATGAGAACGAAGACGAGTTTGAAATCTCACCTGAATCAGAACAATGGGCCCAAAGGTTAGATAATCAATGGGAGTTCCGATTCGAGCAAAAAGAACCTCCGACTGAAGATAAACTTGTTCAAATAGATGTTGGTGAAGAGGGATCCCCCAAACCAATATTCATTAGTAAAAGTCTTTCAGAAACTGATAAGCAGGACATGATCAAACTTATTCGTGAATACATCGATGTCTTCGCTTAGAGTTATGAAGATATGCCAGGACTTGATCCACAAATCGCAACTCATAAACTCAATATCATGCCGAATGCTAAACCGGTCAAACAACAACAGCGACGATTTCGTCCAGACATTATGGATGCAATTGAAGCTGAAGTCAATAAACTCATGGCCTCTGGGTTTATTAGAGAGGAACAACATCCCGATTGGGTGGCTAATATAGTTCATGTTCTTAAAAAGACTGGCAAGATCAGAGTATGCATAGACTTCCGCGATCTCAATGCGGCATGTCCTAAAGATGAATTCCCTCTACCAATCACTGATGTTATGATCGATAATACCTCTGGGTTTGAACGGATGTCATTCATGGACGGGTATTCTGGGTACAATCAGATTAAAATATTTCCAGATGACGAGAAGCACACTTCTTTCAGAACGCCGATCGGTACATACTGTTATACAGTTATGCCATTCGGTCTCAAGAATGCAGGAGCAACTTATCAACGAGCCATGACCACTATATTCCGTGAACATCTGCAGAAAACAGTCGAATGCTATGTTGATGATATTGCAGTCAAAAGTCGACAAAAGGAGGATCACATCCAAGATTTGAAGACTATATTTGATCTAATGCGTAAGCATCAATTAAAGATGAACCCTACTAAGTCCTTCTTAGGCGTCTCTAGTGGTAAATTTCTCGGCTTCGTCATTACCTCTAAAGGTATACACGTGGATCCCGAGAAGATCAAAGCCATCCAAGAGATGCGTCCTCCACGCACCTTAAAAGAGCTACGAGGATTTCAATGAAGGATCGCTTATATCAGGAGATTCATCTCTAATCTTTCAGGACGCTGCAGACCATTCAATAAACTTATGAAGAAAGGTGTTTCTTTTGTCTAGAATGATGAATGTCAGAAAGCATTCGATGATATAAAACAATATCTGATGAGCCCTCCAGTATTGGTACCTCATGTCTCAGAAATACCGTTCCTCCTGTATACCCGAGCAATGAGTCATTCATTGGGTGCATTGCTTGCTCAAAAGAATCAAAATGGTCATGAACAAGCCATTTACTATCTCAGTCGTACTATGACCGGAGCTGAACCTCGATATTCACCGGTCGAAAAAGAATGTCTAGTCCTGATGTTCGCTGTCCAAAAGACACGACATTATATCATTGGCCAGTCCATTCATGTCATTTCCAGGATCAATCCTATATGGGTCATGATGAAGAAACCCAGTGTTTTGAATTCTCGATTGGCTAACTGGGGAATCTTACTTGCTCAGTATGATATGCACTATATTCCTCAGAAATCAATCAAAGGACAAGCTTTAGCTGATTTTCTGGCTGCCCATTTAATTCCTGAAAATTCAAAACTCTATGATGAAATCCTAGATGAAGTCCTAGATTCAAACCAAATTGCTGAAGAAGATCCTACTTGGCGTCTATTCTTTGACGGAGCTTCAAGAATAGGTCCTAATGGTGACATTGTTGCTGGAGTTGGAATCGTTCTTGTGTCACCAGAAGGTCTTGCTATCCAAAGAGCTTATTCTCTCGATCAACCATGTTCAAACAATGTAGCTGAGTACAATGCACTGCTTATTGGTCTTCAACTCGCTAAACATCTGAATATTCAACATTTAGAAGCGTATGGAGATTCTAAACTCATTGTCAATCAGATAAGGGGTACTTATGAAGTTCGCCATCAAGATCTGGTTCCTTATCATAGATCGGCTATATCTATGGCTTCTTTATTTGAAGGGTTCTACATTGAGCATGTCAGGCGAGCATGTAACACAGAAGCTGATGCTCTTGCTAATCTTGCGGCGGTGTTAGCTATTCCGATTAGACGTCAACAAATGATTGTTGTCCGCAATCGAGAATTATTTCATCTCAAAAACAATCTAACTTTTGGACTTCCAGTTGATATTGAAGAATAAATATCTCATGATGTTAATGCAACAAGAGGATTTGGATTAAGTCATAAATCATTATCATCTTCATCTGATTCTAGCATAGAATTCATCTTCAGTAATTCAGCTGAGACTCAGAATACGGATAAAGATTGGAGACTTCCTTTCTTAGATTTTGTATTGTATGATATTCTTCCAGATAATCCGAGTGAGGCAGCATCTATCAGACGACGATCACTCAGATTCTATTACAATCATACTACAAAAACCTTATATCGTCGAGCTTATGATGGTTTACTTCTTCGATATATTGCCGGTGATGAGGCTCAACAAATTATTCGCGAAGCACATGATGGAGTTTGTGGAGCACATCAGCCTGGACCAAAACTTCAAGACCGTATTCGACGTATGGGTTATTATTGGCCCACTATGGTATCAGACGCCATCGAATATGCAAGGAAGTGTAAAGCTTGTCAAATCCATGCGGATTTTAGTCATCAACCCTCAGAATTTCTACATCCAACGGCAGCATCATGGCCCTTTGAAGCTTGGGGCATGGACATTATCGGTCCGATCAATCCGCCGTCATCAAAAGGTCATCGGTTTATTCTCGCAATAACCGATTATTTCTCCAAATGGGCCGAAGCTATTCCTTTATCCGAAGTCAAAACTTTCAATGTCAACAACTTTATCAAGCATCATGTCATCTACAGATTTGGTGTTCCTCGACGCATTATTCATGATAATGGACCACAATTCGTCAGCCAGAATTTTACTCGATTCTGTGACGATCATCGGATCAACAATGTGGCTTCTACCGTATATAATCCGGCAGCTAACGGATTAGCAGAAGCTTTCAACAAGACCATCCTCAAACTCTTAAAGAAGTTTGTTTCTACCAACAAACGTAATTGGAGTGAGAAACTTGGTGAATGCTTGTGGGCTTACCGCACTACAGTTCGTAATGCTACTAAATGTACACCTTTCTCTCTGGTGTATGGATGCGAAACTGTTCTTCCATTAGAGATTCAAATTTCTTCTTTAAGGATAGCAATCGCTAATGAACTTACTGTCGAGAATAATGACCGTCTTCGACTTCAGGAATTAGAAGCTCTGGATGAAAATCGGTTATCTGCTCAACAGAATATCGAATTCTATCAAGCTAGAATCTCAAGAGCTTTTAATAAGAAAGTCAGAGTTCGAGCATATCAAAAAGAAGAACTTGTTCTAACAGTCAGACGTCCTATGACTATGACTCATATGAGCAAAGGCAAATTTGATGCAAAGTGGGAAGGTCCCTATGTTGTGAGCAGAGTTTTCTCAAATGGAGCTTATCAACTCTCAGAACTGGATGGTCGAAAAGTTATGATGCCTATAAATGGCAAATTCCTTAAAAAGTATTATGTATAAATATAAATACTTGTAAATCATCAGACAAGTTCATGTTTTTAAATAAAATTTTATTTTATTTTAATCATGAATGATAGTACATGATATTAAGGAAGATCACTATCATCCTTCTCTACATTTGGACGCGGATCACTGCCATCCTTCTTGAAAACACGATCAGCAAAAGAGCTAAGAACTTCTTTGCTGGAACCCACGAGGAATTTGCAAGCAGCCACCCTCATGGCTTCCTCTTCTTCAGTCCTTCCTGGATCAAGCAGAAAATCCAAAAATTCTCGTGGTGGCTTGGGTGCAGATGAACCTTCGCCTGCTTCTGTCTCCTTCGAGTGAACTGGATCGGCAGGGCGTTCTTCAGTGCCCTTCTGAACCTTCAGGGCGATTCCAGCCTTCTTGGATGCTTCTTCAGACGATATTTTTATGTTGAAGAGTAGAAGTGTTCGGTCTTGTCAGATTTCTGCTATATTTATAGGCAGAAGTTCCTTAAATAATGAAGCGACATATTCATCCGACGGTTCGCCCGTTCATTAATGCCTGACGGTTCATCCGTTCATTTATCACATTCATCCGACGGTTCTCCCGTTCATTAATGCCTGACGGTTCATCCGTTCATTTATCACATTTATCCGATGGTTCGCCCGTTCATTAAATGCCCGACGGTTCATCCGTTCATTTATTACATTCATCCGACGATTCGCTCGTTTATTATAATCTGACGGTTAACCCGTTCATTCATCATCATCTGACAGTTCATCTGTTCATTATCTTTTATTTTGACGGTTTATCTGTTCATTCCATCATTTGTCAGTTTTCCCGTTCATCCCACATATATTTACGATTCATCATCGTATATGATATCTAGTCTTTTGATTTTCGAGTCCAAAGATCATGAAAAATTGAGTTCAAAGATATTTTTATGTCTGAATTCTATTTTTTCTAATTAGTATTAAACTAAGATCATTTCTGGTTTAATATCATCCGATAGAATTACAAAGTTTGTTTGTATATTCTATTCTATTGAAATGTGTCATGTATTATTTACCTCTGAACATATTTTCTATGAATATATCATTACCAAAATAGCAAAACCAAAAAATCAGATCAAGAATTCTCATTTGTTTTCATTCAGAATCAAAACATTGAATACAAGTGAAAATAAAAAAGATTCACTTATTAGGAGTTATTAGCTCCCTGATACGTTCAAGAACAACATTCATTTTCTCTTCATGAGCTTTTTGAACTCTGTCTGCTGCTTCAACTGTGACATTTTGTTCATCAAAAATGATAATAGCAGATTGGAGACGGTTAACTTCTTCGATTTGCTCCGCTTGCATCTGCTCTCGCTCCTTTTGAAGAGTTTCACAGCGTTCTGCTTCAGAAATATAAGCAGCAATAACTTCAGCTTGCTCTGTTTCTATGACAGCAATTCGCTCTTGAAGGCGAGCCAACTCCTCTTTCAATTTCTTCAGCTCTTCAGCTTTTGATGCTTTATCTTTCTCCAGAAGCTCAACTCTCTGACGAGTAGTTAATATTTCTTCGCCCTTTTCTACTAATTTCTCAGAAGAAGAGGCAAGAAATGCTTCTAATGCAGCCTGTTGGGACTGGGCTTCATGTTCCAATTGACTGGTTTCAGCCGCAGTTAAAGATTGAATGTCTTCCTTCTTAGTCTTCCAGTATTTTAGGATAGTTATTTCCAACTCATCCAGGAGATATTCGAAGAAGATGCACTGAGATTCACAACTAGCATGTCGCAACGCCATGAGCGGGAACCTGACCATAGTTCGAAGATCAGAGAAGGGCGTAGCTTCGTCCTTCAAGAAACGTCTGGAGTATGTATCTAGATATGAGTAAATAATCTCTGAGTACATTCCCAGAGTTCTTGCTAGTCCAGTCTCGAACCTAGGTGTCGCTGTCATCATTGAAGAAGAAGCTTGAATGTTCTCTATCCTGGGAACGAAAGTGTGTGCCACTGGAGAAGTTGGCAAGTACGAACTCCCTTCATCAGCATCAGCCTGGATAAGCGGAGCATGAGTCGAACTCATTGCTGCAGCAGTTCCTACAATCAAAGAAAATAATAATAATCAGCATATAAAGAAAAATAAACAACAGAAACAGAATTTGAAATAAAGTTCTACCAGGCTGAGGTTCATATTCGATATGTTGAGGGAGTCTGGCGTCTTCTCGTAGCCGGTCCATGATGGTGTCTGACACCTGCTTCATGTGACTGCTTCCAGCTCCAGAATTACTGGGTGCTGGAGCGTTGTCCGGAGATTGAGCAGGTTCGGGGCTAAGTTCTATTCTGTTCCCCTTGACTTTATCCTCATCATAAGGAGTAGAAGTGCCAGTATGCCAATCCTCTCCTCCTTCAGCTTCTTCTTTTTCTTCAGACTCTTTTTTATCCCCAGCTTCAGGATGAGTCTCTGATCCGGAGTCTATGATATTCACATCTTCATGAATCTCAGGAACAGTGATGACAGCAAGCTCAGTATTGACTGCCGGTTCAGTCTTCTCTGGAATGTCAGTTCGAAGAATGATGTCTTGACAAACATTCTTCAACAAGTCATCAGCAGCTGATAGCTCGGACGCCGACACGTCTTCATCGCCTTTGGCCAAAGAAATGTTTTCTTCAGCTTGAGTTTTAGGAACTTCTGGCTGTTCTGTAACTTCTGCCAGGGCTGGTTCTTCTTCAGAATAATCAATCTGGTCATCCAGTGCCTGGATGACGCCCTCTGTCCCATGCTCAAATGGGATCATCCTCATCTCTGAGGGTTCAATAGCTACTCCACTTGTTGTTGGAGCAGTTGTTTTCTGAGCTTGAGCGGACTCTACCTCAGTCTGTTCAGTTGAAGCTGCCGGAAGGTGAACATCATCAGACTTTGTTTTCTCAGTAGAAGTCGTTTCATTGATTTCTGGCAAAACTCCTCCACTCATAATCGTTTCTAGGAGTTCATTGCCTTTTATTTTGCTGACGGTCTTCTTGACATACTTTCCTCTCGATCTCCTTATCAAAGGAGCGTCGTCTTCATCAGTATCTTCGTCTTTATCGGCGGCGTCATTTTCATCAACTGAAATGCCACCTAAAGATGAAGTAGCAGTTACTGAGACCCCTTTCTTCTTCTTCTTAGATGTCTGAGACTTAGTACTCTTTTTGGAGATGGTCTCAGATTTATCACTTCTCTTCCTCTTAGAAAGGGATACAAATATGGGAGGAAGAACTTCATCAGGAAAATTTCCCTCCTGGAATAATTCATATAGGGGCTCAACCTCAGCTGTCTCATCTACGGGTTCCAGAGAAAATTGTTGAATAACAGTCTTCTTCTTTGACCTCTTCGATGGAGCTGGGTCGTCCTCCGCAACAAAAGTCTTCAGATGGAAACTTGGCTTGAAGGTGCTCGACGAAACATAGAAGCGAGCATATGTGTAAAGCATCTTCATCCCCGTGCTTGATGAAGGATTAGGCATAGAGAATACAGCTTTCGTATCTCTAGCCGTAAAATATCTCCAGGCCCGAGCTCCGTCAATAAGCCCTCCACGAGCAGAAAGACAAGTGGTGGCATTCCCAACGTGAAGTTGGTCATATCCGAATTGCCTGGCAAATCGGCTTGGTAAATACGGCTCCAGATACGTCATTTCTTCATGACGGTATACTAGATGAGAGGGCCGAATTCTCTGCAACCACTGAAAGGCTATATCATCTAGTCTGTTCCCCATATCTCCGTCTATCATATTTAAGGGCATGCTCTCATAGCCCAGTGGTGGAGGGACACATTGAATGGACCAATGTGACGCTCGATTCAGGACATTTCTGCATTCTGGAAGGGTGTGAACCTTCCCGAAAGTCTCTCCAGAGTACCTCTCCAAAAAGAGACTGCCACTCCCTCCTGCCCCTAGAGGTATCAAGCCGTCATGATAGAGGAGGAGCCAACCATATAGATATGTGAAGGACATCTCTATCCTTGGGAATTCCTCGGTCATCCTCCTCTGATCAGATAGCATGTTGGTTACAAAATTTCAAAGACCTGCGTTCAGCCTACAGGTCATCGCTGATAATAAGTCTAGCTTGTAACCATACATAAGGCGCACCGCTGCAAAGATAATGCCTCTATGTATCCTGTCCAGAGAGCTGGAGCTAGGAACGATGAATCTTCTTAACCACAGAGATAGGAATCCGGCCAAATGACCGTTCCTTGACAGAATCTTTCCACTCTGTCTCACATACGAGCTGAAGGTGGTTCCAACTTTGAACTCATACCAGTCTTCAGTGATCGTGAAATCCTTGCAGTCATATTTCTCCAGTAGATAAATGATTTCACTCTCAGAGAGAGGCTTGAAGTTGCTAATCTGGTACCATCTCTTCTCGTTTATCTTTTTCTCATCCTTTTAACGGTTCATGAAAAGGTAGGACATCCATTTCTGAATGTGGTTGCCGGCTTCATCTTTAGAACTCTTGTAATACAGAGTACATGTGCCAAAATGGCACATCATCTCTTCAAATAGATGTACCATCTCTGGGTTCTTCTCCGACAAAAAGTTTAGCTCTTCTGTCGTAGGCACGTACTCCTCATACGGCAGCGAGCCTGAAGGCAGATGCGAGATGTATTCCATCTCATGAAGGGAAAAGCCCATCTCCCCTTTGGGAGTCATAAATGTCCCCGTCCTGTGGTTATACCTCTCAATCAAGGCCAGGAACAGAAAGGGGTTAGGCCTGAAGCCGTAGGATGAATTGACGACCGCATCATAAAGGTTTATCTTCTTCAGTTCACTCTCAAAATTCTCCAAAGCCCAGTGGACCAAAGTCTTCCACCTCACGTTCTCCTGATTCATTAAGCCGTTCATCCTCGGCGTCGAATCGGTGGGGTAGAACGCATTCTTGTTTGCCATGAATTCGTTTATAAAAATGGGCATTCTGAATGGCATCAATATTGATGAGTCTTCAGGTGGTATGCATCCAGGCTTCAAACCACGAAACACTGATACATGATTCTCTGGGGCACTGAAGAATCCCTCCTTCCTGTAAATGATACGGCTCGCCTTTGCCTGCTGATATTCTGTTATATGCCAGGACATCATTCTCGGATAACTGGCATGCATGAATCTCATGATAGACAAGCCCCTAGAAACCTTCGGCCAATACATGGGCTGTTTTACATCACCTTCGAAGTAGAAGCACACCTTCTCTCTGATGCCCTTCGGTTGTGATTTCTGTGCTATGGCATCCTCGAACAAAAATGCTGGTTTCTTGTGGGACACTAAATCAAGACTCTGAAAGGGTTGACCATTCATCAAACAGAGTAAAGTTGTATGGTCTTGATTTGCCAACAATGACAATCTGGCTTCTGGAAGATGAAACTGAGGAAATTGCACATGAGACAAATCATGCTTAAATGAAAAACTCAAGTGCCCTTCATAATCTTCTTCTTCGCTTCGTATGTTCACTACAGAAAATAAAAGAAGACAAAGTCAGATGTGTTTCGGTAAAATCTATGCGTATATAGCAGTATTTGAAAGAAATTTCAAAAGTCACGCAGACTTCAGACAGATATATTATCAAGCAGGTGATTAATTCACGCAAAGTTCAGACAGACTAGAATGAAAAGTCACGCATCATTTTCAAAATCATATTGAAGTGAGAATGACAAAAATATACGCTGGCAGATCAAGACTAATCTATCCAGAGGATAACTCTCAGAAGTCTGCGTGATTATTTCAACATGGATATTTCTGCCAACATGTGAACAATCACGCAGAGTCATCATGAAAGCTGCGTGACTATTTCAACATGGACATTTCTGTCAACATGTGAAAAATCACGCAGAGTCATCATGAAAGCTGCGTGACTATTTCCATATGGACATTTCTGCCAACATGAAAAATCACGCAGAGTCATGGGAGCCATGCTCCTTTGCGTGAAACACAGAGCTTCGTAAACACGAAGATATGAAGTATGGCCGACCCTAAAGAGGGGTCATACTTTATTAATATCCTTTGCCCTAAGAAGGGGGGATATATTTCTGAAGTTCATTATTTGTTTTAAGATCCTAAAATTTCTATGTGGGGTTCGTCTTCATCTTCATCAAGTCATCTTCAACAGTTCGTATTCCCCCATTACTTACGCTGCAAAGGAGGATGCGTGACTTCGTGTCGAGGGAGTCTGTCAGTGGTGGCACGCGAGGAAGTCGCAGGGGCTTTCCCCTTGGCCTGAGCATCGGTTTTCTTGGGAGCCATTGCTGTTGAGAAGGGGAAGAAGAAGTCGGAGAAGATGAAGTTCGTCGGGAAGTTGAAGTTTCTCTTCTGTGGATTCTCTCTCTCTAAAGCAAGTAAAGAAGGAAAGAAGTGATTTATGGCTTTTTTATAGGCTCATGAAGAATTCCAAATGGCACATCATTATTTGCCTCGATTTAGGAGCTTGATACGGGATCCTAACTGCACAGAATCCCAACAGTCCAATCATTTAGGAGTAAATATCTCTTTAAAGTCATCTCAGCGTGACTAAATTCATTTTATCATCTTGATTTCAAAGTATTTCAAAATAATTTATCATTTTTTGAAAACTTTGAAGGGGATTTTGTAGGCCTTAAAAATGAAAGTCACGCTGAGTTGATCAGAACAAAGTCTCAAAGTCACGCTGAGTTGATCAGAACAAAGTCTCAAAGTCACGCTGAGTTGATCAGGACTGAGTCTAAAAGTCACGCTGAGTTGATCAAGACAATGTTTAAAAATCACGCTAGAGACAGCTCATCATTTGTCAGAAGTGTCATTATGACTGACAGTACGACAGTCAAAAAATGTCTCCTCGTATGCCACGTATGCACGGAACTCGAGAGATCACAGCCGACTATTGCGTGACTTTCGAAATCTTCTTCAACAAGACTCAGCCTTCATCAAGTTGGCGTACCAAAAGAGCTTCTTGTCATTTAATGCGACTGACAAGGTAATTACTGTCAGAGATTTTGTGTCAGTCGAAGCACGTCGAATCAAGACAGCTGGCAGTCCTGTCTCAATCTTGTGTATATTTTGAGCCTTCTGGCTCAAGTCTGCATGTATTTTGAACTTCTATGTTCCTTCCTCAAGTTTGCGTGGATTTTGAAGCTTTTTGCCCCAAGTCTGCGTGGATTCTGAAGCTTCCTGCCCCAAGTTTGCGTGGATTTTAAAGCTTTCTGACCCAAGTCTGCGTGGATTTTGTCCTCAACGAGCCTGCGTGGATTTCATCAAATTGGAGGACGTGGCAGCCATGCCACTGATCTCTCACCTGCGTGTCCTGTAACTGGCACATGACTCATGCATGATTGCCATGTGTCCAACAGTTACAGGCCACGTCCAGTAACTGCTCATAACCTTGCGTATGTTAAATCCTGCGTGATTTTTAACTATGCACAGGTTGTGAAGACAGTTATCTTTTCAGTTATTTTTGACTCTATAAATAGAGTTCTTTTCTCATTCATTGTACAAATACATAGTTATCTAAATTACTGTCAAAATTTTGAGAGCTTTTCTTCTTCGCATCGTCCAAGGGATAAAGCGATCGTCTTCTAGATCGGATTCCTACAGTTGTAATTTTCCCAGAAATACAATAAATAAAGTAAATTTAATTATGGAAAACAATCACATTGGGGAAACAGGTTGCTCAACCTCAAACCCAATCATACAGTCACAAAACACACACAGAACAACAAACCACTCATAATAGTAAAACACGTCACCCACATGCAGCACGTAACCATGCTTATATATACACGTATTCCCATGCAGCACGTAAACCATATGCACGTAGACATCATTCTCAATCTACACATAACTATTATCATGTTGCTACATATAGTTAGTATCATGCTATTCACCATACTGCATATAGACATAACTATTATCCTGTTGCTGCATATATTCACTATCCTGCTGTTCCACATAACTATCACCATACTGCATATCGACATCACTATCAGCTTGCTCCTAACACAAATAGGCATGCTACTTGCACGTACTGTAGATTAATGGTCATATCTCACCACAGTATAGAATTAGGAAATTAGTTTATATTAATCTATATACATGGGTACCGAAGACTAACATTTCAGGACCCATAAGAACTTGGGTACCAAAGGTCACATCTACTCGTGCTGTAGATGGACCTTCCTCCCTCAACTAAAAGCAAGTGGATTTTCGATAGTGGATGCTCGCGACATATGATGGGAGATGCAAAACTTTTTGCATCACTATCGATGAAAAGGGAAGGATAAGTATCCTTCGGTAACATTTTAAGGGGCTATATCATAGGTAATGGTACTATTGGTTATCCTCCTTCTCTTGTAATAAAGGATGTCTGCTTAGTGACCGAGTTAAAGCATAATCTGCTCAGCACAAGTCATCTTGCTGATCATGGATATGGTATTAACTTTAGAAAGGATAAATGCTACATTTATGATAGGTCAACGAGAGATCTTACTTTTGAAGGGATAAGAGAAGATAATATTTATATTTTCTATCTATCTGGAAATACTAACAGTGCATGAAGATGCCTCTACGCCTAGAAGGATGAAAGATTGTTGTGGCACCAGCGTCTTCGTCATGCCAATATAGATACTATATCCAGGCTATCGACAAATAAGCTAGTAAGAGGTCTGCCCGACATCACATTCAAGAAGGACACGGTATGTATTGAATGTGAACTGAATAAGGCAACCAAACCATCATTTAAATCCATAAACACTGTAAGTACGACTAGACCCTTGTAATTACTATACATGGACTTATTTGGTCCCAGTAGAGTAGCCAGTCTTGGTGGAAAACTCTATACTTTTGTTATTGTGAATGATTTTGTAAGATTTACTTGGGTTTTCTTCCTTTCAAACAAAAGAGATGCTATTTCAGTTTTCAAAATATTTGTCAAAAAGGTCCAAAACGAAAAAGGCTACATGATTACTGGAATCCGAAGTGATCATGGAGGCAAATTAGAAAATTCTGATTTTAGAAAGTTTTACGAAACAAATGGTTTTGATCATGAGTTTTCTTGTCCTAGAACTCCTCAACAAAATGGTGTTATGGAGCGGAAGAATAGAACTCTTGGCAATATGGCTAGAGTCATGTTGAATAAATTTTCACTTCCAAAATATTTTTGGGCAGAAGCTGTCAGTACAGCTTGCCATGTCATAAATAGGGTGCTTATTCGACCTATTTCGAAGAAACCATCCTTTGAGCTTTGGTTTGGTAGGACTCCTAGTGTCTCATATTTTAGAGTGTTCGGTTGTCGCTATTTTATCCTAAATACCGAAGACAACTTAGTCAACCCCAACTCTGTATCGGCAAACCCTAATCCTATCTCCCTTTTTTTGATGCGACACAGATATGACCCTTTCACACATACGTGGACACTTTGACACACAAGTGGACACTTTGACACACACTGTGACACTTTGATACTTTGACACTTTGACATTACGTGGACACTTCGACACTATTTGGCCTCGTTTGGTTCACAGAAAGGAAATATATTCCTTTCTATTTTCCATGGGAATCGAAAAGTAGGGTTCCTGTCAGATTTCCTTTCCATTGTTTGGTTGGTGTAGGAAAGGAAAGCAAAAATATAACAATGGTAAAATAAGCATTAATGGTAAAATAAGCAATAACACATGGTTACTTTTGTCATAACTTTCATAATAAATGTTGGGAAAGGAGGAGGAAAATGAATCCCATGGGTCATGAGTGGAACCATATTCCCTCCAATTTTCCTCCTAGTGAGGAAATTGATTCCCAAGTTTGTGGTTACCAAACAAAGGAAAGGAACAACTTTCCTTTCCTAGTTCCTTAAATCGGTGAACCAAACGAGGCCTTAGGATAATGTGTATAAATGAGGACTAGGACAATAAGTATAGGTAACTTCAAGATAGGAATTATTTTACCTATGAGTATAGGTAATGGCTTTACCTAGAGTGACTAGGTAATATATAGGTTTTGGAAGCCAGTAGGTTTAGGTAATGGGTTGACACATGGGTATGGGAGATACCTATGTTGTAGTGTACGGGGTATTGAGTTTGGGTATTGGTTTTTACTAGAGTTATGGATAGGCTAGTGTATAAGTAATTAGGTAAATAGGCCATAGTAATGGTTTTACCTATGTGAATAGGATATTCGTAAGGCAAATACATAGGGTATTAGCCTAGTATAGACTAGAATACCTTGGTAAGGCAACGTATGGCCCTAAAAACCTAGGTGTGACCTAGTTTGACCAAGTTTGGCAAGGTATTGACCCAGTTGTCCTAGTGTGACTAGAAATGACTTGGAGACCTAGAATTGACCTAGTATATCATGTTTATGATTCTAAAACACCAATTGACAATAATATTTCATATTTAGGTCTTCGAGGTACCGTATCGGATATTGTTGACATTTCACACTACCAAAATAAGTCAAATCAACGACGAAATAAGTCAATCCTAGAGTGTATAGAGTGAGCCTCCCTACTTCTTTTCTTCTCATTCGGGTCATTCAGTCGACTATTCAGCATCATAGGATATCTACCTCAACCTCACCCTAGAGAAGTATGGAAATATTAATGTTAACCAAGGTTCACAGTAAAGAGAGGGAAAGAAACTATATAGGATACATCATATCTATTACCACTTGTTGTATCATGATTACTTTTACAAGTGTTTGAATGATGTGCATGTATCTATCTTACAGAATTATCCTTAAAAGGATATGGAGCTGAATTACTATCTGCGAAATCGTTCGTGGATGTACAACCGTCATCCTGATGATATGTGCCGTGTGCGAGATGAATTCGTAGAGGGTGTACAGCAGTTCCTGTAGATAGTAAAATTAAGTGTCCGTGTGTGAGATGTCGCAACTTGAAATATCATCCAGAAGTGGAAGTCACGTATCATTTATACTCGAAGGGTTTCACGCTGAATTACTATCAGTGGAGCGTGCACGGAGAACGTGTGCCTTTAGCATCGGAGTATGAGCCTTATGTGGATGTCCACAACCATGATATTTATGACGATGGGTTGGTGAACATGGTTTTTGACGCGGCCGGGCCTAGTTTCGATCCAGGCAATCATGAAGCACCTGAAGAGGCACCGAACGCCGATGCTACAAAGTTCATAGAGGTGCTGGAGAATACAAGGACTCCATTATATCCTGGTTGTGAGGATCATTAACCGTTGGAGGTGGTTACAAGATTGTTGAGCATCAAGTCCGATTTTAATATGTCGCAAGATTGCTACAACCGACTTATGGAGTTAATTATAGAAATATTGCCTGAGAGTGCTAAGTTGCCTAAAGACTTTTATCGGTCTAAGAGGATGGTGAGATCGTTCTGGATAGGATATGAAAAAATTGATGCATGTCGCAACGGGTGCATGTTGTACTACAAAGACGATAAGGATGAAGATGCCTGCAGATTTTGTGGTGTTGATCGCTACAAGGACAGTGGTAGAGGAAAGTCTATCGGTAAAATGAAGCCTACTGATTCGATGCACTACTTGTCGTTGATGCCGCGGTTGCAGCGGTTGTTTCTGGTGAAGGAAACTGCAGAAAACATGAGTTGGCATAAGCGAGAACAGACCGAACGAGTGTTGGATCACCCATCTGATGGAGAAGCATAGAAGCACTTTGATCGAGAGTATCCAGATTTTGCTTCTGATCCGCATAATGTTAGATTGGGTCTCTGCTCCGACGGTTTTACCCCATTCGGACTTTCGGGATCCCGGTATTCGTGTTGGCCTGTGATCGTCACTCCGTACAATCTACCACCTTGGATGTGCATGAAGACTCCGTATATGTTCCTCATCGTTATTACACCATTATTATTCTAGGTCTGAACAATCCAAAAAAGAACATCGATGTGTATTTACAGCCATTGATTGATGAGTTGAATCAACTGTGGGAAGTAGGTTCCAACACGTACGATGTATCAATAAAACAAAATTTTCAGATGCTAGCAGCACTTATGTGGACCATCAACGACTTTTCGACCTATGGAATATTATCTGGATGGAGCACGCATGGTCGTCTTTCATGTCCGTATTGCATGGACCGTACTAAGGCTTTCCGTTTGAAACACGGAGGCAAACTTTGCTTCTTCGATTGTCATCAATAATTCCCGTCGAAGGATCATCCGTACCGGAGGAACATGAATTCTTTTCGTGCTGGCATTGTGGAGAAGGCTAATCTCCCGCCAAGGTGGCCCGGATACACGATATGGGAAGAGGTAAAAGATTTAGCAAGGGCTATTGAAGAGACTGCTACGGTGTCACGCCCCAACCCGGAATCACCCGAATCTTCGTCCTTGCATGGGGCATGATGCCGTACGAGCCTGGAGTTGCACTCATGCAAGGCAAGATGACAAGTTCTCAAATGGTTATCTTTGAGATGAACATTAGCAACAAAAAAAAACAGAGTATACGAAACGATTCTCTTTATTGATATTCGAAATCAGGTTACAAAGGCTTTCGATAGCCCAACGGAATTTGCCAGATTGGCTACAACACTCAGGTTCTCTCTTGTCCACAAAGGATTTCACCGTTCTATATATCATGCCTTCTATATCTCGGCCGCATCTATCCTGTCGTGAGTCCGAGCGTCAATGCGATTGCACGCTTCAATACACTTCGTCATTCCAAGCCTCAACGCGTTCAAGCGAAGCTCCGCCGCGAGCAGACCAATCCCGGAACCTGCTAGGAAACTAGTGGGGGATTAGTACTTTCGTCCTCGCTGTACTGATCAAAAACCCACTTAACAACCGACATTTAGTATTGTATTGATTCATACAAACATACAATTTAGTTCTCTTTCTATGTTCTCCTTAGGATGAGTTCATGGCATATTCGAAGACTGTAAAGTATGGCAAGCATGTTATTCAATTCGCATAAGTAAACAGGCAAGCAATCTCGTGTTTGATTCGTGGCGCAACTTAGCAATATCGACGCACTCGTCCTTGCACCGACGCAAGGTGAATACGCCTATCCGTTTTCCCTGTCATGTTATAAGTGCTCTTTAGTCACGATATATCCATGCAGGATATATACATACCTTGCACTTCCAAACCCGTCGTCCTTAACTATATAAAGGTTACTAGTTTTCCGGGCTTGAATGGACTTATATTTATCGAAATCGAAACATAAGACGATGTTAACTCTGTGCGGTTGCTAACCAACATCAGAGGCCATCGAAATAATTGCAGCAAGTGGCTTATCACATTCACCAGAAGGTCGCTACTCTTCTAAATGAAGTGCACCAATATTATCGAAAACAAATCCCTCCTAGGCCGAACGGTCCCAGCGTCCTGGCGCGCAGCGTTCGAGGGAATACCCATACACGGGCTTTTATATCTTTAAGTCCATTTGACCATGCAACGAATCTTATCTTTCATAAAACCAAGCAAGTTTGCTTATCTCTATTTCAATTGGCACAACGCCCGAATGTCCTCAACGGACGCCCGAAGGCCACAAACATTTCGAAGGTACCATGCCGCATTATCATCTCGTATTTCTTGCGTTAACTTTCTGTGTTCTTACGACTCATACTTCGTTTCAATATTTCAATGGCATCATGCCTCAACTCAATGCTCGTCAACCAAACGACCCAAAGGTCCCAAACACCTTTCGAGGCATTATGTCATATCCGATATTTTCGTCACATTCATGCCACAACTGTATTCTTTCGTAACGAAGCCATCTTTTATTATCTCGTGCACGAAGGCACGTTTCGAGCACATTTCCAATATTCTATGACTTAGCATGCATTCAATGTCCGTGGCTTGCGCGATAGGGCGCTCGCCTATTGTCTTTCAATATTCTAGCCGTTCTAACTCGTGCGCGAAGGCACGGTATCATTCGTGTACTAAAGCACTCGCCGAGTACAGTTATCCCACTTTCGTATGGCTTGCGCACCGAGGTGCTCGCCTTAGCGATATTCAATGTTCCGTAGTGACTCGTACAATTGTTGTACGATTTATTTCAATTGTTCTATCTTAGTGTTCGATACGTACTATGTTTATCTCTCTATCGAGCCACGCCCGTGCCGTTGATAGGTTAACTCAGCATTCAATGATATGTATTTTACTTAAGCATGACGGAGTAGGAAAGAGAGTTAATGTCCCCCACCTTGAATCGATATGCCTTATCGTTTCGTCGAGCCTTTGTGGCTCGATTTCATAACTTCGTTGCACGGAAAACTCTCCTTACTTAGCCATTCGAGCACTTCGTGCTTATTGAATTATACACCCGATTTGGCTTACCGTGCCAACGCCTCAGTCCGTCGCAAGGCGACGATTTGCTTTCGCGGACCCCTTACTGAATAAGGCAAAAGATCGACCTCTAACATTTCAGCGTAAACGTATAGCCTACACATGAAACCAACTAAAATTAATACTTGCATCGATTCGGACTTGTGCCTTGGTCGATTCGATTTCTTAGAATCTTCGAGCCGTCTCAACGTAATTATCCTTCGAGGCAACACGGTGCTTCGCATCGATTCACTCGATGCATTCTTGGGGATAAGGCAACTCTTCGTATCGGCTTAGTTCGATGCGTTGCTCGGGACAACTTAACACTTGTACTGTTATTACTCGATGCGTTCCTCGGGTCGATACGTTTCTCGGGACAACGTAACTCTTGTATCGATTCATATCGATACGCAATCGGGTCAACGCTACTCTTCGAGTCAATGACTCAGCATAATGCACCGTGCGGAGCGGGGCATTACATAATATACCACTCAAAACAAGGTTCGTCCTCGAACCGAAACCAATACTAAATTTCCAAGGGTTTCGTTAGATCGTTCCACGATCTCATCTCACTATCGTTTGGATTGTACAACTTAGTTTGAAATCATACACATATTTTAGGCATCCCACCAATATATGCATTTCAACCAAGCTCAGTTGTAAGATATCGGAACAACGCAAACATTTAACTTCTTATTCTCAACTACTTGCCATCACGTACTCTCGATCGGACTTGGGCTCTAGCATAAGTTCTCGCAATTCTATTGCATATGCATATTGATACATACGCGATCCTCCAACAAAAGTCAAGGCATACGATGCGATTCAAAAATTACATTTCTCACTTTGTATGTTTCATCGGGACTATTAATTCTATGCGTCGCGTCAAGCCGTCGCGCATCCGATCACAACGAGTCTCCGCAACGCCTTACGTTTGGCGTCACTATCCAACGATTTCTGTTGTTTCACTTCGTATCCTATCTCGACATGATTCTCTTTTGTTGACTTGCAAAAGCATCAACATTCACGACTACATTCGTTAGGTGACTTACCTAGACACCGTGCTCAAATCCTTTCGACGCAAGTTTAAATTGACATTACACAAAGGCCACAATCTATCTGACACAAAGTTTAATTCAAGGCGACGGTTCTCAAGACAACGATCACCTTGATACGAAGGTCCTTACGATGCGCCTTACGTTCGATTTCTAACGAGTAGGAATTTACTAGCCAAATTCCTAGCTTATGCGTCTCGCAACATCGAACATAAGTTCAATTCACACAAGCTCAATTGCAAGGTGAATCCGAATCTAACGACATGACTCGTAAGTCATTCCCTTAGCATTCCCTCTCATGCATAGCACGATTCTCGCAATCACCTATCCGAATCACCAAGTTCGTTGGTGAATTTCTAGTTTTATCGTCGACCAACATAACCATTCAAATATTCATCCGACGAATACTCAAATCTAACTATATCATTATCAATCGAAAGTTGTTCCAACAATTCTCGATCGCCTAGACTTATCGTCAACATATACCACATTGTATTTATTATCGATGCAATCTCATATACGATATTGCATGGGTCATCTTACGGTCTGTAACATTTAATTTGATTTGGCGGTCAAGTCTTCTAGGGTCAGCTGCCCCGAAGCTATGCTCGATAATTATGGATCATCACCGAAGGATAGTTTACTACGAACCATGTTATATCTTATTTCGGAGCCAAATCACGTTTCGACAATTTCTATACGACTACCCAAATCCGTACATAACTATTTCTATCGGCGCAACTGATGCGCAACTATCCTCCGAGTAAAGTCATGCACTATCGTTGATGATTCCGCAATTTATGAAACATCTACTCGTATCGAGTTCGAGTCTATCTTATTTCGCGGTCGACACACGAGATGCTATATGCATCGAACAATCGTCGATGACTTATAGTCTCGTCCTGATCAATCACAAAATTTACGATCAACCAGTTCGTTTCATTCTCGTATCGTTACTTACAAAATTTCATAGCGCGAGACACACTCTATTTTGTATTCTCATGTCGTTTACATTTTCTTACGCATCGATCTCGATACGCCGTATCCATTTCAACAACGTAAGGGTCAACTTTGAATCTGTTTCAACGTCAACTTAACTCGCATCGCATACATCCAAGTTTGCAACGAACTTTTCCATACGCATTGACTCGTTCTCCGATTTATCGCATCCCGCTATACTTTGATCGCGTAACTGAGTTATCGATTATCCAACATCGAACCCTCAAGTCATATGATCTCGCCCTCTAAGTTTTGCGTGTTTTCAGTCGTACTCAAATGAGTTTCGTCGTAACGTAACCAACTATTTCTTAGCCACGATTACTCGCGTCAACCAACTTTCTTACCGAAATTGCACATCGTGCGATTCGATTACAATTTGCATCGCCCAACATTCTTATCGAAATCGCAAGTCATGCGATTTGATTCGCCTCGCCCAACATTTCAATCGGGATCGCAAGTCGTGTGATTTGATTATAATTTGTATCGCCCAACATTTTCATCGAGCTCGCAAGTCGTGCGGTTCGATTTCAACATTTCGAGTTTCCTATTCCGTCGATCCGATTGTTGCCTTAAGACATAATCGTTTCGCTAGTTCTCGTCATTCGACCGACACATAAATTTTTCAATCGACGTATCATTCAATGTTACAAGTCCCGCCTTACCGTTCTAACCGATCATCGAAGAACACTTTCATCAACATGCCGTCGTACAAATTCTTATTCGAGACTCGGTGCTATCCCGTCCGTTGCGGACAAACCTTCCGCAATTCTCGTAAAATGTTAATGCAATTCATCGCACAAGTGGTATCACATATACCACTCGGAATCGAGCCATTCATTGCATCGGTGGTATGCCATGTACCACCCAGAATCAAGTCACTTTCGTCGCAACGTACTCTTTACGAACCAACGATCTCTTCCGACTCACGATTTCCGCAGTGATCGTGCTTGATCACAACCGTAACTCTGATTAATCAAAATCTGGCGCAACTCGTCCAATGTTTTTATTTGCCAACACAAGCTCGGTGTGCAACCGAACCGATTTCGTTTCTCGATTTATAACTTTTGTTTTCTTTCGTTGCATCTTGAGCAATAATTCATTCTCAATATCCGTCGTACTTCGTGTAGCGATTACTTTGATACGCGTTGCACCACGTGCAATAATTTTACTTTCAATACGCATTGTACATCGT
The DNA here is from genome assembly GCA_029216955.1 of Iris pallida. NCBI lineage: Eukaryota > Viridiplantae > Streptophyta > Magnoliopsida > Asparagales > Iridaceae > Iris > Iris pallida. The sequence continues at coordinate 3,337,523 of JANAVB010021791.1, read as the reverse complement.
GCAATGATTTATTTTCGATATTTACCGCACCTCGTACAACATTTTATTTTCGACATTCAAAGTCAATGCCCAAATCCGTTCAACACATTCGATATTGACTTATCGCTTTTCATCGCAATGCACATTCGAAATCGATATATGAATCCGTTTGACACATTCAATATCAACTTTCATTTTCTTTCCAGCGCATCATTTACAATCAACGCGTGGTAATTGCTGCAGCAACATTCCACGACTATTATTGTATCGATGCACCAACATTTCTTACATCGATCGTTGCAACCAACGAATATCTCGAATTACAATTCACGACATGTTGCATCTGCAGCAACAATTCTTTGAATTCAAATCTCGTAACTTGTTGCACTTGCAGCAACAAACCTTTCATGACTTTTCCCGCAACACCATGTAATTTCCAAAACAACACGCGGCAAAATTATATGATTTGTATTAGAATTATTGTATGGAACATCCAGTGCGGCATCGAGTAGAGTCAAGAGTGATTTCGATTGGTGGTGGGCAACTCTTTGAAATTGAAACAAAGCAAATGTCCAGAGGAATTGAGCCTAGAGCTCTGATACCAATTTGTCACGCCCTGACCCGGAATCACCAGAATCTTCGTCCTCGTATGGGGCGTTATGCCGCACGAGCCTGGATTTACGCTCGTACGAGACAAGATGACAAGTTCTCAAATGGTTATCTTTGAGTTAAACATTAGCAACAAAAGGAAAACAGAGTATACGAAACGATTCTCTTTATTGATATTCGAAATCAGATTACAAAGGCTTTCGATAGCCCAACAGAATTTGCCAGATTGGCTACAACACTCAGGTTCTCTCTTGCCCACAAAAGATTTCACCGTTCCATACATCATGCCTTCTATATCTCGACAGCATCAATCTTGTCGCGAGTCCGAGCATCAATGCGATCGCACGCTTGAATACGCTTCGGCATTCCAAGCCTCAACGCGTTCAAGCGAAGCTCCGCCGCGCGCAGACCAATCTCGGAACCTGCTTGCAAACTAGTGGGGGATTAGTACTTTCGTCCTCGCTGTACTGATCAAAAACCCACTTAACAATCAACATTTAGTATTGTATTGATTCATGCAAACATACAATTTAGTTCTCTTTCTATGTTCTCCTTAGGATGAGTTCATGGCATATACTAAGACTGTAAAGCATGGCAAGCATGTTATTCATTTCGCATAAGTAAACAGGCAAGCAATCTCGTGTTTGATTCGTGGCACAACTTAGCAATATCGACGCACTCGCCCTTGCACCAACGCAAGGTGAATACGCCTATCTGTTTTCCCTGTCATGTTATAAGTGCTCGCTATTCAGGATCCATCCATGCAGGATATATGTATACCTTGCACTTCCAAACCCGTCGCCCTTAACTATATGAAGGTTACTAGCTTTCCGGGCTAGAATGGACTTATATTTATCGAAATTGAAACATAAGACGATGTTAACTCTGCGCGGTTGCTAACCAACATCAGAGGCCATCGAAATAATCGCAGCAAGTGGCTTATCACATTCACTAGAAGGTCGCTACCCTTCTAAATGATGAGCACCAATAATACCGAAAATGAATCCCTCCTAGGCCGAACGGTCCCAGCGCCCTGGCGCGCCACGTTCGAGGGAATACTCATGCACGGGCTTTTATATCTTTAAGTCCATTTGACCATGCAACGAATCTTATCTTTCATACAACCAAGCAAGTTCGCTTATCTCTATTTCAATTGGCACAACGCCCGAATGTCCTCAACGGACGCCCGAAGGCCGCGAACAGTTGGAAGGCACCATGCCGCATTATCATCTCGTATATCTTCCATTAACTTTCTATGTTCTTACATCTCATACTTTGCTTCAATGTTTTAATGTTTTAATGGCATCATGCCTCAACTCAATGCTCGTCAACTGAACGACCCGAAGGTCCCGAACACCTTTCAAGGCATTGTGTCATATCTGACAGTTCTGCCACATTCATGCCACAACTGTATTCTTTCATAACGAAGCCATCTTTTATTATCTCATGTATGAAGGCACGTTTCGACTGTATTTCCGATGTTCTATGACTTAGCATTCAATGTCCGTAGCTTGCGCGCTAGGGCCCGCGCCTATTGTCTTTCAATGTTCTAGCCGTTCTAACTCGTGCGCGAAGGCACGGTATGGTTCGTGCACTAAGGCACTCGCCGAGTACAGTTATCCTACTTTCGTATGGCTTGCGCATCGAGGTACTCGCCTTAGCGATATTCAATGTTCCATAGCGACTCGTACAATTGTTGTACGATTTATTTCAATTGTTCTATCTTAGTGTTCGACACGCACTATGTTTATCTCTCTATCGAGCCACGCCCGTAGCATTTATAGGTTAACTCAGCATTCAATGATATGTATTTTACTTAAGCATGACGGAGTAGGAAAGAGAGTTAATGTCCCCCCACCTTGAATCGATATGCCTTATCGTTTCGTCGAGCCGTTGTGGCTCAATTTCATAACTTCGTTACACGGGCAACTCTCCTGAATTAGCCATTCGAGCACTTCGTGATTATTGAATTATACGCCCGATTTGGCTTACCGTGCCAACGTCTCAGTCCGTCGCAAGACGACGATTTGCTTTCGCGGATCCCTTACTGAATAAGGCAAAAGATCGACCTCTAACATTTCAGCGTAAACGTATAGCCTGCACATAAAACAAACTAAAATCAATACTTGCATCGATTCGGACTTGCGCCTTGGTCGATTCGTTTTCTTAGAGTCTTCGAGCCGTCTCAACGCACTTATCCTTCGAGGCAACGCGGCGCTTCGCATCGATTCACTCGATGCATCCTTTGGGATAAGGCAACTCTTCGCATCGGCTTAGTTCGATGCATTTCTCGGGACAACTTAACACTTGCATCTTTATTACTCGATAGTTCCTCGGGTCGATACGTTTTTCGGGACAACGTAACTCTTGTATCGATTCGCATCGATACGCAATCGGGTCAACGCTACTCTTCGAGTCACCGACTCTGCATAATGCACCGTGCGGAGTGGGGCATTACATACGGGCTACAAGTGTGACGGATTTGGTCGTACTCATAACTGGACGAAGAGGACTATATTCTGGGATCTGCCATATTGGAGCACCAATTTGATTAGACATAACCTTCATGTCATACATATCGAGAAGAATGTGTTTGACAACATAATTAATACTGTAATGGACGTAAAGGAGAAGACGAAAGACAATCCAAAAGCTAGATTGGACTTGGAAGAAATATGTAGACGTCCTGCATTACATTTGATAGAGGAGGAGAATGGGAAGTTGAAACAGCCTAAGGCAATTTTCTCACTAGAGAAGGAGGATAAAGTCAGACTTTGTAGGTGGATTCAAGGTCTGAAATTTTCAGACGGGTATGTTTCGAACTTGAGAAGATGCGTCGACCTCAAGGAGAATAAACTGACAGGTATGAAGAGCCATGATTGTCACATATTCATGGAGAGGTTAATTTCGATTGTATTTCGGGAATTCTTACCCCAGGTTGTTTGGGATCCATTGACCGAGCTTAGCATATTCTTCAGAGATCTTTGTTCTACTAAGTTGCTCGTCGATCGTCTAGAAAAGCAGGAGAACGATATTGCGGTAACACTGTGCAAGCTCGAGAAGGTATTTTCTCCTGGATTCTTCGACTCCATGGAGCATTTTCCAATTCATCTTTCCTACGAGGCACGTGTTGGTGGGCCCGTCGGTTATCGGTGGATGTACCCGTTTGAGCGACATTTGAACCACCTAAAGAGGAAGATGAAAAACAAGGCTCGGGTCGAGGGTTCTATTTGTGAAGCCTATATTATTGAGGAGATTACAAACTTTTGCTCGACGTATTTCAAAACACATGTTGCTACGAATAGAACGAGGGCTCCGAGAAACGACGGCGGATCATATCAAGAATCTAATGATGGAATACTGAAAGTATTCAATGCATCCGGATAGCCTTTGGGAGAAATGAAGAAAAGATATTTGAATGACGAAGAGCTAAGGGCTGCTCAGTTGTATATATTACTCAATTGCGACGAGGATGAAGTGGAGAAGCTAGAGGTGGAAGTAATTAAAGATGAGTTTACGTCATCTCAATGTAATAGTATAAGCTAATATTATTGTACTAATCGGCGGTTGCTTCGTTATTTTTTAGCACATATAATGATGAGTTGAGGTCGGTTAGACCCTACCTAACAGACAAAGCATTAGAACAAGAAATGAGACGTCATTTTCTTTCTTGGTTGAGCGAATATATAAGCAACTCGGTAATTACTGGCCTCTTCTAATGCAACTGTGCAATGAAAAACTTATTATCTCTTCTTTGGTATTCAGGTCGATCGTCTAATTTCACCAGAGATTGAATTAATTAAAACTCTTGCCAAGGGACCAATTACTTTTGTTAAAATATGGCCAAGTTATTGTGTCAATGGCTTTAGGTTTAGGTCGACAAATACTCCGATCAGAGACAACTTCCTGGATCTTGATTCCACGAAAAATAGTTATTTGTGTATCAAATCTTCGAACTATAAAGACGTCAATCCAGGAAATAATTTCTTTGGCATCTTGCAAGATATTGTGGAGTTGACATATAATTATGGCAGAGAACCAGCAAAGATCGTGTTGTTCAAGTGTGAATGGTTCGATCCGATTGAAAATCAAGGTTAGAAAATTGACAAGCATGGTCTTGTGGATATAAACTACAAGCATAGATATCAAGGCTATGAACCATTTGTCATATCAACTCAGGCTCAGCTCGTGTACTTCACAGCTTATCCGAGACGGGGAGCAACGAAGTCTGACAGGTGGGCAGTATGCAAGATGCTAGCGATACTTTTGATGTTGACGAAAAAGCTTATCAGGAGGACAAGCTACCTCTTATAACCAATATTATTGATGTGGACTCCATGGAAGTTACGCATTACACGACTAATGTAGAAGATGTAGAATTATCCAAGAGGAAGGCGAAGCCGACGAAGGCGAAGATGAAACTGAAGATGAGAAGGAGGAGGAAGAGGAATATGAGGTCGAGGAAAATGAATAAGATGAATATTCTGAAGATGATTGAGAGAGATGTACTTTCATTTTTTAGATGTTTCTTTTAGAATATACTATCTGGACATAGATGTTTCTTCTAGAATGTACTATCTGAACTTAGATGTTTCTTGTAGAATATACTATCTAGACTTAGATGTTTCTTGTAAAATGTATCATCATATGTTGTCTTGGTTATTATCTTATCGTTGTTGTACTTTCATATTTCTAATGTACTATTATTTGTTGTATATCATCATATGTTGTTATCAGGTATGACAGGTCGTCGCGGATCGTTCCGCGTGTCCCGATATGTGGTACGGGGTACTACTGCCATAGGACATGGTACTCCTTCGGTACCTCCTACTGGTACCGGCTCTGGATCCTCATCGCCCAGTACTCTTATGTATCGGACAGTACCTCCACCTGCCACGACGCTATATAGCATGTCCCGTGGGATGAGTAGTTCCAGGCATGAGACTGCTCCATCGTATAGCGTTCCTCCGCTGATACGATGATGGGGACAGATGAGCAGATGGAGGAGGCTGAGCCGACGACCGACCAATATCAGGCAGATGATGCATGCGCACCTCCGGAGGAGACGAGGACGGAGATCTGGATCGACGATACAAAGTAAGTATTTTGGTTTATCATTTTTTTCCTGTGTTTATCATAAATGAACTTTTCTCATGAATATAATATGTCTGTATAGATATCGTCCCCCGTCGGTACAATGACGCCTAGGCCACTTCTTGAGGACTAATTATTGTGGTCCTTGGATAAACTACTCTGATGCTCCGGACGAGAGGAAGGCCTACTGGTTTGCGCACTTCAAGGTTAAAAAATATTTTCTTTTAACATAAATCATATAATTTTTGCATATTATATATAACTGATAAATATTTGGTTTGCACTCTTCTAGGATATATTTTTCTATCCACCGCACCGGGCCGAGATGATCGAGGGGATGTTTCCTGTCGTCGCTGCTAAGCTGATCCGCGACGCTATTAATGATCAGAAGACTCGTGATCGTGTCGGAAAGCCAATCCAAGGTCGGATCACCCCTGAGCAGTGGACTACGATGAAGGCTCGATTCGACGAGCCAAGGAACAAGAAAAAGTTTGAGAAGGCTAAGACGGCTAGGAAGCAGGGGTCAAAGTGGTACGGTGGGTCGATTCCGATGACGGAACATTTTCGTCGTTTTGTATGTTTTTTATTTCAGAAATATGATTTTAATACAACTCCGATAAATTAGTAAAAGGTGATATATTTAATTATAGGTAAGGAGGGGTGATGATGCCAATATGGTGACTGTCTTCCTGGCCACACATCGGAAGGGCGGGAAGCTTATTGACGAGAGAGCGGAGCAGGCCTATGTAAGTATTACAATTCTGTTTATTAATTTTAATACTTCGTGTTAGTTTTGATATAACTTAGTAAATATTCATGCAAATAGATATTCATGTAGTTAGTAATAATAAGTACATTAGACATTACAAGTTATAGAGTATCCATGCTTTTAGGCTAAGTTTGAACGGCTTAAGGAGCGGGCGGCTACTAGTGCACATGCTGCGAGAGAGGCTAGTACTTCCTCACAGCCCGCTCCAGCTCCGTCGGAGGACGAGCTGCGGGTGACCGCCGCTGGTGGTCTCCACAGGGGTACGTACTATGGTATGGGATCCTACGGTGCCCTAGTTGTGACACAGTCCTCTAGGACCTCCCATGCTAGTGTGCATGGCCCACAGCCCTCCCAGGAGTCTGAACAAGTCCAGCAGATGGTGTAGTCTGTCCGTGACGAGATGCTATGACGAATCCAGGAGCAGCACCAGACGGACGATGCTGCGCTCTTAGCACGATTAGATACGCTCGACCGCAGCATTATGGAGCTCAGGATGTGACTGAGAGGACAGAGCGGGGCGTCACTGATCTTAGAGCGTCGACAGAGCAAAACGTGACGGATTTGCAGGCATCACAGCTATCTATGGGCGAGAGGCTCACGTTGATACAGGATTCGATGGTTGATAGCAGTACGAGGTTGTTATCTACCATGCATTCCTACCACGAGCGACTAGCAGCGTTGGAGCGTTATTGTCCTCCGGGTGTGCCTTCATCGTCGTCGACTCCGCCGGCGTCACTACCTCCGACTCCACCAACGTCACCACCTTCATCGATGACGATTTCACGGAAGGAGTACGAGATGTTCCTGTCCTTGAGGCGCGGCGGTGCCCCTCCTCCAGATCCGCAGTAGTCCGAGTTAGGACATTTTTTTAGTGTTTGTTTATCTTGTTTCACTATTGTTTGTGGATTATTTGTTTGTGTAGACTTTCATTATTGGTTGTGGATTCATGTGGATATTGGTTATATACTTTGGATCGACGATTACCGACTTTGGATATTTTACTCTTTTAGACTTTTACTCTTATTTGTGTAGATACATTTGTATATTATGATGTACGGTGTTGAGTGCTCCACCGAAGGTGTCGGCGAACCCAGGATGAAAATGTGCTTCTGTGTATTTATTGTTATTTATTAAACTGCAGGAAGAAAATGTGATTCTGTGGACATTCTGTATTTTATTTTTTTTAATTTTTTTGCATTTTAGCGACGTTTAGCGACGCTTACCGACGTCTATCTGCATCGCTAAATGTCACTAAACGTCGCTAAATCACCAGGTATAGCGACATTTACCGACATTTACCGACCCATTTTCCTTCTGCTACAGAGTCGGTAAACGTAGGTAAAAAGTAGCATACGTCGCTAAATTCACCGACGTTGACCGACATCAGAGAGACATCGCCATTTTTTCGACGTGGTGTCGATGAACGTCGGTGATTAGCGACGTTTATTTAGCGTCGGTAATAGCGACGATTATTGACGTTTTGTCTGTCAGCGACATGGCTTTCTGCGACCACAGGAAAACGTCGATAAAAACGTCGGTAAATACGATTAGCGACGCTTTTTATCATTTTAGTGACGTTTTCTGGCGTCGCTAATATGACCTATTCTGGTAGTAAAAATGCAAAGGAAAGGTAAAAAGTCGACCCAAGGGTAATCATCTGCGAAGGAATGAAGAAGATCACGGCCTTGGCTAAACACCTGCAGATATCACAGAAGCACACACCTGGAGAGATCACCAGGTCCTCAAAGGGATGTAACAATATACAGGAAGAACATGCCACATAACTGAATATATATATTATGTCATAAATCACAAGTAAAGTAAAATAGTCCCAATCGTAACAAGGTTCAATATCTCATCATCGAAACAGTGGACTACCCCTACAACCAAACAAGGATAAGGAGTAGCACACTATTCTGCGATGCGACATAGTCCCAAGCTACTAATGGAACATGGGTGACATGACATTGACTAAGGTATTTACCGACGTTTTTATATTTTGCATATCACTAATGGAACATGACTTAGTCCCAAGCTACTAATGGAACATGGGTGACATGACATAGTCCTAAGCTACTAATGGAACATAGGTGACTAATGGAACGTCGGAGCTTATATTTTGCATATCACTGAAAATAAATAAACAGTGATAAGCAAAATATAAGCAGTAAATACGGCAAGGTACCTTGCCTGAGGTGGTGTACAAAAGAGCGACGTCTAACAGCTCGAACCGTCAGAATAGTAAAGCGATGAAAGCCAAATCCCGCATACATACTCGGATGCTGAAATAAATACCACGAACATTTTTGGAATAAAGAATATGTCTAGAAAACACCTGTCCAAAAGTCCATTTTTGGAATAGGGATAAAATCATAATTTTGGGTCAAAACGATGTCCGCCGTTGGACCCATTTTGCACCGAAACACGTGCCAATATCTATGGTCTCTAAAGTTGTCAAACTATATGTCTACAGGTCCGATGTGAGGAGATGAACCCAAATTTATGTCCAACATTGGATTCCGGTGGACCGTACACTAATTTGCCCATTGGATTGGGTCGCAGGCCCACCAATTAGACGGTCCAGTCTACCTTCTCAGAATTGGACAAAACTTGACACACAGGACCAAAAAAATGATACGGTCCTGATGGTGCAAGTTTCGTTTTGATTTGACAAACGTGCACAAAGTAATTGAAGAATTTCAAAAATGGTCGATACGGAAAATTTTGACTGATACGTATCAAGTTCGTCGCGCACACGCAAGCAATTTCAATTTGTCAAAGCCCACATGTCCGCAAAGTCGATACGCACCTTTCAATTCTTTCGGTTCGCGACCACGTTGCCCGGTTTGGCGGGAGGCATGTTGTATCGTAGGTTTTTTATTAAATTTCTAGTTTTGAAGAACAAGTTTTTCTCTAGCTTTGAAACTAAATTATTCATAACGTAATTAATAAAAAACAAAATCAGGAGCAGGGTTTCGATCTCCTATATATTGTCTTGAAACTTGTTCAAATATATTTTTGGAATTGTCGATGGATCGGTTGGAAATCGCCTTCCAAAATGGGGTGTTGCACTGCCTTTATGTTCTGTTTTGGAAAAGGTTTTCGTCGATGTTAGGATCGATTTATTGGACAGGTGGTAAGACTAACCCAAAACCTAGATACTGGAATCTGATATTGGTTATGTTGTCTATCTAACGAATTAGTCGAATCGAAAAACGAAGAAGCGTGCGCGGAGATATAATACCTGGAAGATGGGGCTTCGCAGCCTCGATGTTGCTGTCTTGTCGCTGCTTTGGTTGCCCCGTGCGACCGTGCAGCGGTTGACGATGGCTAGGCGCGGTGGCGCATGCCTGAGAGGGGTCGCTTGGAGGTGGAGGGGAGGACGGCAGCACCTGGTTGGGTTTCGGGTTCGAGGGAAGCTAGGGTTTGCGGAGTTTTCTTTTCCTCTGATGCTTATCACGACTATATATAACTATGTTATATTATGAGATATCCTGCAGAGTAGGGACCCAGGCCGGGCTTGGGGTTGATCCTCATCTCGCGAGATTTTCCTCTCTTTTTTCTTTTTTAAAAATCATATATATATATATATATATATATATATATATATATATATATATATATATATATATATATATATATATATATATATATATATATATATTTATATTTTATGAATATATATATATTCATATATATATATATATATATATATATATATATATATATATATATATACTCACCAAAAATTCCAAATAAATATTAAAAAAATTTGTAAAATTTATAAAAATGTGTCTAAACATTTTAGTAAAACTTGTGAACCCTACCACCTACCAACTACCTAGTATATATAAATTACCTTCTACTAACAAAATGGCAAAAATTATTAGAAATTAAACTTCTAGCATTTTATTAAATATAATACTAAATTAAAAATGATGAAAAAATATCCTAACCATTTTAAAAGTGTAAAAGTAATTTACTATTTCCTTCTAAAATATTTAGTACATAAATTCGTGCCATTTGTCTGTGTCTGCACGAAATGTAGCTTTTAATTGCTATCAAATATTAACAAGAGTATAAAATTAGAAAGTCACGTAAATAAAAATATGGTATCATATCTATACATAAATTAAAATAAAATTTAGGAGGTTTACAGGTACATAGTCCAGGTATTATCTGATACTAAAGATACATGAATGATACAATGCATGATGACCGAAACTTCTACCTCACAGGACTGATACTTAATCAAATGAGGACTGACACATTAATTATGCAAGACATTACTAGCTAAGGGACTGATCATAGTCTGTGGGCAGACACACCATGAATGAGGACCGCAACACAGTTTCAGTAGGATAGAAAGGATTTGAATGCAAAGTCTTGAACAAAGTGGACTGATCTATTAAAGGATTTAAATAAAAAGGATGAGGACTTAACCCCTAAACTGGAATGGACTGCTCTGCATTCCACCAATGGCTGAGCTCAAATCACTGAACTCTCGATTTGAAATGGACTGATATAAGCAAGGAACTGAGCAATGAAAGGTAGGACAGTATGAAGTATCACTAATACATGGACTTTCAAGTGGACACTGACTAGGGACTGATCAAACTGATGACTGAACTAATGGTAATGGATATATTAAAACCCAAGGTTAGAGTGTACTGCTACACTAGATAAAATCCTATCAGTTTGTACTGACACAAAGTGAAATGATGCTAACTGGTACCACAGTAACTGGTCAAAGAGACTGAATAATGAGAATGCAAACACACTAACCTGGATGATAGGGACTGAACTACATGGCAGGACACATCACTTGAGTGACTGAACTTGAGTTTCCAAGTTGAGTTATCATAGTGGCTAATCCTCAAGGTATCAGTAGAGGTTGGGTGACTGGTTTGAACCTCAAAATAGGGTGGACTGGTTATGTGGATGCATGAAAACCAACTCTATGGTCTGCACACACCAAATAATAACGGACACCAAGATATGAAGAACTGGACTGATCAATTATATACTTGAACCTAACAAAGGTTGGACAAGGATACCAGTATATGGACCGATACATTAGGTAGTGGATATGGTATGTATATGAGAGTTAAGCATATGAGAACAAGAACGAAACAAAATGGTATCGACTGAATATGTCAATGAAGTTACAGCGGGACTGAACTAATGTTCAGTTACTGACTGAACATAAGGGTAGCTGGACTGAAATTCAAAGTTTGGGTCAGCAGATACCTGGACACAGTGTACAGAATATTTAAAGATGCATATGAGAACAATCATGAAATAGACAGAGGCAAGGAATATGCAGGACATCAACTAATAGGACTAATAAAATTGACATTGCACAGTACAACAATATATCACAACCCCTAAACCATGATCCATCCCCAAAACCTTCTCAAGACATTCCAATTTGTTAGACTATCGTACTATAGCTAACCCATGGTAAAATAAACTCAAAACAACATTTAAAAACTAAAATTAGGCCGTCAATGCTCTAATGGTTATTTCATCAAACACTTGTTGTGCGTATCCGATACTCTCGTGATACGCACTCCAAATGGATTCAAACTTGACCCAAAGCATGCCTACATGATCTACAACACTAGCATGACCTAATTTACCAATTTACAAACCCTAGAATCCTAATTTTGGATTTCTCCAATGTGAACCAAAACTAAAATGGAGAAATCCTTCAAATAGGAATATGGGAGCCTCGACTGCTCTCTAATGGCACCCTAATGGAATAGGGTCCTAAATTTGTAATACCTGTGGTTCGTATTACGTATTTTTGGAATACGTATACGTATTTTATCTTGTATTGCATGATTCCTGGCTTAGTTTCTTTCCTGGCTTGGTTTATTCTTGGTTCGGGTTGGCTTGGTTCTGTTTGGAATTGCTTTGGTTCATCATGGACCAAAGGGTGAACCCCCTACCTACCACCACCACTCTCATTTATTAACCCTACTTCCTTCTCTCTCTTCATTACTCTTCTTCCTTCGTCTATTACTTCTTCACCTACCAGAGAGAGGGAGAGAGAGGTCTAGGCAAGTGTAACTTACTTCATGGAGGAACTCCAATTTTATTACTTCATTCTCTTCCTTACAGCAATTTAACTTACTTTAGTACTTGGCATTTTTACTTTCCATGGCTAGATTCTTGTAGATCTAAGTCCATTTTATTTTCGAATTTCTTGAGTTTTGATCTAATTAATCTTGTTATTTCTGAGTTTTGATGGTTCCATGTTGTAGAGGCTTTCGTTCTACCCCATTTTGGCCTATAGAAGTTCGGATTTGGGCTCCGGATGATGGAGTTATGGAGCTTGAGAACTCGGCTCTCATGGTGTTCTCCTTCTCGGAATTTTGGAGAAGATGAACTGTGCTTGACTTGACCGCATGAATATTTCATGCGACAAGTGTTCTATTCAGCCGCATGGCTGAAAGTACTTGAGCCGCATGAGGGTCGAACTCATCTAGCCGCATAACTCGCTCAATCCCTAGCCGCATAAAATTCTGAACATCTTGAGCCGCTGAACTTCTTGAGCCGCATGCGCCCTCCCTGGCCGCATGAGGACCCGCTTCTTTCCAGTCGCATGGACTTCGTCTACCTGTAGCCGCATAAGACTACGTATGATGCAGTCGCATATGTCTCCTTCGTCCAGCCGCATGGGCTTTGAACCCTGAACCGCATAAGGCCACTTCCCGCTGGCCGTTTGAGACCCCCCTTAACTCCAGCCGCATAGACCTGATTGGTCGGCCAGCCGTATGGACCTACACCTCCATCTACCGTATCGAACTTGCTCGACCCCAGCCGTACAATACGCTGTACGCTGGAGCCGCATGGACCTGCTTCCTGCTTGCCGCATGAGGCTCAACTTCTTGAGTCGCATGCTGTCCCGCTTGCTCCCAGCCTCATGCGTCACTTGCTTCTGCAGCCGCATGTGGCCGAGTCATTCCTGGCCGCATGGATCCCGCAACCCTGAGCTGCATGGATCCCGTACCCCTTAGCCGCATGGCCCTTTCCTGTACCTTGCCTTAATGATTAGTTATTATTATTACTCGATTATTACTGATTAATTCATGCCTTGTAACCCTCAGTATAACTTGGGTCTCCTGATTGAATGCTTGCACTATGATGTCTTGCACATGTACCTGAACACGATAGTGACCCGTCGTGGTGCACTCCTGACAAGTGAACATGACATGACCTGATAGTGACCCGTCGTGGTGCACTCTTGACAAGTGAACATGACATGACCTGATAGTGGCCCGTCGTGGCGCACTCCTGACAAGAACACTTGACATGATAACCTGACATGATATATCTCGATAAGCTGTTGCGACGGCTACTCGACATGACATGACCTGTATAATTAACCCGGACACCGTAGGTGATTGTACTTGTACAAATAATCCAGTCCTGTCTTGCATCATGTCTAGGAGGGGACTCCTGAGTACCACGGTTAGGAGTACCTACGGAAATGGACTAAGGCTAATAACTAGATTAATACATTAGTCATAAAGAGATCTTCCAGCTACAATCCTGTTACCTGGGCGCGCCTTGGGATCTGTAGCATGCCGTCGAGTAGGGCACATTTCCAGCACACTGTCATGTGTTGCACCCTTCAAGCTACCTAAGGGTACATTCGTTTCCTGAATGATGTACCCACCTGAATTTAACTCTAAATCTTTCAACCCGGGTAACCTGGATGGTCTGCAGGGCTTGTGGCTATGGAATAATCTCACTACATCTTGCTAATAACTAGGCTTGTGATAACCCTAGTTAGTTAAAGTATCAAGCCGTAATTCTTGTTTGGCCATAAAATGATTGGATGGAGTCTAAGCAGTCTAGTCTTGTCCTGATTCTGTTCTAGATTACTGCATGACCAGAATGCCTGTATTTATTTTACCGATAAATGGTGAGTATTCCAAGTTCTGTTCAGAAGAAGGGTTACAACCCCGGTCCTTGTTTGGTTTACGGGTTGTAACCTGGCTATCTGAATAGTCTCATGGTTATCTCGTCGTATATCACCCTGTGATGTTTTTCTTAAACTCCTGTCTTATTTACTACCTTATTACTATTGTGCTAATTACTGGTTTTAGTTCCTAAGTGAAGCTTCCTTTGTGGCACTTGCTCTTTCTGGGATCTGACCAAGCTGGTTTTGTATGGCCAGATTTCGGAGCAGCTCCAAAGGATCTACCGACATTCCAGCCCGATGGTGAACACCAGGCGTAACCAGGGTAATGAGTGGGTTATTTTTGGCTCTCCTACTCTATTGTAAAAATATTCATTTGAGGCGTTTAGCCGGCGAGCACCTGTTTAGCTCGATTGCACTCAATTACTGTCTGTCTACGGGCTGTAACATGATTGACAGATCCTAGGGTTGATCATGTATGACTAAACTCTTGCTAGTCCTAACATTTTGTAACGACTAGCTTCTTGATCAGCTAAATATATAATATTTGGGACGCCTTATTATTGTATATTTAATGATCATACATCTTGTAACCTTTACTTACTTGCTTGTGATTAAGACACTAGGCATGTTCATGACCATAGGAGAGTATTGGCTTGTAGTAAACCCTCATGTATCTAGACAGCCATGACCGTATAGCGGGATGGAATCCATTTCAATATACGCAGTTGGCAATGTCAGCTCCCGCTCTCCAGTATTCTGGTTCTGGGGCGTGACATGATTTATGTGGTGGCCCATGCAGGTCTTGTAAATCAAGATATGTGGGGGTTTACCGAATAGATGTCTCAATTAGTATTCGCCCTTGATCTCTGCTCGTATCTTTTGAATACCTAGATTCTTGTCCTGATCATATGCTTGTATCGTTGATCTATCCTGGTCCTTCCTTATTGTTCTCTATGTCGTCTTCTTCAGCGGCATTGTTCCTGGACCTGCCGGTCAGCAAGGCGGAGCACTTCCCGCAGATCAGCAACAACCCGGGGATCAAGCCCAGCATTTCGGAGTAGCCTCCAGAGTTGTGCCTTCTGGCGGAGAGCTACCAGTCCAGCCAGTTCAGCCTGCCGAACCTGATGATGGCACCTTGGTAGGTCTTGTCAGGACCTTGATAGCTTCCTAAGATCGTCGTGGAGATGCCTTGCACCAGGCAGTGACGGATGCTCTGACCAGAGGAGGTCATCAGGGTAACAGCACGGCCAACAGCTTCAAGCGCTTGAACCCTCCCTTCTTCGATGGTAGTGAAGATGCTATCGCTGCAGATACTTGGCTTCAGGACACAGAGGTGATTCTAGAAGCAGCCAGGATCCCAGAGAACGAGAAGGTAGCCGTGGTGCGCCTGCAGTTGCTAGATCTTGCCCGCAGCTGGTAGACGGCTCAGGCCGTTGGATTAGCAGCACCCATTGCTTGGGCGCTGTTCGGAGAGAGATTCCAGACCAAGTATTTTGATATTGTAGCTCGGTACGATCTACAGACAAGGATCACCAATCTGAAGCAGATGGGCAGGACGGTTGATGGATATGTGGCCGAGTTTTCGAGACTCAGTCGGTTTGCTCCCACCTTGGTGGCAACCGAGTATGATAGAGCCCAGCGATTCCAGTAGGGGCTTCACCTGGAGATTCTATTGGCAGTTGAGTAGTTGGAGCATCAGACTTTTGATGCAGTCTTGAGAGTAGCTAGGAGGCATGAGTATACCTCCCAGAGGATTATGGATAGGGCCGGAGGTCGGAAGAGATCTCACGGCCAGATGAATCAGTCTTCAGCCCCAGCCCCGGCAGCCAGGGCTTTGACTATTGGAGCTCCGAGGAGAGCAGCCTCAGTAACGTCGGTTCAGCATTCAGCCCCGACGTACCCTCAGCAGCAGAAGCAGAAGCAGTCTTCCGCAGTGGGATGTTCTCGTTGTGGAAAGCCAGGCCATGTAGTGCCAGAGTGCCGCAGGGCACAGGGATTATGTTTGGCTTGTGGAGCAGCAGACCATAGGGTTGGATCCTGCCCGAATAGGGGTGGTTCATCATCGTCTAACCTTTCTAGCACTTCGGTGAGAGGACCAGCTCCGGTCCAGCAGCAATAGTATCCATTGGCGAGGCCCTTGCCGCCTCAGTCCCAGGTATTCCAGCAGTAGAACCCCCAGTAGCATGTTCAAGCCCAGGCCTTGAGTCAGAATAGGCAGTGAGGATTTCAGCAAGGGGACCAGCACCCCGAGGGCATGGTCAGGCTATGGTGATGATCGTGGAGGAAGGATTGGCACCAGGAGAGGTAGTGGCAGGTACTATTCTCATCAACTCCTTTCCAGCTTCAGCTTTATTTGATTCTGGTGCATCACATTCTTTTATGTCTGCACGATTCGCGACACGGATAGGATTGGAGCCCGAGTCATTATCAGTAAGGCTCAATATACTTACTGGTAACGGACTTGTGGGAGTCGATAGGGTATTTTCCTCGTGTCGGATCGTAGTTAGCGGTAAGGAATTTCCTGCTAGATTGATAAAATTCCCGATGGCCGATTATGATGTGGTACTAGGGATGGATTGGTTGAGAAACCAGTATGCTAGAATAGACTGCCATATTGGTAGAGTTGTTTTTAGCATTCCAGGAGAGCCAGAGTTTTCCTTTTCCCGAGGCACAGTTGAGCCTTCTCCTCCAGTATTATGGATGGCAGTAGCAGCAGCAGCAGCAGTGCAGTTGCCCCGGATAGTCGAAGAGTTTCCAGATGTTTTTCCAGAGGAGCTTCTAGGTATGCCACCAGAGCGGGTGATCGAGTTCACCATAGACTTGATTCCTGGGACAGCCCCAGTATCGGAGAGAGTCTACAGGATGGCGCCTTCAGAGTTGGAGATATTGTACAAGATGATTGAAGAACTTCGAACTAAGGGATTCATTCGTGCTAGTGGATCGCCTTGGGGAGCCCCGATGCTTCTTGTGAAAAAGAAGGATGGTACATCCAGGTTATGTATTGATTATCGTACCTTGAACTCAGTGACAATCAAGAACAGATATCCTCTCTCGAGGATAGATGACTTGTTTGATCAGCTCAAAGGG
This sequence comes from Iris pallida, assembly GCA_029216955.1. Classification (NCBI taxonomy): domain Eukaryota; kingdom Viridiplantae; phylum Streptophyta; class Magnoliopsida; order Asparagales; family Iridaceae; genus Iris; species Iris pallida. The sequence goes on along the minus strand of JANAVB010021791.1, from coordinate 3,320,049 downwards.
GCAGCAGTATTCTCGAAGATCGACTTGCGCTCAGGATATCATCAGATCAGAGTCAGAGAGCAGGACATTCCGAAGACAGCTTTCAGGTCTAGGTATGGGCATTGGGACTTCCTAGCGATGCCATTTGGAGCGACCAATACGCCGACAGTATTCATGGATCTCATGAATCGCATCTTCATGCCTTACTTGGATTAGTTTGTGATTATGTTCTTAGATGACATCCTGGTCTATAGCAGGAGCGAAGCGGAGCATGAGCAGCATCTCCGTGTGGTTCTTCAGATTCTCAGGGAGCAACAGTTGTATGCCAAGTACAGTAAATGTGAGTTCTGGCTCGATCGCATTTCGTACTTGGGTCACATCATAACCAGAGGAGGAGTAGAAGTGGATCCCCAAAAGATTGTGGCCATTGAGTCGTGGCCAGTGCCCAGCACAGTCGCAAAAGTTCACAGTTTCCTTGGATTGGCCGGCTACTACCGGCGGTTTGTTTCAGATTTTGCTCGAATTTCAGCGCCCTTGACCCAATTGACCCGCAAGGAGGTGCAGTTTGTTTGGACAGCAGAGTGCCAGGATTCATTTGAGAAGTTGAAGCGAGGCTTAATGACGGCTCCTATTCTCGCGCTTCCAAATGGAACCGGAGGAATCTCAGTGTATTGTTATGCTTCGGACAGAGGTTTAGGATGTGTTCTGATACAACATGGGAAGGTGATAGCTTTTGCGTTACGACAACTTCATGATCACGAGAGGAATTACCCAACCCATAACTTGGAGCTGGCAGCAGTAGTGTTTGCACTTAAGTTGTGGAGGCACTACTTGTATGGAGATAGGGTAGAGATTTTTACCGACCATAAGAGCCTGAAGTATATTTTCACTAAGAAGGATCTTAACATGCGTCAGAGGAGGTGTCTGGAGCTTCTTGTGGATTATGATGTCAACATGCAGTATCATCCCAGAAAGGCCAACGTCGTTGCAGATGCATTGAGCAGAAGAGCCGGAGCTTATTTCCTAACTGCGCAACCGAAGCTGTTAGCAGATCTTCAGAAGATGGGTATTGAAGTTGTTCTTCCTTTCAGTGTGGCATTGATGGCCAGTATACAAGTTCAGTCCACCATAGTCGAGTGGATCCGGATGGCGCAGTTAGCAGATTCCAAGCTTCAGAGACTCAGAGCAGAGTGTGAGGCAGGATGAAGACCAGAGTTATTCATTCATGAGGATGGTACACTTACGCATGGTAAGTGTCATTGTGTACCCAGTGGAGATATCAGACAGGAGATCATGGCAGAGGCTCACAGTTCACAGTATTCCATTTATCCTGGTTGTACGAAGATGTACCATGATATTCGTCAGCACTTTTGGTGGAATGGCATGAAAAGGGAGATAGCCCGGTTTGTCTCTTGTTGTTTGGTCTGCCAACAAGTTAAGGCTGAACATCAGAGGCCCGCAGGACTTCTTCAGCTCTTGCCGATTCCAGAATGGAAGTGGGAACATGTGACCATGGATTTTGTGACTGGATTACCTAGATCCCCAGCTGGTCGAGATGCTATTTGGGTTATAGTTGACAGGCTCACGAAGGTAGCTCACTTCCTCCCGTTCAGAGTTGGTCAGTCGACGGCTCAGTTAGCAGAGATGTACCTCAGGCAGATTGTCAGGTTGTACGGAGTGCCAGTCAGTATCACCTCGGACCGAGATTCAAGATTCACGTCGCACTTTTGGCGTAGCCTGCAGGAGAGTTTAGGAACTCGTCTCCAGCTCAGTTCAACATATCATCCACAGATAGATGGTCAGTCGAAGCGTACAATCCAGACTCTTGAAGACATATTGAGATCTTGCACACTTGACTTCGGTGGTTCGTAGGAAGATCACCTGTACCTGGTGGAGTTCTCGTACAAGAACAATTTCCAAGTTAGTATCCAGATGGCACCGTTCGAGGCACTGTATGGAAGGAAGTGCAGATCTCCGTTAGCCTGGGATGATGTCGAAGAAAGGCAGATGCTCGGTCCAGAAATGATTGCCTAGACAGTTGAAGTGGTCAGAAGAGTCCGGGATCATCTTCGAGTTGTCCAAGATCGCCAGCGCCATTGGGCCGATTCTCATCGGCGCCCTCTCGAGTTTTCTGTCGGTGACCATGTATTTCTGAGGATTTTGCCTAACCGTGGCGTCGTTCATTTCGGCGTACGGAGAAAGCTTAGTCCTAGGTATATAGGGTCGTTCGACATTCTGGAGCGAGTAGGAGATGTGTCATATCGTCTCGCTCTTCCGCCGTCGCTAAGCGAGGTGCATAACGTGTTCCATGTATCCCAATTACGACGGTATATCCCAGACTCGAGCCACGTCCTGGATCATTCGGAATTGGTTATTGGTACCAACCTTTCGTATGAGGAGAGGCCCGTATCTATATTGGACCGGAGAGAAAAGACACTCAAGAACAAGACTATCAAGTTAGTCCGAGTTGCTTGGGGTCATCACTCTTTGGGGGAGTCAACGTAGGAGCATGAGGATGACATCCGATCGCGGTATCCCGACTTGTTTGACTCATGAGGTATAATGTCTTCCTTATGCCTCATGCCTTCGATTCCTTGCTTGAATGAGTGATTTTCTGCCTAGTTATAGCTTGCCATTGGTTAATATAGCTTGTCCTCGTCTCTCTAGCTCTTAATTAAATTTCGAGGACGGAATTCTTTTAAGGTAGGTAGAGTTATAATGCTTGTGGTTCGTATTACGTATTTTTGGAATACGTGTACGTATTTTATCTTGTATTGCATGATTCTTGGCTTAGTTTCTTTCCTGGCTTGGTTTATTCTTAGTTCGGGTTGGCTTGGTTCGGTTTGGGATTGCTTTGGTTCATCATGGACCAAAGGGTGAACCCCCTACCTACCACCACCACTCCCATTTATTAACCCCACTTCCTTCTCTCTCTTCATTACTCTTCTTCCTTCCTCCATTACTTCTTCACCTACCAGAGAGAGGGAGAGAGAGGTCTAGGCAAGTACAACTTGCTTTATGGAGGAACTCTAATTTTATTGCTTCATTCTCTTCCTTACAATATTTTAACTTAATTTAGTACTTGGCATTTTTACTTTCTATGGCTAGATTCTTGTAGATCTAAGTCCATTTTATTTTTAGATTTCTTGGGTTTTTATCTACTTAATCTTGTTATTTCTGAGTTTTGATGGTTCCATGTTGTAGAGGCTTTCATTCTACCCCATTTTGGCCTATAGAAGTTCCGATTTGGGCTCCGGATGATGGAGTTATGGAGCTTGAGAACTCGGCTCTCATGGTGTTCTCCTTCTCGGAATTTTGGAGAAGATGAACTGTGCTTGACTTGACCGCATGAATATTTCATGCGGCAAGTGTTCTATTCAGCCGCATGGCTGAAAGTACTTGAGCCGCATAAGGGTCGAACTCATCTAGCCGCATAACTCGCTCAATCCCTAGCCGCATAAAATTCTGAACTTCTTGAGCCGCTAAACTTCTTGAGCCGCATGCACCCTCCCTCGCCGCATGAGAACCCGCTTCTTTCCAGCCGTATGGACTTCCTCTACCTGTAGCCGCATAAGACTACGTATGACACAGCTGCATATGTCTCCTTCCTCCAGTCGCATGGTCTTTGAACCCTGAACCGCATAAGGCCGCTTCCCGCTGGCCGCATGAGACCCCCCTTGACTCCAGCCGTATAGACCTGATTGGTTGGCCAGCCGCATGGACCTACACCTCCATCTGTCGCATCGAACATGCTCGACCCCAGCCGTATAATATGCTGTACGTTGGAGCCGCATGGACCTGCTTCCTGCTTGCCGCATGAGGCTCAACTTCTTGAGCCGCATGCTGCCCTGCTTGCTCCCAGTCGCATGCGTCACTTGCTTCCGCAGCCGCATATGGCCGACTCATTCCTGGCCGCATGGATCCTGCAACCCTGAGCCGCATGGATCTCGTACCCCTTAGTCGCATGGCCCCTTCCTGTACCTTGCCTTAATGATTAGTTATTATTATTACTCGATTATTACTGATTAATTCATGCCTTGTAACCCTCAGTATAACTTGGATCTCCTGATTGAATGCTTGTACTATGATATCTTGCACATGTACCTGAACACGATAGTGATCCGTCGTGGTGCACTCCTGACAAGTGAACATGAAATGACCTGATAGTGACCCGTCGTGGTGCACTCCTGACAAGTGAACATGACATGACCTGATAGTGGCCCGTCGTGGCACACTCCTGACAAGAACACTTGACATGATAACCTGACATGATATATCTCGATAAGCTGTTGCGATGGCTACTCGACATGACATGACCTGTATAATTAACCTGGACACCGTGGGCTATTGTGCTTGTACAAATAATCCAGTCCTGTCTTGCATCATGTCTAGAAGGGGACTCCTGAGTACCACGGTCAGGAGTACCTACGGAAATGGACTAAGGCTAATAACTAGATTAATACATTAGTCATAAAGAGATCTCCCAGCTACAGGCAATCCCGTTACCTGGGCGCGCCTTGGGATCTGTAGCCTGCCGTCGAGTAGGGCACATTTCCAGCACACTGTCATGTGTTGCACCCTTCAAGCTACCTAAGGGTACATTCGTTTCCTGGACGATGTACCCACCTGAATTTAACTCTAAATCTTTCAATCCGGGTAACATGGATGGTCTATAGGGCTTGTGGCTGTGGAATAATCTCACTGCATCTTGCTAGTAACTAGGCTTGTGATAACCCTAGTTAGTTAAAGTATCAAGCCGTAATTCTTGCTTGGCCGTGAAATGATTGGATGGAGTCTAACCAGTCTAGTCTTGTCCTGATTCTGTTCCAGATTACTGCATGACCAGAATGCCTGTATTTATTTTACAGATAAATGGTGAGAATTCCAAGTTTTGTTCAGAAGAAGGGTTACAACCCCGGTCCCTGTTTGGTTTATGGGTTGTAACCTGGCTATCTGAATAGTCCTATGGTTATCTCGTCGTATATCACCCTGTGATATTTTTCTTAAACTCTTGTCTTATTTACTACCTTATTACTATTGTGCTAATTGCTGGTTTTAGTTCCTAAGTGAAGCTTCCTTTGTGGCATTTGCTCTTTCTGGGATCTGACCAAGCTGGTTTTGTATGGCCAGATTTCGGAGCAGCTCCAAAGGATCTACCGACATTCCAGCCCGATGGTGAACACCAGGCGTAACCAGGGCAACGAGTAGGTTATTTTTGGCTCTTCCACTCTATTGTAAAAATATTCTTTTGAGGCGTTTAGCCGGCGAGCACCTGTTTAGCTCGATTGCACTCAACTACTGTATACCTACGGGCTGTAACATGATTGACAGATCCTAGGGTTGATCATGTATGACTAAACTCTTGCTAGTCCTAACATTTTGTAACGACTAGCTTCATGATCAGCTAAATATGTAATATTTGGGACGCCTTATTATTGTATATTTAATGATCATACATCTTGTAACCTTTACTTACTTGCTTGTGATTGAGACACTAGGCTTGTTCATGACCATAGGAGACTATTGGCTTGTAGTAAACCCTCAGGTATCTAGACAGCCGTGACCGTATAGCGAGATAGAATCCATTTCAATATACGCAGCTGGCTATGTCAGCCCCCGCTCTCCGGTATTCTGGTTCTGGGGCGTGACAAAATTAATGCATATACACTAAAGGAATGAGATGTTAAGGGTTTACAGAGCTCATACCAATTGGGAGATGGATTCCCAATGTAAAAAAATCCTAGATTTAGAATTCCCTCAAGCTTTAATGCTCCAAATTCTTCCAAGATAGCCAATAGTGCCTTCTCCTCTCCAAGAAAAAGAGCATGAACCTAATTTGAGTCAATTTCGAGGAAATTTGGTGGTATGAGGATTTGGGGAAGGGGCTTCCAAATTAGGGTTAGTATTTTGGATGAAAGAGGGAAAAAGATAATGAAGTGGGGCTATTTAATGAAGGTGGGCTGCTATGAGGGCAAATTTTTAGGATTTTGGTTAAGATGGAATGTCCACTAAGCCCCTCTCCAAGTCATGACAAGATTAGGAAATAAACCTTCCTTCCTAATTAGGTGTTTAGTCAAACCTTCTAACTAATCCTTCTGATCTAGTTAGAGACTAACTAAAGTTCAATTAGGCTAGTCCTAATCATCTAGTTCGGTGGTCATGACAAGTTGGTTTGGGTCTTCTAGGATCACTAACCACTATTCTAGTCAAAAGCTAACCATTAGTCATTTTCAAGAATAACACGTGCACTATTTAATTATTTAAATAATTAACCAAAGTATAAAATTTAGTTTTGAAAAATGGCTTATCACTCAAGATATAATATGACATCACAATAATAACAATAATTAGAAAAAAAAGTAAAAAATACCACTGTTCCAGGAAAGTGGTGGTTACAGCATATATTAGAATGAGAGGATTTTGGATTTCATGTTGTCTCGCTGGCTAGGGCTCCCATACAGTTATGAAGAACTCCGTCGAAAGCGGCACATTTTTAGTCCGCCATCGAGTGATGTATTTCTAGTTTCAGTTGTGATCTTCTAGCTCACCATTGTATGGTGATATTAATTTCCCTTTCTAGTCTAGCAAGTCCCTGATCATCCTAGAATGTCTGGAATGCATGTTACACCGAAATCGTAATTGCATGTGATAGTAATCAGGATTTTGATAACCATATCATGTTAACAATGTTAAGTCGTACCTAGTGAACGGGTGGCCGTAGGTGGTCGTGATTAATGGTTGAGATCTTATGCTTCCTGCTTAGGATTTATGTGACGAGACATGGATCACTTCGGGCTGATTTCCCGCTCGTTGTTCTTGTTTGATGTAGGAGTGGGTTACCGGGGTAAATTTACGGACAATCATTCAGTCTTCTTGTTTATTGATATTTTTCAAATTTTCTTTATTGCTTTTCTGTATTATGCTTACATGTTAGTTTTAATATCCCTTAAAACTATCATTGTTGTACTTATTTTTTGGGATGGACTTCACTGATTGTGTTTGTCCAGATCTCGAAACAGAGCCATCATATGTTCTTCTCGATGTTTCTCATCAGGACGATCGTTTCTCGAGCATCTGGGTTGGTTTATGATCCTTCTCTCACTCGAATACATTGTACGTTTTTGTAGCATTTAACAACCAAGAATGTCTTAGCTCGTGTTCTGAGAGCATGTTCTTGCATACAGATAATATCCTCGTATATATTTTAGACTGCAGTTTGTTATGATTATGTATGATTGTAGAGTCTCGCTAGTATTTTATTTATTATTACTAGCTATTGATCATATATCACTACAAGAAAGTATGGCTTTCCCGTCATTTATTTTTTTGACATTTTTGTTTAAAGTTGGCTTAGGCATGATATACCAAGATTTTATGATAAACGTTCAAAAATATTGACATTTTCTCATAAAGGTTGAGATTTACCGATAAATTTTCCCAACGTTTATGAAACAGTCGGCTAAGACATGATAAAAAAACATTTTTCAATAAATGATGGAAAACAAATCCGACGTTTGGTAAAAAATTATGGGACTTTTTTGACATCTTTTTTCTTCTCTCTCTGTGTGTTCATTATACAAAAAAAATTAAAAAAACATACAGAAAACGTCAGATTATCTATTTGAGAAAAGTTTTGGGGAAAAATTTCAATTCTCCTGCACTCGTTTTTAATATTTGCCTCTACTCCCTCCCCACCCTTTTCTCTCTTTTCTTTCGAGCTTCCTCCATCGTCAAATCCCCCTACCCCATCCCTGTATTTCATTCCCATCTTTAATTTCCTCCTCCACCTTCTTATAATCGAAGCATCAATATTTTCTTTGCTGGTATTCGATATCTCTTCTCTCAATTTATAGGAGCACAAACCCTAACCCTAAAATTTTAGGTTTTTGTTAAAGAATTAGTGTCAAATATCACCCTCGAATCCCGACGTGAACCTCTCGGATATGTCCAAACTACCTTTCCGTCGCAAGCACGAAGGAGGAGCCCTCTACTCTGTCACCACTTAGCTTCCGGCGGCTGCGATGACATGAGCACTACACACCACCACGTGCTCCCAGTCTGCTACCATCGTGGGTGGCCGAGTACCTTCTGGGTGACGGGAACCCATTACGTTGGCACAAAAGTAAAATGTTCCTCATCTTAGTTTATATAATTCCATTATCTGCACACAGTTTACAGTTTTTAAATTTGTATTTTTTCATGAAGCATTTTATGAGCGAGGCTCTGAGATTAATTGCGGAGTTGGTTACGTTTGGTGACCAAAATGATCCTTTTTTGAGTGAGTTATCACATATTTCTTCAGTTCATGGATATCATTTTGACTATTTGCAACTAATATTTTATTAATGTATCGAAATTTTCAGGTTCTTCAAAAGCAAAGTATATGGGTGAATGTGTTCGTATATTAAGAATCAGTAGACCTTCACAAGCTGCACTTCAGTTGTTACAGACGATAACTATTGTGATCCAAATTTTGAGAAGCGAACATGCAATCTGTAAGTGTAACAACTGAAACAATAATGAATAAGGTATTCAATGGAGTTTACCCATTCATTTTGTTGTATAATATTATAACATTTCTTTCATTTGATATTTATATTGGTACAAAACCTATAATTTTGTTGCATGGGGTAGAGTTATGTATAAACTGTAAAGGTTCTATTTGAATTGGCTATAATAATAATTTTTCAAAATTTCTAAACACTACCCTCAGATTATCTTATTGTTTCCAAACACCACCAGTCCCCAGTCACCTCCTCGCAAACTCAAAATTGGTTATGTATCATATCACGGCTATGTCGAGTACATATTAGACACAACCAAGACACTCCAAAATACAGTATTACATATCCAAAACAATGTCATATCTGTGTTTCCATGTCATTATTGCTATATCGTATCTGTATCTATGCAAATGCACATAGCTAGATACTCATTGAAGAAAATAAGCTTCATTTCTGTAAATAAAGATTATTAGTCTAATAAGAAAAGATGTCTAGATAATAATAGTTGAAAATACAAAAAGCTCGATACATGTTTAGACCATTCACAACTTTCTACAACAAGGTTGAAGAGAATCTAGTTGGCAAGTTTCTGGAAAGAGAAATAAATAAACTAACATGTCTATACAATAGTCATTCGCAAAACATTACTAATAAAATTTAGGTATTAATTTTTTTATATGCAAATTCTAACCTGAGGATATTTTCTTTTTAAATTATGACTCTAAATTGCATATAACCCTAATTGCTAATTTGCTATCTAGAAACAAAATAATATAATTTAGCTTACACGGTATTTTGCCTTGGCTTTTGCGGATATATGGTCCTACAAACAATCTCCGCTTTTGATGGATTCCATGTCCTTGATTGATGTCCTTCATTGTATCTAAATCATCCATCATTATATATTAAAGTATTATTGCGTTGATCATGTGTGAGAATGTGATTTTTCATTTACCAGTAGGAAAAAGATGTGTTATTACTATGTTCATTTCGAAGAGGGATATGAAAAGATGGGTGTTGTAGAAGTATTGTTCGTGATAACAAGTTAATTTTACTATAAGCCAGTGACAGATGTGTTCATCTTTGTTGCAAATGCAATAAAATCCTTCAATGTCTGAATCAGCTAAATAACCTTCTATTCTTATCAATGTCTCATGTAACATAATTACATTATTTTATGCCAATGCATATTATATGTTTCCTTCTATATTTCATATGCTTAGTAGTTGAGTTTGTTTTTGCTGAAACCATTATATTACCAGTAGGATTCTAAGAAGCCATTGCCTCTGAGTCAAGAGGTAGGCTTTAACATACTGTTTTGTGTAACGTGTACAGAGGGATTGCAAAAGGACTGATGAAATACCAGCCTGACATTACTATCAGTGTACATCCTCTGATGCAGCATGTACCCCTCTGAATATTAAGGGTTAAAGGTTTGCTAAAAAAGATCGTATTTACTACAATTCACTTATTTAAGAACTTCTCATCCAAATTGGCAGGTTTATTATTACAAGGATTTTGTATCATGTTTTCTGTATGGTGAAGTCTCATTTCACTTTAATTTTCATGATGAGCAGTTGAATTAGTTGCTTTGTTATTCCTCATCTTTAGGTTTCATAAACCAGTCAGACGGAAGGTTGGTAATGTTCATCAAAGTATTCATAAGGTTGGTAATGTTCTTCAAAGTATTCATAAGGTTGGTAATGTTCTTCAAAGTATTCATGCTTTTTCTTAAAGCACCTTTAAGATCGATGTGTTTATTCTTTTTCCTTTTAATTGATCTACTCATGTTCTAATTAATTCTTAAGTTTTTTCTTTCATACGTTCTTAGAATTTTCTGAGAAAAGAATTAGGAATGTACGAGGATTTACGTATTGTTCTATTGATGGATGGAGGGAAAGGCATGGGCCCTATTGTAGCTACTGCTCGTGCACTTGATTAAGGCATTATATGATGAGAATTGTGGAGAAACTGTAGGTCAAATTATTATCGTATGTGGCCATAACAGAAAACTTGCTAACAGATTGCTTTCAATTGACTGGAAGATCTCTTTTGTTCAAGTAGTTTATCTTTCCTTAAATGCTTAAATTTGACTACTTTGAATTCAATGTCAAAATATTAGACAAAGTTTCCTGCTATTTGTAGATAATAATTGTTGTATATTTATTGATTGGCTACTCTACTACTTATAGGGAGTCTAGCTCCTCTTCATACTACATTTTTCCAATGTGGGACTAAATCCCTTATTAGTTCTCAACACTCCCCCTCAAGATGGGCGATAGATATTAATCATTCCCATCTTGTTACATAGCTTCGACAGACTTAATGAACTAAGACCCTTAGTCAAACAGTCTGCCACTTGTTCTTCTGAGCAAACATGATCAATCTTCAGTATCCCTTGTTCCAGCTTCTCTTTGATGAAGAATCGATTGATCACGATCTGCTTCATTCTGTCGTGCTGAACTGGATTATTAGCTATACTTATTGCAGCTTGACTATCGCTCAGAAGACGTAATGGTGCTCCCTTGTCCAGCTTCAACTCTGTCAGCAATGCTTTCACCCACAGCAATTCTGACATTCCTAAAGCCATAGCTCTATTTTCTGCTTCAGCTGTAGATCATGCTACCACTGACTGTTTCTTGCTTCTCCATGAGGGACAAGGGACAGCAGGGGGGTCAGGGGGCATCGGCTTGGGGGGGCGGGGACAGCAGGGGTGGGGAGACAGGGGACAGCAGGGGGCGGCGGGGGGCAGGGGGTGGGCGTCGGGGGCAGGGGGCGTCGGCTTGTGGTGGGCGGCTGGGGGGCAGCAAGGGGGTATCGTCGGCGGCAAGGGGGCGTCGGCGGCGGGGCCAGGGGGTTGTCTTTGGGCGGGTTGGGAAAAAAAATTTATGGTTATGGCTCTGATACCATGTAGAGAATAATTGTTGTATATTTATTGATTGGCTACTCCACTACTTATAGCGAGTCTAGCTCCTCTTCATACTACATTTTTCCAATGTGGGACTAAATCCCTTATTAGTTCTCAACACTATTTAAGCCACATATAGGTTGTTTTATAGCACTAAGTATATTATGATTCTCCCTTGATCATCTCTTTCATTTTTAACATAGTTTCTAGTATCTGCTAATATCGATAGGATATAGCAGATACTAATATCTTTACCTATATGGCATATATCGAAACAACCGATACCGATACGGTTTGTCATGTCCCGATCCAATACCGACGCTACCAACATTGAACGATACCAATGTTGTTCTCTTTCCGAGTCAATTCGATATAGAAAATTGAATGAAAAGGAGAAATGAAAAAATAGGACTTATTGTATCATTGCTTGTTTGTTGATTTTTGAGTCTTAATATGAGTAGGTGAGTTTTTTTATAATACTGTTAGCTTTTGGTTTCAGATATTTTTGTATCATTTTTCAACTAGGAAACGTCATTGCCAGATTTCCTGTCAACTGTACGCTTGACATAGGAATTTGAGACACCAGAAAACATAAAAGATGCTATTGAAAAGTGAAGAATATGAGGCAACATCAAGAAATAAAACAAAATCATTGCACTAAAAGGTTTGAAAATTTCCAAATTGACAAGGTAACATGAAGAAAAGGTAAAAGTTCTTTAAAAGTCTTTAATATATGACCCTACTCTAGAAATTGTGTATTCTGGTCTAAAAGGTTATATTTGTTTATAGTATTGAACTTTACTCTTTTTGCATGTTGCTTCGCTAATGTGAACAACTCTGGACATGGTACATCATTTTCTTTTTTAAAAGGATATGCATGCTTGATTTATCATAGTTAACCTTTATTTTATGCCTCTAGATTCTTGTATCTTTCTTATGTTTCTGAATCTTTGTAACCAATGGGATAGTTGATATAAGTGTTAAATTCAGCTTCGGATGATTATAGTCACTCGTGTTCAATAATTTACTTGCTTTTAACGTTATACGATGCATTCCAGGTGTGTGCTTTCCAATGAGAAGAGGAATGTACCAAGTGGTTCATATACTAGAGGATGAAGTTATTCTTTGTAAATAAACCTACTGTGAGGGCTGATGGCTGATTCAATTCTAGAATGATGAAGTTATGGTTAAGTAAGATTTTAGTACTTATCATCTAAACTGTTTAGGTTCATTTGGTCTTTTACATAATTAGTGAGCTCATTCTCATTTTAAACAAATCCCCTTGGATGACCTATTTTTGATGGATTCAAGTTATTTCTGTTCTTATATATTTAGAGGGAAGCTATCTCACAAGTCCAAGGATATACTGTAGCTAGGGGACACCTTTACTATCGTACAGTGGTTCTGTAGATTCTTTTGGCATGTTGGTTACTAATGGTAACAATTGCTTCAAGAAGATCTCTCTCAAAAGAAGGTGCAGAGTAGCGTCTATATAGAACTCTATAATCTATGACATGTATATTAAAACTTGAAAACCTATATAATAGATTAAATGCTAGGAATAGGCTGGAAAACTTCCTGATGCAAGGTTGCACCAGCATGCCCTGTATAGGAGCATATCTTTTCCCACTTGTAACTGACACAACTCTTCTGACACACATATGAAACATGATTGGACATATATGTGTGTTACTGTATCCATGTCAAGTTCGTATCCTAGAATCTTTTTACAATGATGTATAACAAATTTTTATCGTGTTCATAACCATATATGTTTCCATGCTCATGCAACCTAGATACAATTCACTCTTCTTTGCTTAATGTTTTAAGGATTTGCATATGCCAGAACTGATTAGTGGAAGCTAGAAAATATTAGCTCTTTAGTAAGTTGTGTATATGCATCTGCAATGATATGACGAGCCTCTCTTCTGCCTTTATTAGCCCATATGCATGTCTTGGCAGTCTGATGTAGGGTTGACATTCTATGAACAATTTAACAGCCACTTATAAATTTGGTGGATCTTTGTTGACATACATGTATATAAATACATCTATATAATGCAGCTTAAATAAAAGATAGTGTTATATGGTAAGAGAATGATTTATTATACTTGCTACTTTTGTTCAAATATATGGCTAATTCTAATGTACATTCTTCTGAATCTGTTGTATAATCCTTATTCTCAGTTGGGCAAGTGGAGCACTTGATCCAGAAAGCACTGCTTCTCTTGATACGGCCACATCTGTGAAAAGGTTTGCTAGTTGCTTGTTCATGTTTCTCAGTTGATGCCTTTGCTTGTAACCAGTCATCTGAAACATGGCATGAAAGTTACTATTTACTAACTTTTAGTTTTGAGTTTAGGGGTGTTTAGGCATTGATTACAGTCTTTTTTAGCATACTCTTTGGTTCAGGCACCTTCAACGTGAGTTGCAATTCCTCACTGCTCATGTTACATATTTGATTCCTACTTTTGATTAAACTATTAAGACTCTTATACAGGAAATCACTACATTAGTGCACATGTTTCTTTATACTTGCAAGATGTAAGGAATACAATAATCTAGGGATAACTAGTAAGTATTGTACAATGCCATGTCTAACCTCTCGATCCTCTAATGTTTGTTGGAAAAAATTATTTTTCTTGTAGTGTTGGAGTAACCCAGTTTAAAGTGAACATAGGTGTTGTGATTAATTAAAACCTTCCAAACTAATATTTGCTCACTCTCAGATCTCATATTGAACATGAACACGACTTGTGGGGAATGTATAGTTTCTTGAATTTATCTATATAGCATAGTTTGCAGTATCATCCAATGCATTTACGATACCGACACTCACCGATACCAAAAATGGTGGTATCTTTTCCCAACAATTGGGCAAAGAAAACTGAACAAAAATGATTGATAAGCAAGTACGTAAAACAATGGTAAAGTTGTAAAAGAAGTTAATAAGGAAAACTTATCTATCATAGTTAAACCAATCATCAAGGATGATTATTTCACTCTAAAAAATACTATGAAATAATACAGAAAATTGTGCCAAAATGTCTAAAAGTTTCTCTATATTGTGCCTAAATGCCCAAATGTCTAAATGTCTAAATGTCTGGCTATGTATATATACATCTTGACTTCATCTATCTAGAAAATTTATTTCTCAACATCCACAGATAACCAAGTAATATCTGTTAAAAAAATATTGTGCTGATTAATTACCATGAGAGGGGAAGAATATGATGAAGTATGCAAACTTGATCGAGGAGAACGAAGATGAACTGGCCACTATGGACTTTATAGATGGTGGAAAGCTGTTATCCATCAGCAAAGCTTTGGACATACCCGCAACAGTGCGAAATCTCCAATACTATGCTGGTGCAGCAGATAAAATCCCGGGTCATTGTCTTCGACAATGCTGATGTCGAAATGGCAGCCCATCTTGTCCAGTTAGCCACATTTGACAACAAGGCACTCTTTCTCTCCCTATAATTCATTTTTGTCCCATAAGAGTATGTTTGGTGTATATGCGTGTTAAAAGTTTTTCTTCTGCTTGAATATGTCAGGAGAGAATTGTGTAGCGGGAACTCGCATATATGTTCAGGAAGGAACCTATGATGCATCCGTGAAGAAAATAGCTGAGAAGGCTAAGAATATAGTAGTTGGAGATCCTCTTAGCCCAGATGTTGAACAATGCCCTCAGGTTGTCTTATTCCCGGGGCTTGACCAAAGATGGAAAAACTGATGCAATCGAGATCTGAGAGTCACACAAAAACTTTGCAGTAATCAAACTCAAGATCTACAATGATACAAAAAGCCAAATAGCCAGATTACAATATGAATGAGGGAAATAGAGAAGAGAAGATCTCTCGTTCTTCCTTGCAAATTTGTTGCAATTGGGACAGAACGAGTTATAATAATATAGAGAAAGATGAGATGAAGAAAAGTTGCTGGGTATCAAAACATCGTTACTCAAAGCAAGATTCGTCCCATACGAATTGCTTCCAGGAACCAGCAAGTTGAAGAACTTGTGGAACGCTCGAAGTCACCTCTGTTCTGACTCCTCAGATGGACTTGCAATGGTGGCAGCAGCTCCCTCTCTCTCTCTCTCTCTCTTTTCTGACTTATAAAATTCGTAGTACTCCACAAAGGAGGCCAGAAGAAAGTATATATAGAGAGAGGGTGGAAACCCTAGCCATCTCTTCACACTACAACAAAAAGACCTATTAATGACGCTCGACAAGGAGTTTTAATGACGGCTGATACATAAGCGTTATCAAGTTGAGAAATACCTTTTTTTTATGACAGTTTGGACTAATTCTGGGCTTTTTATAACGTTTATAAAACAAAACGTCATTAATATTTTAGAGCGGTGGCAAACTTGTAATTCCTTCACTGTATAAAAGCTCAGTGGGAGAGAGAAAATTCATTTCTCATCTATTTTCTAACCGAGCAGCCTCTCTCCTCCTCAAATCTCTTCTCCCCCAATTTTTGACTTTTCATTTTCCCTCCTTTTCGGTTCGACTCCAATTTCTCTCCCAAACTCCAGCTCTACGCAAAGGTTCGATTTTTCTTCCAATTTCTCTTCGGTTAGGGCTTATATTTTGCTTATACTTCGTCGATTTTTAGGGTTTCTGATGGATTTCTTCTTCATCGAGCGCCTCGCTCAACCCGAAGGAGGGATTCCGGTATTCGCTGACCGGCGCTCAACAGGGGGAGTCGATACGGCGGTGGTGATTGACTTATTTACTTCTGATTCCTTCCCAATTTTTTAATTTTTTTACTATTTTTTTTTGGTGAGAAAATATTTAGTGTGGAAATGATGATATATATTCCATAACCATCTACTGCAAATTACAGATGATGAATCAAAACATAACATGCACTACCATCTAATCTCTCCTCCCTCCTTCGTTTTCCCCCCAACATTTGCTTTATTTGCAATATTGATTTTAGCTGTTTGTGCAATCTGTGATAAAGTTGCGAATTTTTTTTTGCTGAATCAAGATGATTATTTGCAAATATTCACCATCTTTCGGCTGAGGTTGTGCAAATTAATATTTTATTTTTATTTTTTCTGGGTGGAATTGGTAATGTATTGCTTGCCATGAGGTATCTGATGCGAAAGCCCTTTATATTGGTTTTGTGTCTCGTTAGATTGGCGTATAAAGAAGAAGGTTTGAGCAGCGCTTGCGACACTGGTTGCTATTTTCCAGTCTTCTAGTTACTTTTTTGCTATTCACATTTTAGAGCATTCCCAAAAAACTAAGTATTTAATATTTTTCTTCTCCTACAAAATGTGGCTTCTATTGATTATTTTTCTTCTCAGACAATCACACCCACGTCTCGACCCACGTAATGGGAACTTTCGGGTGAGCAAGAATTAATGTTTAATCTTCTGGACTTTGGTTCCAAACCAAAATGTACTAATTATAATTAGCACTCGCCGTCCATGGCTGCAGCTAGCTGGCTCCGGAGTACGCCTCCAGCGGCAAGCTGACGAAGAAGTCCGACGTCTTCTCGTACGGCGTCATGCTTCTTGAGCTAATCACTGGACGGAGGCCCTACGACAGCACGCACACGTTCATGTAAGATTTGTTACTATGAAATTGCAGAAAATCCTAGCAACATTGATTTGTTTATTTTGTTTATTTATATAAAACATGGGTGTGACAATCAAAGAAACATTTTGCAGAAAGGCCTGAGCGATATGATTAATGGATAACACAAATTGTATAATCCTACCAATCAATTTGCTTGTTAAGGATTTGGTGGAGTGGCAAAGTGTTTTGGATTGACGTTGCAAGCTCTAACAGAACGAGATTTGGATATGATACCCCATAACACACATTGATGCTGCTATAGAACAAAGGTTAGAAAATGTTGGATTGGATCAATTTCTATCTTTAAGTAGCATTCCCAGCCCTTAGTGATATTGAATATCTACCAGCTTGAAGATATTATTTAGATAGGTCATGCCCTTGGTCAGAACTCTAGATTCGGGGAAAATTACTGACAGCCAGGAAATTGCAATCACAAAAAACGCCATACAGAAGTGCCTATTTTGCAAAAAAAATCATTCTGAGAGGCATTTTTATATTATATATTTTAATTTTTTTGACATGAGCAGTGTTATGTCTTATATATATACATGTGTTGGCAATGTCATAAAATATGGAAATTTTGGTTTAGCTTCTGAAGTAATAAGATTAGCATATGGAGGTTATTGGTTTGAATCTTTTCATACATAGTGGCATACAAATCTGCTCAGGTCGACCCTTAATTACATTGATTTCTTCCTTTTTGTCACATAACTTTCGGAAAAAGGTGAACAAATTAACATTTTTAGTACTATTAAGTTGACATGCAGGCCAAACTGATCCTCTTTGGAGGGTTTTGTTCACTAGTTTCAGGTAGTTATATTCTGATTCAACTAGACTAGCTAGGCTTTATGGCAGGCATGTCCCTCTCATACCTGTAACTAACTTTGCGAGGAATTTGGCATGAACATGTAGGGTTGATGACAATAGTGATAATTTTTCTGACTTTGAAAAAGAAATATCCTTTCCATTTTTCAAGTGCTTTTGAGTGGTTAAAAAATTAGACCTGAACTAGCTTTATTTTTATACTAGTAATCAAGCACTTCTGGCATATGCATTTGACTGAAATAGCTAGGTACTTAGATTCAAGGTTTAAAGTTCAATAAGGCTAGAGAGCAGATCCACAAGATTTGCACAGTGCACCCTCATAATATACCACCAGCAAAGAATTGTGGTGAAGCCAAGGGTAAGACGAATGTGCACTCACAATTACTTTTGCACATGATATCTTTTGGAATTTACAACCCGTTCTCTTCAAAAAAAAAAGTTTATGTTTGCAAGTTTTACAGGTTGGCCAGGGTTTGTCCAAGGATTCTAAAGCGCTGACGCTAGCTTTCCAGCACTGGATTGAGGCTGTATGTCTACTTCTTCTTCTTTTGTTTATTTTTACATATGTTAATATTTAGCATTTTTTTGTATGATGCAAAATTACTAATATAGTAGTTCATTAACATTCTGAAGGAGATAAATAAAAATGTATTGTACAGTTAGGTTTTTTGTTGTAGTGCAAAGAAAGAAGGTTCTACTTACTGCTGCAAAAGAAGTACAAATTAGAAAATGTTAATGCATGCTTCATTCTGAAAGTTGTCTGAGGACTTCACATAGCAGAGGAATTCTTGACATGAGCACTTAGAGTTCTATAAACTTTTTTCCATTTATGAAAGTTTTGGCTTCTGGGTTTTCTGAAATTCACTTGAAGTTGTGTTTTTTTCTCTTAAATTTTGTAGTGACTTGAAGTTTTTTTTCTTTCCAGTTTTCGGTCTTTCAAATATAATGTGTCATTTATACCTGGTTCTAACTTGATAACATCTAAATTGTGGATATAGGTGGGGTGAGGATTTGATAACATCTAACTTGATAACATCTAACTTGAAAAGGCGAGGAGGGCGCTGGGAGCTCTGAAGGGGCTGGTGAAGCTGCAGGCATTGGTGCGAGGGGACAACGTAAGGAGGCAGGCGAACGTGACGCTGAGGTGCATGCAGGCGCTGGTGAAGGTTCAGGCGAGAGTAAGGGATCAGAGGATGAGGCTCTCCCACGACGGCACCGGCTGTAGCAGCACCAAGTCGTCGCTCAGCTGCGACACTACTTCTCTTTGGGACTTCCGATATCTTTAAGAGATGGCAGACAGAAGATCCATGGTCAGAATCTACTTAAGTAAATATTTCTAATAACTTGGTTAGCAAAAGAGAGATTTATTCCTATTTTTGGGTACATTCTGTATTTGGATATTTAATGTAATGAAGATGTTGATATGTACTCTATTTTGAGAAATGTAATAAAGATGGTGATATATAATGTTAAGTTTTTGGAATGTAATATTTACTGTACAATATAGAGCATTATAAATATGCTAATTTGAATAGTATAAAGTGTTATAAATGTGCTACATTGAGCCTATACATATTATCTATTCATGACGTTTTAAAATTGTTCTGAATTGTGCACTATATATTAACTATTCATAACGCTTTTATAGAAACTATTCATGACGGTTATTTTATGACTCTTTTAAAAAATATTTATAACAATTTTCATAACGGTTGCTGTGGAAAAAAAGCGTCATGGTTCGTCATTAATGACGCTTTTTAGCCGTCATTAAAAGGGTTTTTGTTGTAGTGTCAGTTATGGAAAGATTGAATCAAATCCCACAAAGATAGCAACGAAATTAATTCAAATCCCACAAAGATAACAACGAAATTAATTCAAATCCCACAAAAAGCGGATCTGAATTATTCGCATTGAATCAATCTTTCCATAACAGACTTGTAGCCTGCACAGTCAGCGGAGCCCTGCATGCGGCAGCAGCAGCCTGGCCGCAAGAGCCGCATGGCCGCAAGGACCGTATGGACCGCATGAGGCCGCATGAGCCGCATGGACCGCATGAGCCGCATGAGTCGCATGAGCCGCATGAGGCCGCATGTGGCCGCATATGAGCCGCATAACTGCTGACGTGCTAAGTGCAAAGTGTGCCAACAAAATGCCACACTACGCCTCATGAGCCCATGAGCCCGAGCCCGAGCCCGAGTTCGAGCCCGAGTCCGAGTCCGAGTCCGATTCGCTAAGCCCCTTTGGGGCTTAGCTCCAAATGGAATTAATCCAAGAGAATGACAAAAGCATTAATGCTTAATCCTTGGAGCCTTATTCTTACCTCATAGTAAAATCACCCACATGGTTCCCTCCTTAGGGTCACCACCCCATGTGCATCTCTCCACAACACAATCAAGTATATATGTTGAGATAACTCATGGTACATTTTCGTTGTGGGACTAAACTTTTACAAGGCATGTTCAGAGCAAGCTCTCTCCATGTAAAGAAAGCACCAACAATCCCCCACATATTACAACATATATATATGTCCAAGGTTGAGCGTTTCCCATAGTAACTGTCCATTTTGCATTAGGATAGATGTCGCTGACGACTTGAATCTTCCCGCATGGGTTAAATGATAATGTGATACAAGAATGGACTACGCCTTGAATTCTACACCACAATTATAATTCTTTCCACTCACAAAGTGTAGTTACGTGTGCTTCTAGCTGCACATTAAAGGCCCTGTGCCTGCCTGGTTTTAGTGTATAATTTTGGGCGTCTACAAGTTTACCCTCAAGAGACGGCCTGATATCTCTTTCCATACACTATAGGTGAGTTCTTTATTAAAGAGACATGGCATGAAGCCTTGCGCTTCCTTGCGGTGCTATGCCGCTATGACATGGCCTAAAGCCGAGGCATTATCCCTACCTGGGAACCTCATCGTAGTGTCATACTACTGTAGCATGAGGTCTCATCCTCTTTGTAGTGCCAATCTACTCAGCATGAAGCCTAAGGATTCCTTGCGGTGTTACGCCGCAACGACATGGCTTGCAAGGCCAAGACTTTACCCCTACCTGGGTACCTCATCGTAGTGTCGTGCCACTATAACATGGGGCCATTCTCCCCTTTGTAGTGCTGTCTACAACTCTTTATTTACGTCATACAGCATTAGGCTACCTGCCTATTTGCGGTGCTACGCCGCTATGACTTGGCTTGCAAAGCCGAGGCATTACCCCAAACCTGGGAACCTCATGGTGGAGTCACCCCACTGTAGCATGGAGTTTCACTCCTTATAGTGCTGCTCTACCGTGCTTCCTGTAAAGCACACCAGGCATTTACTCTGCCTGAGAACTCATTAAGGCGTTTAAGCCATCCTTCCACAGGATCTATTTTTTCGCAGAAAATATATAGTAGACAACAGTAGTTATGGGTCCGTATCCCTTCCATGTTCCAGAGAACAAGTACCCACTGTTACTTGATATTTCCCAGTCAGTGATCCTCTTTTGAACCAAAAGTGTGATGCCTAGTAGATTTTTTTTTGAACTAATAGCATAAAACTTTATGGTAGGATTACAAAGACACACTATCTGAATGCCTTCAAGCCCATTTTATAGGCTATGTCATCGACCAACTGGCACTTGAGGCCCTTTGTGAACGGATCTGCCAGGTTCTCCTGACTCCGAACATCAATCACTGCAATTACACCTCTTTTGATAAGATCGTGTACTGTCATGTGCTTCAACCGCACAGTCTTCTTCTTTTCGTTGAAGAGGTCATTTGATGCCACCGCCGTAGTCGCCTGGTTGTCACGGTATATCGGTATCGCCGGTATCTGAGCCCCAACCACTGGAAGATCATACATGAGCTTCCGAAGCCATTCTGTTTCATCTACTGCAGTTTCAAGTGCATAGAATTCAGATTCCATGGAGGAACGAGAGAGTATAGTCTGCTTCTTCGACTTCCACGATATAGCAGCTCCATCCAAGAAAAAGACATATACTCCTGTGGATCTCTCGCTTTCTACCTCTTGTAATGCCCCGCTCCGCACGAGGCATTTGGTTGGCTTGTTGGATGGGATCAGAATGTTGGACCGTGACTTGTGTTGAAGATCAAGAGAGTTGAGACTGATGTAGTCTCTCTTAGCTGGCTAGACGGAATGGGTATTTGAACGTGGCTCGCTGGTGGAGCTACGCTTAGCGGGAATTGAGCAGGGAGACCCTTTTATGCAGGCAAGTGGAACTGTCCTCCTTCCTCCTTATTCTTGCATGCTTAATAAATAGAATAATGTGATGCTATGAATCTTCCCTAAATGTTCCATGTCTTAGTTGCTGAATAATAGAGATGCCTATGTTGTGGATTATTGAAATGAATAAGACATGAATATTGAATTGCTGATAGAATCACACTCGAACTGCTAATGTAACTTGATGCCTGAGAATGAATCGATAATGTCTCTTATGCTTAATCTTGATGAAATGAATAAATCACTTGAGTAATGAGATGCTACGAGAATGATACATGAGTAATGAACTGGCTATGCTATTAACACAAAGAATTGAATGAATCACTAGAATCATGTATATTCTGTATAACTGTTGCTGTTGCTTGCTTCCTTCTAAG
The DNA here is from genome assembly GCA_029216955.1 of Iris pallida. Taxonomy (NCBI): domain Eukaryota; kingdom Viridiplantae; phylum Streptophyta; class Magnoliopsida; order Asparagales; family Iridaceae; genus Iris; species Iris pallida. Next base: position 3,297,637 of record JANAVB010021791.1, on the reverse strand, counting down.
CAATAAAAGAAAGAATATCGTCCCTATGATATGAATAAAATGATGCAGGTCCTATCGGTATAAATGAAATGTTATTTGTTCCTCTTAGAAAGGAATGATATGAGAAATATTGCAATGATTGATGCAATGAGAAATGATGAGGCTTGGGATCATTGCATCACCAAGTGAACAGGTGGAAATATTGGAAAGAGGAGATGATGAACTGTTGCCTTTTCTTATCTTATTATTATATCATGCGACTTCGAACACGATCGGGTCGGACACGCATTCGCATGACCATAGACGTACTTGTATACAAGGATTTCCTCGAACGGTACCCGCGGCGGTGGGATCGAGTCGGCCTAGGAGGAATTGGTGCTTTGGTAGCACGGTATTGGGATCCTCATTCGGGCTCGCAACCTGGTGAAGGGTACATCCCATACCCTATGAAGTCCTATATGGCACGTCGACATAGTGCACAATCACCAGTGGTCATGTAGTCAGGATGCATGCTAATGAATGTTTTGTGCAGACAGAGTAAGAATATCATATTATCCTGTATTTTATGCAGGTACGAGGGAGTCGGCTATCGGTAAGAAATCACTTAATGTGATAATTCAATATACGTGTTGGTTTAACTTGCGTGCTTACGTTCCAAATAAGTAAATGATGCTGTATGTAGCCTTTCAGTATGAGATCCTGCTTAACATATTAAATTGAGTATGCTAGAAAGATGCCATGCTATAATCATTGCTCAAAACACAACATACATGCTAAGTGATGCTTGAAGTGAGAACTGTCATAACATGTTTAAAATGATAATGTTAACGATGCCTCAATGATGCCTTTTCATGATGATACCTAGTATGCCTCAATGATGCCTTTGCATGATAACACCAAGAATGATAAATGATATGTCCACATGAATGCTACTAAGAATATGTTTACATGCTTCACTCTGATTATTGCCCATGAACTGTAAACTGATGCTAGGCCCCAAATAGAAAGATCACTCTAATAGATGCATGCTTAAATGATCACTTAAATATTGGTTTATGCGAGTGGGTTGGATTCTGCTCGCCAGTACATAGATGATGTGCTGACCCACGTTTCGTGGGCAGGTGCTTGTGCTTGGAATGTTCTACACACGAAGTTTAGCTGGATTGGTCCTGCGGCATCAAAGATTTGTTGGGCATACAGAAGCTCTCCTTGCACAAGATGATGTCTTCTGTTTATAAAGGGCATAATGTATGGAACATTGTAATCAGTTGTACCAGTGAGATTGTAAGCCAAGTCGGTATATCGAGTTGTAATCCATTGTATTCAAATATCAAATGTAAGCTGTATAGCATTGTTCAGTTGGTTTCCAATGTAAAGTGAGATGTGCTGTAATCATTGTACTTCAATACAAGTCTTGTACTCTTCTTCAATTATCAATAAAGAGAATAAAGTTCTACATATCTCTGTGTGGCTTCAAGTTACTCTTTTTCTCCACTGCTATAAAAAAATGATGTACTTCTATTCAATAAGAAAGATTGTCCTCATTAAATTCAATTTATCTGCTTCTGCCGCTGCGATGTATTCCTATTTGAAGAATAATCGATTTCGTACCATCTTTGCCTTGTACAAGTGCAATACCAGACTTGTACGGCATCACGCCCAAGCGAGGACGATCGATTCCAAGAGATAAAATATATGAATAAATGACTCTATGAATCGGGGCGTGACAAATTGGTATCAGAGCACGGCTTTACGTCCTTGGTCTCTTCTTTGGTTCGTTTCAAATCAAAGTTGCATCGATGATTAACCAAAGTTGCTTCCGCGATCACTCAACGTTGCTTCCGTGATTAAATCAAAGATTGCTTCCGCGATTATATTGTTGTTGTTCTGTAATCATCCTATGTTGTTCGTGTCTGAAAGATCATTGACCCTCTTGGCTGCTCACTGGATATTCCATACAATAAGTCTATATACATTGTGATGCCCCTGAAAGAATGATTGTTGTTGGTTTGGACACAAATAACCCAACAATGACTCGATGCCATAGTATGCTATATTGTGAATGCTGTTAGAAATGTAGGAATATAGAAAAGTGGCTGGGTATGCTGTAACAAGTTGAGAATTGCATGTGATGCAGAAAGAGTTGGGAATGAAATAATTGATGGATGAGTTCAACAGAACTGATGAGTCGACTCAGGGGTGATGGCTAGTACCTTTGAGATCCTAAGAATGTTGGCTTGTGATATGAAGACCCCGAGTTATCGGTTAAGTATTATGATCATTGTAGATCATGAATGTCCGGAATAGAATTGGGTTGGTACTGTTTAAGGATGGCTTCGTTTCTGAGTGGTATATTGCCTCTACCACCTCAGAACGAGATGTATATTGACCCTTTCCATAGAATAGCAATGAGACTATCTGTGGGTACTGGATAGTGCTGAGACTTAACTGGGAGTCATGTATTATTGCTAGATGACTCGAGTGTCCCCTGACAGTGATGCTATGTTGGGTAGCGAGATTGTAGAAATGATAACGGTTGGCTGGGTTAGAAATTGTTTAGTCGAGTGATGACTCGAGCTAGAAAGACAGTTGGTATGCTATGGGTAAATAGACTTGGCTAGAGAATATTGTGGCTTAGAACATCTGAATGTTGACTTCGATTGGTTGGATACAAATCAAATGTGGCTAATACAAAGTTGGTTGCTAAGCTGAAAGTTTAAAAATATTGTCGGTGAATCAAAGGGATATTAGAAATATGTGCCTTGATCCTAGGTGTAATAGATGTCAATCCATCTTGGTCACCAAAGAATAGTCATTGCATAGATGAATGATGCTGAAGAATTGAATTGTACTAGAAAAATAACAAGTAGTGACTCAAAATACTGTTGTTGCCTAGAGGATGGTTAATTGATACATAAATTGTCAGATTGAATGGAATGAACTACTCGACCCTTGAGATAGAGAATTTTAAGAATGTCTATATAAGATTTTGACGGCTGGAAAAGGAACGAAATTTAAGAATGCCCGTAAGAGAGTTTGATGATTGAGAAACGAATGGGAACAAGAAATTTCAAACGTGTTGGATAATATCGGTATAAGTGATTGTTGGTTGGGATATAGATCGTTGGCTTACGACTTAGTGGTGTGACTCTGTCATACGAACCAAATAGTATGATTCCATAGTTATGTTAAAACTATCGGGATCGATGACCCTTGAATAGTTAACCTTGGTTTATGGGTTTATGTGGGTACAAAGGAATTGGAATAGAAATTTGGATCATTGAGAATTTACTTGATGGATTATTAGAACAATGAAGATCTTATGTCGGATTAGGATTGACCGTAATGTTGATAGATCGATCTTAGTCGATCGTCGGGTAAGTCTAGAATGAGCCTCTGTGGGAATTATTTCCTTGAGGAAGACCCTGGATAGATAGACTTGGCCCTAGTAACCAATTGAGGACTTACCAATTGTTGGCATAGCCGACAATAGAGATTAGTATACAGACTGAGTTGATACCCATAGGTTTGGGTAGAGTTCCTTAGAGCTGTCGGTTGCTTGTTGGCCCTAAGAAAGAAACTAGCATGATCCCTAGTAGCTGTCCACTCTAGGGAAGTCACATGAATGATTAGGTATAGCTGTCGGCATAGCTAACCATTGAGACTGGACCGAATAATAGATGGCCGTTGGCGACCCATAGAATGACCTTGTGGCATTGAACGAGAGATGGTGATGAGTATGATCTAAGAATGATAAGTTGTAAGTATATGCTCCAATATGAACTTTAGAGATGTTTGACCCTTGAGGATTATGTGTCGGCCTATAGCGGGAAATGAAATCGTGGGATGAGACTTGATTTGTATGTATCGAATAGTGAATTATTATATGAGATGGAATTGACTACTCATGACGGAAATATTGGATAGGTATCTATAGTCGGGTAGCTGGGTTAACCTTGACTGTTGTATAGAATTATACCCTGACTGGATAATCGATAGTTGGTGATGTCGGATTGTATCTTTTAGAAAAGATGAATTGCCTCGGTGAGAAATATTGTTGGATTTGGAAAGGAATATAATTGCATATTGTGAACTCTTGATATGATTGGATCTAAGATTGGACCCTTGACCGAAAGTTAAAATATTATGCTTGGATAGAGAGTTGTCCCTGAAAGATAGTGATTGTGACAAGTGAATAAAGTGATAAGTCAATTGAAAGGATGCTAAGTCTGATTTGGGAAAGAGAGTTATATCATGGCTGATTGAATTATACTATCATGAAAGTTGGCTGAAGTGCATATGTTTTGGGGACGCCTAAAATATGTGTATGGATCCAGCCGAAGTGATAGGTTGCGACTGAGATAATATTGTTGGAAGAATTTATCGCACTAGCGCAAACTTTGGCTGAAATTCATATGTTTTGGGGACGCCTAAAATATGTGTATGGATCCAAATAAAGTGATGTATTGCGACCAAGATAGAATGCAAGGAAAATGTTAGTGAATCAATGAGAAGTTACAAGTAATTGAAAAAGAGATAGACAGATCGAATCGTTGATGGACTTAAATGGTACAGTTGGATATATATTTTGAAATGACCGAGTGGGCTGAAATGAATATAGAATTGAAGCTGAATGAGTAACTCATTGTGACTAAAAGAATCTAGTAGAAAGAGTTGTTTCCTTAAGTTTCGAGGACGAAACTTTTTCTGAGTGGTATATTATGTAATGCCCCGCTCCGCACGAGGCATTTGGTTGGCTTGTTGGATGGGATCAGAATGTTGGACCGTGACTTGTGTTGAAGATCAAGAGAGTTGAGACTGATGTAGTCTCTCTTAGCTGGCTAGACGGAATGGGTATTGGAACGTGGCTCGCTGGTGGAGCTACGCTTAGCGGGAATTGAGCAGGGAGACCCTTTTATGCAGGCAAGTAGAACTGTCCTCCTTCCTCCTTATTCCTGCATGCTTAATAAATAGAATAATGTGATGCTATGAATCTTCCCTAAATGTTCCATGTCTTAGTTGCTGAATAATAGAGATGCCTATGTTGTGGATTATTGAAATGAATAAGACATGAATATTGAATTGCTGATAGAATCACACTCGAACTGCTAATGTAACTTGATGCCTGAGAATGAATCGATAATGTCTCTTATGCTTAATCTTGATGAAATGAATAAATCACTTGAGTAATGAGATGCTACGAGAATAATACATGAGTAATGAACTGGCTATACTATTAACACAAAGAATTGAATGAATCACTAGAATCATGTATATTCTGTATAACTGTTGCTGTTGCTTGCTTCCTTCTAAGCAATGAAAGAAAGAATATCGTCCCTATGATATGAATAAAATGATGCAGGTCCTATCGGTATAAATGAAATGTTATTTGTTTCTCTTAGAAAGGAATGATATGAGAAATGTTGCAATGATTGATGCAATGAGAAATGATGAGGCTTGGGATCATTGAGATCACCAAGTGAACAGGTGGAAATATTGGAAAGAGGAGATGATGAACTGTTGCCTTTTCTTATCTTATTATTATATCATGCGACTTCGAACACGATCGGGTCGGACACGCATTCGCATGACCATAGACGTACTTGTATACAAGGATTTCCTCGAACGGTACCCGCGGCGGTGGGATCGAGTCGGCCTAGGAGGAATTGGTGCTTTGGTAGCACGGTATTGGGATCCTCATTCGGGCTCGCAACCTGGTGAAGGGTACATCCCATACCCTATGAAGTCCTATATGGCACATTGACATGGTGCACAATCACCAGTGGTCATGTAGTCAGGATGCATGCTAATGAATGTTTTGTGCAGACAGAGTAAGAATATCATATTATCCTGTATTTTATGCAGGTACGAGGGAGTCGGCTATCGGTAAGAAATTACTTAATGTGATAATTCAATATACGTGTTGGTTTAACTTGCGTGCTTACGTTCCAAATAAGTAAATGATGCTGTATGTAGCCTTTCAGTATGAGATCCTGCTTAACATGTTAAATTGAGTATGCTAGAAAGATGCCATGCTATAATCATTGCTCAAAACACAACATACATGCTAAGTGATGCTTGAAGTGAGAACTGTCATAACATGTTTAAAATGATAATGTTAACGATGCCTCAATGATACCTTTTCATGATGATACCTAGTATGCCTCAATGATGCCTTTGCATGATAACACCAAGAATGATAAATGATATGTCCACATGAATGCTACTAAGAATATGTTTACATGCTTCACTCTGATTATTGCCCATGAACTGTAAACTGATGCTAGGCCCCAAATAGAAAGATCACTCTAATAGATGCATGCTTAAATGATCACTTAAATGTTGGTTTATGCGAGTGGGTTGGATTCTGCTCGCCAGTACATAGATGATGTGCTGACCCACGTTTCGTGGGCAGGTGCTTGTGCTTGGAATGTTCTACACACGAAGTTTAGCTGGATTGGTCCTGCGGCATCGAAGATTTGTTGGGCATACAGAAGCTCTCCTTGCACAAGATGATGTCTTCTGTTTATAAAGGGCATAATGTATGGAACATTGTAATCAGTTATACCAGTGAGATTGTAAGCCAAGTCGGTATATCGAGTTGTAATCCATTGTATCCAAATATCAAATGTAAGCTGTATAGCATTGTTCAGTTGGTTTCCAATGTAAAGTGAGATGTGCTGTAATTATTCTACTTCAATACAAGTCTTGTACTCTTCTTCAATTATCAATAAAGAGAATAAAGTTCTACATATCTCTGTGTGGCTTCAAGTTACTCTTTTTCTCCACTGCTATAAAAAAATGATGTACTTCTATTCAATAAGAAAGATTGTCCTCATTAAATTCAATTTATCTGCTTCTGCCGCTGCGATGTATTCCTATTTGAAGAATAATCGATTTCGTACCATCTTTGTCTTGTACAAGTGCAATACCAGACTTGTACGGCATCACGCCCAAGCGAGGACGATCGATTCCAAGAGATAAAATATATGAATAAATGACTCTATGAATCGGGGCGTGACACCTCTGAACACCATCTAGCATCACTGAAGCCTTCCACTACTGTCGGATACCCATTGTAGTGCAGTGCATATGTCTGAGTCTTCTTGAGATATCTCATCACCCGCTTTACAGCTTTCCAGTGCTCAATCCCTGGGTTGCTTGTGAACCGACTTAGCATTCCCACGACGAAAGCTATGTCAGGCCTTGTGGCAGTGGTTGCGTACATCAAACTTCCGATAATGTTAGAATACTCCAGCTGCCTGACACTTTCCCTCGAGTTTGGCTTCAGCTTTGGATCACCCCTGTATGGCGTATCGATCCCTGGAAGATCCTTACACCCATAGCGTGTGAGCATCTTCTCAATGTAGTGAGATTGTGACAGCGCTACTCCAGTGTCTGTCCGGATGATCTTTATGCCCAAGATGACATCTGCATCCCCCAAGTCCTTCATACTGAACTTGGTTGAGAGGAACTTCTTTGTCTCTGTGACACAGCCTATATTCGTCCCTAGGATTAGCATGTCGTCCACGTACAGACAAATGATGACTCCTCTTCTATCAGCGAACTTTGTGTAAACACATTTGTCCGTCTCGCTGACTCTGTAGCCGTTTGCCCTAATAACTTTGTCAAACTTCTTATGCCACATCTTGGGAGCTTTCTTCAAACCATACAATGATTTTATCAACTTGCAAACTTTGTCTTCAAGACCTTTGACGACAAATCCATCTGGCTGTTGCATGTAAATCTCTTCGGTCAGCTCCCCATTTAGGAATATTGTCTTTACATCCATCTGATGTATCATCAACTTATGTATAGCTGCTAGAGCGATTAACATTATGATGGTGGTCATCCGAGCTACTAGAGCGTACGTGTCAAAGTAGTCTATCCCCTGTTTCTGAAAAAATCCCTTGGCTACCAGTCTTGCCTTGAACTTGTCAATAGTTCCATCTGTCTTCATCTTCTTCTTGAAGATCCATTTACATCTGATGGGCTTTTCTCCTTCAGGTAGATCTACCAACACCCATGTGTTATTGGAGGTGATAGAGACAAACTCATCATTCACTGCTTCCTTCCAGAAGATAGCATCTCTGGTCTTCATCGCCTCATCATAGGTAAGTGGATCTGCTTCCACATGATAGGTGACAAAGTCATCTCCGAGGTCTTTAGGTCTCCTCGCTCGCTTTGCTGATGGCTCTGCGAGTTCTGGTACAAGAGTTGTTTCATCAACAACAGCTTCTTCTTGGACTACTGGCCCATATGAGATTTTAGTCTCATTCGCACCTATATCATTTTCTGGAATGTTCGAAAGAACAATATTTTTGTCTTTTGCAAACTTATCTTCAAAGTATTCAGCATTGCGAGATTCGATGATATGATTTGACTCAATATCAAGAAATCTCCGAGCATCACTCTTCTCGGCATACCCCAAGAAGATCGCCTTCATAGTCCTTGTCCCCAGCTTCTGAATCTTCAGATCTTGGAGCTTCACATACGCCAGATACCCCCACACTCGAATGACATTCAAGTTTGATCTGACTTTGAACCAGATTTTATGAGGAGTTACGTCCGAAGTTGCATATGGCACTCTATTCAGAATGAAAGTGGCCGTTAATGCAGCTTCTCCCCAGTAGCATTTTGAAAGACCTGCAGTAAGCAGTATTGAATTCATCATTTCTGTTAATGTTCGATTCTTCCTCTCTGCTACTCCGTTGGATTGAGGAGAATATGGAGCAGTAGTCTCGTATATGATTCCATGTTCTTTGCAGAACGATGCGAAGTCATGAGACCTGTACTCCCCTCCTCGATCACTTCTCAACCTCTTGAGTTGTTGTCCAGTCTACCGTTCAGCTTCGGCCCTGAACTCTCTGATCTTCTCGAAAGCTTCGTCTTTAGTCTTGAGCAAGTAGACGAATGCGTATTTTGAGAAGTCGTCGATGAAGGTTATGAAATACTTCATTCCGACTTTCGTAGAGAAATGTTTGAAGTCACAGATATCGGAGTGTACCAACTCCAGAAGATCTGTGCTTCGATTGACCCGATGAAAGGGTTTTCTTGTGATCTTCGTCTGAACACACACTTCACACTTCTACACCTTACCACCACATTTGGAGATAAGTCCTAGACTAAACATTTTGTTAATTCTTTTACAATGAACGTGTCCTAGTCTATTAGGCCACAACTCAAGAGAATAATCAGAAAATGTAACTGTATTAATGTCATTAAACTGGTTGACAAGCTGAATTTTAAACATTCCTTCGATTTGATAAGCCTTCCCAAAGTATGTTCCCTTCTTAGACATCACCATCTGACCAGTATTGATGTCCATCCTCAAGCCTGTATTGCAGAGCAGGCTCCCAGAGATCAGTTTCTTAGCAATCACCGGAACATGCTTCACACCTTGAAGCGTCAGAGTGTTCCCAGAAGTGAGTTTCAGCTCTATAGTCCCGATCCCCAGAACTTCAGCTTAGGCCTGGTTTGCCATGACAACCTTCTCAGATATCGGCTGGTACGTGACGAACCATTCCTTGCCAGAACAGACATGGCAAGTCACACCAGTGTCTATCCACCAGTCAGAGTCAACCCCCACAATTATGATCTGTGCGATCATAGCAACAATGTTAGAAACCAATAAAACCTTACTAGGCTCACCTTTCTCTGATTGTTTAGGCTTGGATCTGCATTCACTCTTGTAGTAAAGTCCTTCTTCGTGTGATGAGAAGCCGCATGTTTCCCCTTGGGATCTCTCGTATCCACTAGATTGGCCTTAGCCAACTGTTTGGACAGAGTGTCCATCTTCTGTTGGGAAGCATCTCGTCCTCAATATGGATCTCTTGAAGTAGATCTCCCAAGCTAATGTCTAGCTTCTTTCTGAGCATCCTTGCATAGAAGGTACTCCATCCAGCAGGAAGTTTTGAGACGATCCCTCCAACGACAAACTTGTCGGAAAGGGGCATCTCTTCGTCTTCCAGTTTCTGACGCAGCTTCAGAAATTCCTTCACCTGTGGCAACATGGACTTCTCGTCCTCAAAGAGCAATTTGTGATATTTTTCAACCACAAACATCTTGCTCCTGTTCCTGTCTTCTTCATACAGTTTTTCCACAGACTCCCATATGTCTCTGGCAAATTTCTTCTTCGAGTAGGATTCTGCCAGGGAATCCTCCATAGCATTCAGGATGAGAAGCCTGTAGATGCTATTTTCCCTTCTACATTTGGCCTGGAGTTTGGTAGCCGCATTGATTGCGGCAATAGACCCAGTGTCTGGAACAGAAGGATCTTCCTCCAACAGTACATGATCAACGTCTTTGAGTTGAAGAGTTAGATAAATCTTCCTCTTCCAGACTTGATAATGCTCTCCATCGAACTTTTCTAACTTGCAGTAGTCCGATTGGACGTGCGAAGCATTAATGTTTTCCATCTACAAGGATCTTGCTTTAAGATTTTTATTCTCGGGACTTGACAAAAGATGAAAAAATTGATGCAATCGAGATCTGAGATTCACACAAAAACTTTACAATGATCAAACTCAAGATCTACGATGATACAAAAAGCCAAATAGCCAGATTACAACATGAAGGAGGGAAATAGAGAAGAGAAGATCTCTCGTTCTTCCTTGCAAATGTGTTACAATTAGGACAGAACGAGTTACAATAATCTAGAGAAAGATGAGATGAAGAAAAGTTGCTAGGGTGTCAAAATACTGTTGCTCAAAGCAAGATTCGCCCCACACGAATTGCTTCCAGGAACCAGCAAGTTGAAGAACTTGTGGAACGCTCGAAGTCACCTCTGTTCTGACTCCTCGGATGGACTTGCAATGGCGGCAGCAGCTCCCTCTCTCTCTCTTTTCTGACTTATAAAATTTGTAGTACTCCACAAAGAAGGTTAGAAGAGAGTATATATAGAGAGAGGGTGGAAACCCTAGCCGCCTCTTCAGTTATGGAAAGATTGAATCAAATTCCACAAAGATAGCAACAAAATTAATTCAAATCCCACAAAGATAACAACGAAATTAATTCAAATCCCATAAAAAGTGAATCTGAATTAATCGCATTGAATCAGTCTTTCCATAACTGACTTATAGCCTGCACAGTCGGCGGAGCCCTCCATGCGGCAGCAACAGCAGCCTGGCCGCATGGACCTCATGAGCCGCATGACTGCTGGCGTGCTAAGTGCAAAGTGTACCAACAAAATGCCACATTACACCTCATGAGCCCATGAGCCCGAGCCCAAGTCCGAGTCCGATTCCGAGTCGCTAAGCGTCTTTGGGGCTTAGCTCCAATTGAAATTAATCCAAGAGAATGACAAAAGCATTAATGCTTAATCCTTGGAGCCTTATTCTTACCTCCTAGTAAAATCACCCACATGGTTCCCTCCTTAGGGTCACCACCCCATGTGCATCTCTCAACAACACAACCAAGTATATATGTTGAGATAACTCATGGTACATTTCCGATGTGGGACTAAACTTTTACAAGGCATGTTGAGAGCATGCTTTCTCCATGTAAAGAAAGCACCAACAGGTTGTTTTTCCTTCCTCTCTCAGTTACTGAAATCATTCAAGTTCACAATTTGCTCATCTTAACAGTCTTACAAGCATTACGTTGAACTATTAGTTGAAGACTTAATTTATGTACTCAAGAAATCTTTCTCGTGTTGCTGTGTAACTACGTTGCAAGTACATGGGTAAATGGTGTCTGTACCCGTATCGTCGTCCGTATTCATGTAACATATGTGACTGCTTATGGCATGTACCTGTATGGAGATTTTCGTGTCCCATATCAGTATCATTTCCTACATCCTAACTTTAAAACCGCTCTACTGCAAATTGACAAGAAGCTGTTTGAGAAAGTGCTTGAATACAGTGATTGGGAAAAGAGGAAAGGGGCCACGTTACTTACAGGAGGGGAAGACTTGCTGGGAGAAGAGTTACTACATTGAACCCACATTCTTTACCGATGTCAAGGTAAACAACACAAGCACTATTGAAAAATTTACATTTTACATATATAATTGTCAAAGATTGGCTACATTATATAATTACTATTGAAGCCTCTTTATTACTTCCTACCTGTCTGTCTCGTAATTTATTTTATGGTCAAACTTGGATTCATTTTGAGAACTTGTATTTTATTTAATGGATAGTTGACACAATATCCACTCTCTCATACCTTGTAAGTAGCTTAACGTGTTGATCTATATGTGTTCTACTTTTGTAGTTGAAAACTTGTTGTTTTGTTATGTTAATCGTTGCAATCGTACCTTAGCTGATATAGATGTTAAAGCAGTGCTCGTAGTGGTAGATTTGGGAAAAAGATGTTAATTTGGATTTGATCAAAGTAGAATAAAAGGTAGAAGGAAAACTGGAAGATATAGAGCTTATATATGGAATAATTATTGATAATGACATGAGTCATCCACAAACGCCAATGATTGCAATAGCCACAGGTTTGATAAATACTCAGTCATGCAAACGACAACTCATTAAATTATGTTGCTAATTACAATTATTGCTTTGTTTGTAGGATAAATACTCGGTCCATAAAGATTTTTTCCAACTTTTTCTCCTCAGTGGTTGTGGAAGACCCGACTATGTAGTACCTACAGTTCAAGGAAGAGCTCTTAGATGGGATGTCACTGCTATCAATTCTATCATTTTATTTGTTAAACTCGATAGTATAGTAAAATATTGTATTTTGTTCAATAAAAGTTTATTTTGTAAATTATATAACATGTAATCTTAATTGAAGTGTGGTTTAATTACTCTTTAGGAAGCTAGTTGAATACAAGTATATTGCTAATATATTCAAAAAAAAATTAAATGGATTTACCTATACCGACGTTTATGTTAAATCATTGGAAAATTATTGGAAAAAGGTTAGGAAAGCAAATCTCACATTTTTGCAAAAGGTTGGAGAAAAAAAAAGTTTAGTTTCCGACGTTTTTATTAAAACGTTAGAGAATTATTATCCATTGTTGCATAATTTCAACGTTTATTAAACGTTGTTGCAAACATCGCCTTTACCTATACCGACGTTTAACTAAAATGTCGTAAATTTTCAACTGCGGCAATGACGACATTTGTTGAAAACGTGAGGAATTCCTATGCCAACGTTTTGACCTTTTTTTCGACGTTTATAAAACGTTGGAAAAAATTAATTTTCTTGTAGTGTATCTATGCATACAATTTTGTGACGCCTTAATTGTTGTACTTCTTATGATTATATATTACTTGCTTGTCTGTGATTGAGACACATAGAGTTGAGACACGATTTGGGGAGATACATCCAGCCCAAGCTGCTTTTGACTGGGTTCGAATTGAGCCCGGGCTTTGACCGAGCCTTGGTCGGCCCAACTCATGTTTGGTTGGGCTGGTTTTCAAATTGCGCGTCCGGTCTCATACCTTGAGTTGCCATCCATAGCTAGTTTGTCATGGAGACCTCATGGACAATATTCACCCCTTGATGATGTATTATCATTGCTAATTCGATGTCTATGTCACCGTTATGTCACTATGTGCAAGTCTGTCGCTTGTTAGCGACGAATTTGGTAGAATGGCGACAATTTTTTCGTTGCTATTCTATGCATTTTAGTAATGATGTCTATAACTATTCTTTATAGCTTGGTGCCATGCATGCACACAGATTGGTTATTAAGACGGAAAATATAACCAACGGGCATTGAAAGGACGCAAAATCCAGTTGGCAATATAAACGAAATCCTTAGGTAAATGTTTGCCATATAGAAGAGAGAAATTGGGGAAAGTCGGTAGTGGGCACATTGTTACTGTTAAAAGCTTCAGGTACTCTAACCCGACTGTTTGAATGGCAGGCACGAGTGTGTACTTTGGGCTCCCTGACTGAGTGATATTACTTACACTGAACCATCTTTAACTTACTCATGATTATTTAAGCAAATCCACACAAGATTTCTCAGGCTTTATACATGCCAAGCCTGCTCTTCTCCTGCTTTCTTCATAAGCATAGGTTTCTGTTGGTCCAGGGACTAGGTTACGCTTAAGTTTATTTTATAGCTTTTCTACAGATGGATCCTCCAAAAGTTATGGGATTTTGTCGTGGGGCGGGAAAGACTTGGCCAGCTTGATTTTCCGTGCCCTCATTTATGTTTGGTCTTTGAGTGTGGTGGCAGTGGCATGTCTTGGTCGCCAGCTCGTCCGTACATTCTGATTACTGTTCGATGTGACACTTCACTCTCCCTTACACTATGTGTATTCATTCATTCAGTAGCACCATCTCTCTCCTCCCATTTCTCTCCTCTCTTTATCTTAGGGACTGTTCGGTAAACCGTAAGTGTAAGAAAGTTTGGATTTACACTTTCGAGGATGGAAAGTACGTAGGAATTCATTCACTTTCTTGTCGCATAGTAGGAAACAAATGTGTTTGGTTAGAATAGAAAGTGAAAAAATGGAAAGTGAGTGATTTGATATTAATTATTTATGAAATAGTATTAGGTTTTAATTACACAATATTAACAACAATAATAATAATAACAATTTTTTTCAATGATTTCGATTGACAGGCCAACAAGGTTATTCTCTCATGTTTTCTCATAACCACTCTCTCTCCTCCTTTCCCATTTTCTAACTCCTCTCGAGAGAGAGTTTCCACCAGAGTTTTCTTCCAGCTTCTTCCAAAGGGAGGATGCGAAGACATGAGAGCACCATGACGCGGCCGCTGCATACGAGAGGACGACGACAAGCAACGCCCACGGGATCTGCATGAGCGAGAAGATGGCGGAAGTCGGGCTGTGAAGACCGCGGATTGACGCATAAGAGAAGATGACGACGGAGCTCCGGCAGAGGTTGCACTCTGAAGACCGTGGATCAGCGCAGGCGAGACGACGACAGCGGAGCTTCGACGGAGGTCGGACTTTGGTAAAGAATTGTACTCTTAATTTGTTGGCTAACATTTGTTTAGTTCCAATCTCTCCAAATCCACCTACGTCCAAGCAAGAATCATGGATGTGAAAAGTTGAATTTTTAGGGGAACAACCAGGGGACATGAACTGCATTTCTAAATCATGTCCCCCCAAAAGGAACCAAACAGAGGAAGAAAGGATTTGCATCCACTTCCTGGAATTGGACCAAATCCAGTCTCAATTTCCGTTTACCAAACAGCCCCTTATGTGCAAGTCTTGTTGATTCATCCCCTTCAGAGGTGATGCTCAACGCATCGCCATTGCGTACCCAGACTTGACGAGTCTTCTTCGGCTCAAAGCAGCCGCTTCGAAGGACTCACGCTACCTTCAGAGATGAACTCCTCATACGCCTGTTGATTGAGGCACACCACGAGTGTCTTGTGGGAGAAGCCGAGCTTGATGTCGTCAGATTACGACATAACTTTCTCGTTGGAGGAGAAAGTCGTCCCCAGCAGAGTCGTCAGCTTGTTGACCATTAAAAAAATAAGGAGAGCAAAATCTTTGGTATTGAACTATGCATTTTAATCACAAACAGAATAGAGTACAATATAGGACTTATATGTAGTCCGAGGAGTACACTTTTGTTTTTATCTGGAAACTGTGTTGATGGAGCGAGTGGTAATACGTTGACTCTGTTGACGATCTGGCGATGATCTCGAATTCTATAGAAGTCTGGATTGCTCTGGATGTCGGAGCATTTGAGGAGTATTCAACAAGTGGAAGCTGTAGGCCTTTTTACTTGCAGAATTAGACGTTGTCTTCCTGTCGTTGATGAAGGAATGATCATTTTATTTATAGGCAGCAGAATGATCTGCTTATACGCGCATATGCGGTATGCGCCTGGAGAGCTTGCACGTAGGGACGCCACGTGGCTGATGCTGTTGGGCGCATGGATGATGCGCCCTGAAGTTGAGGCCGAATTCGTTCTGAACTGCACTGTTGGGCTGCGGTAGAGTTGACATGTGGCAGTTGTTGAGATTCTGTTGTTGCTGATGTCTTGAGTGGTTATCCCCCATTCGTAGGCAGAACTGAGTCAAATGACATATGGCACGTGTTCATGGCTCAAAAATCTCGAATTTGGTCGGGAGTGATCTATCAGGATGTGCCTAGAATCCGACGCATGAGGAGACTTGGCTCGTATCTTTTTGGGAATCACAAACAAGTCAGGGCGCATGGCTTTTGGGGTATATGCAAAGCTTTCGGGTGCATGATCGTAGAGGTACATGCAAGGACTTGCTCTCTGTGTTTTGGGATCAGGAGTAAGTCGAAGGTTTATAGTTTTTGAGGCGCATACAGATTTTTGGGTGCATGGTCCCGGCGGCGCATGCGAGTGGTCGATCGGCCACGTGGCAAAGTACAGCTGTAACCGACAGAACGTAATGATGAATATGACGTTGGCGGCTCTTCGTTTTCTGCAAAAGCTGCCAACTGTTCTGACATCGAGGCGTGGGCTGCTGTCGTTTCTGTCACTTCAGCATTAAATGCTTCGACTGTTGGCGAACTTCGTGTGGGCACATCGATTTGTGCCCCACTAAGCGCATGGGGTCTGTGCTCCGTTGGGAGCATCAGTACGGAGCGCATGGTGCTGACGGACATATTTATTGTGGGGCGCATCCCCATTGGTCCGTCTGTTGAGTTCTTCGGGGCATTGACGGTTGTTTGTCTTGGCTGAATTCAAATAGGCAGATTCGTCGACATTAATGCAAGTTTATTGTACTGAATTTCGAAGAGTTTGCCACTTGGCGCATAGGTACGAGATGTCCTGGCCTATAAATAGGTTTGTGAAGAGAAGTTTGCTTCTCATTTCACTTTTCTTCTCAAATGGAGATGAACTCGACCGGTCCTCCTCCTTGGCGAGACACTGTGTAAGCCCCTGTTATTTAAATATTTTAAATTAAGGATTTTTAAGTACAAATGATTATTTTAGCCTTAAAATAATTTATTATAATTATTAAGTATTTTTGTAATTTTTAAATGATTTTTAATAGTTTTTAAGACTTAAAATATCATATTATAATTATTTAAATTGTTTTTATAGCAGTTTGCAATTAAATCAAATGTTTTAAATCAAAACTGTAATATTTGATTTGTATGTGCAAATTAATTTTTTGCACAGAATACTGTGAGATAGGTTTTGCAAATTAGAATTTTGTATTTTGCTAAGACGGTGGTCTGTTTCGCAAATGAGAATTTAGGAGGATTTTTCTCAAACTGACCCTCGTCGTCATCGACGACCGGCCACCGCGACACCGACATAAACCCCAATTTCTCCACGAAAATCTCAAATTGACCCCCAAATTTTTCCTATAAAAATACTCCAAGTCGAAACCCTAACCCTATTTACTACCACGACCACCGTAGCACCGCCGGCGTAGCCCGTCCGACCATTCGAGTATGCAGCTCCCCCAGTTCTTCATCATTCGTCAATTTTTTTGGCAAAGACTTGTTCGTCTCGACGAGACGAACAAATTACCTCCAGTCTCGACTCATCTCGACGCCTACACGTTGAGTAATAGCTAACCCTAGATTTGGACACTCGGATACGGTGCAAAAACGTGTCGTGGTGACACAATTTTGGCACCATCGTGTCGAAAATGACACGACGAACACGGCCATACCCTTTGACACGAAAATTCGTATCTTTAAATGTCCGACACAACGCTGGACACGTTTAGACGTGCCCTAGTTAAGCAAGACACGAAGATGGTGACCCATAGCGGGTCGGATCTCCTATCCGCTGTTAACCGAACCCGTTAAAGGGTTCAACATAAATTTAAGAGGGATCCCCTCTTTACCATTGGGCCGAGTTGGCCTACTGGTCAGCGTGTTAGTTCGAACCCCCTGCCCCCCTTTGCGGACCCGAGTTCGAACCCCCCTTTCGTATAAGTTGGGGTATTTTTTGGCTTTTTGTAAATCAATGTTATATATATATATATATATATATATATATATATATATATATATATATATATGTATATATATTATACTGATTTATAAATTATATATATGTACATATATATATAAATTATATATATGTATATATATATAATTTATATACTTATACATACATGTATAAATACATATATATATATATATATATATATATATATATATATGTATTTATACATGTATGTATAAGTATATAAATTATACTTAATCAGTATAATATATATACATATATATATATATATATATATATATATATATATATATATATATATATATATACATTAATATTAACATTAATATTAATATTAACATTAATATTAACATTAAATTACGGATTAGAGTGATGGGGTTTTTTAGAGTGTTTTCTAAGGAGGACTTTTGATCCGCTTCCTATATATATATATTTTTTGAACCGCTTCCTATATATATATATATATATATATATATATATATATATATATATATATATATATATATATATATATATATATATATATATATATATACTAAATTATAATTTTGTGCTATATGTTATTATGTATAAATTTACAAGTTATTTTATTATTTAATTTTATGAATCGTATATTTCACTACATTAACATATATATTATTAAAATATTTTAATATTCATTTGTCTATGTATTTTAAAATATGTATTTTTGTATTCCGATTGATTACGGCCATTTGAGTCCAGACCTATCATGGGTTCCGTGGACTTAAATGAGCCTAAATACATTCAAGGCCTGTACGAGTCATATCGAACTTGATTCATGGCTTTGGATCCCGTATCTGGACTCCGGTTCAATTTCGTATACGTGGATAAAATATTAAATAATTAATTATTTATTTTCCAGAAATTGTAACTTGCTGTATTTGAATTTTGATATATAATCTAACTGCAGAAAAAAATTGTATTTAAATACTATGTTAATTTAGATAATTTAATATAATTTTTCCAGGATTTAATTAGATTTTGATATTTTATAATAAATAGGAAAACAGAACTCATTTTTAGGGTACTTATGTTTATTGATTTTTAATAAATATCTATGAGGGTTTTTAAATTCCAAAAAGATTAGTATAAATTTCTATAATTAACAAGGATCATTTTTGTATTTTATTTTATGTATATTTGAGCTTTTTGCCTATTTTAATAATTATTGTAACACAGTGTACAGTATGTTTAATTAATTAATTAATAATGACTTGTGTGTTTTTGTGGTATTTTAGTATCGAGACTCTATCCTACCTTAGTGTAGAGACCTACTTGTTAGTCTAGATGTTGTAACACCTCACTTTGGACTACTAGAGCTTCACTTAGCTAGTGTCCTATTAGAAGCCTTGACACAACACTAGTGTAATCTTAATTATAACTTAGAGGCTGAGTTTGTACATCATTTTGAAAGGACACTGAACATCTGTATCTTCATGTTATTACCCTTGCTTTGCTCGAGGCAAGTACGCCTACAAACTTATTTACTGCTTATAACAATAAACTGTGATTAAACCTTGTTAGAATACTGCTTTCTGGATAACTGCAATTCATATCTTCACATGCTTCTTACCGATCCTCAGTATATGTCATGCTTTATACTACTCTTAGTATCACTCATATGTTATAAAATGGGTTAAGGAAAAACTGTTAGTAGAGTACGTGATCATGTCGCCCATCTCCGTATGTATTTATCGTACACTGTTACATTCTATATGCAACTTTGTCGTATGTCTGATCCCGCGTTTGTGTATGTATATACACCGATGCCGTTAAGTGTACGTATGTGCACTTCAGAAAATTAATATGTACCACAGTACATCCTACTACCTATTGACCGATCACGTACATGCTACAGTTTTAAACTTTAAAACAAATATATATTGCCATGATAAAATGTATTTAAAACTGGATAAATCAAGATATGCCATGATTATTTTATTTCATCTCTTTCCATTACATGATCAGTATTATATGTTCGTAGTACAAGTACTTGCTCACGTCCTTACAGGATAACGTTGTAGGTATACTTGCCGAGGAGGAGTAGCTATGTGATTCCTATTATGGGGTCGCCATCGAGGATCAGAATTTACCTTACTAGGATGTACCTGTGGGAGAACTCGTCTAGTTTGTTTAGTTGCTCGGGACTTTTAAGAGCAATCATATTTTTAGACTATGTATTTTGATACTGGACTTGTATCCAGTTTTACGTTTTGACTATGTATTTGGAACATATTTATATACGAGATAATTTTGTGTTTGGGATATATTCTGACTCAATATGGCATATAGAACTGTTAGCACACTTTGATCATATATTGTTTGTCTTTAGAACTACTACGCTTTATCTCAAGCGTAGGCTGGACATGACTCGGCTCGGCCCAACAATTTGGGTAGCGGATCGTGATATGTTTTTAGGGGTGGCCCATGCAGTTCCTGACTAAGTTGTTTTGGTTACGTCATTGTACCAAGCATGCCTGCAATTAGGAACTTAAGGTAACTAGATAACACTAGGAATAACATTTAGAACACCTAGAGGATTACTAGGATTGCAACATAGGAAACTCATCACAGCATATGCTCATTATTACAAATTAGACTTTCTTGTTGTTTATGATTGTTTACTTTAAAGAGTTCTTATAAGTTCTTTTATTTATTAGATGGTGCTCACATGCTCGTCCCAGTATGCCACACCTGAAAATGGCACACTTCCTATCCAGCCGGTTGACCAGTTGACCGATGCACCTCCACCTCCACCTACCATACTCCCCCACTCCACAAATCCACCAACCCAGATGCCTCCACCACCTTCCACATCACAGTCCCAGCATGACCCGATACTCCCACCACCACCTATTAGTATACCTGCCCAGGCTTCTGTCACTCTCGACGGGAACCAACTGCTCACTCTGATCAAGGGGTTCCTAACAACCCATCAGGAGCAGACCACCTTACTCTGCCAGAGCATGGAGCGTTCTGAGGAGCGTACCATGGTCCCACCACCGATAGAGCCACGACCGAGAGCGGAGAATATCAAGGACTTCATGGGCTTGAACCCCAGGGAGTTCATGGGGGCTGAAGGCATCATAGTCGTAGATGACTGGCTAGACTCGGTAGAGAGGAAGCTCCTCGGAGCTAGGTTGCCGGGTGACCTTCAGGTCGTGGCAGCAGGATTTTTGCTGACAGACTTGGCAGGAGTTTGGATCAGGAATGAGCCACTATTCGCGAGAGGGGGAGCCACATGGGATCAGTTTAAAATCCAGTTCAAGAAGAAATTCTTCTCGACCACCGCTAGAGTAGCCATGGGGCTATAATTCTCGAACATCCACACTACCAAAATATGTCCATTTAGCGACGGCCACATCCGTCGCCCATCCGTCGGCAATCAGTATTAGCGACCGATCACTGACGGATCTTGGCCAAAATAATCCGTCGACAATCAGCTCGTCGCTAATAATAATTCGTCGCTAAGTAGTAGAAGAGTGACGGAATAGTGACAGCTTTTCGTCTTCATAATACGATGCATTAGCGACGACTTTTCGACGAGTTTTCGTCCATTTCAAGTATTAAATACTTAACTGTGTAGACGCTAGCGACGGATAGTCCGTCGGTAAACAGTCGTAAAAGTGTATCAGAGGGTATCGTTTCGTCGCTAGTCCGTCGATCTCCGTCGTTAACAAAGGACGTATTAGCGACGGAATACTGACGGATTATCCGTCGACCATGTTCTGGAAATTCTTGACATTTCTAGAACCTTGGCAACGGATTTTCCGTCGCAACACCGTCGAGACAGCGACTGATTTGTGGCTGATTATCCGTCGCCAATGTTCTGGAAATGTCAAGCTTTTCCAGAACATTGTCGACGTATTTTTCGTCGCTATTCCGTCGAACTATATACCAACAGAACGTTGCCGACGGATATTCCGTCGACCACCCGTCGTCACATGGAAACAGTTTCAAATCTCCAGTTAGCGACAAAAATGTCGTCGAAAAGTAGTCGGAAACTGGAAATATCCGTCGCTAACCGGTCACTAGTCCGTCGCCAACTTAGATTTTTTTGAAAAAAAATTGTAGCATTTTCCCTGTTCACAAAAATATGCATAAACAAAACCAATATATAATGCACACCAATTATCCAACAATCACATAGACCAAATATATAATGCACACCAATTATCCAAGAATCACATAGACCAAATATGCACATACGAATTTAATGCACACCAATTATCCAAGAATCATATAGACCAAACCAAATTAATATAAAATAGACATCAATTATCCTGAAGAGTAACCTAATATCCGTCGTTATAATCCGATCATAGCACAAACATTCTAAAATTCCCACAAATATTCCCAATTTTCTTAATTACAATACTTTAAGGAGGAGGAGGAGTTCGATTGCCCGGTGGTGGTAATCCCTGCTGCGAACGACGAATATAATCCTCCACTAGGTACGGCGGTGGAGGAAGGGAAGTGGCTGCATGCCTTTGGCTCACTCGAGCGGTATTTGTGCGTCAGATAAAATAGCAAAAATTTGATTTATCTCCAAGTGTGAGAACGGATGGCCCAGAACACAATCCAAAATTCATTCTAGCATACATTAGTGTGAATCATCTATGTTCTGTACATATGGTGTAGTATATGTTCTTATCGTATATAGTATTTGAAGGATATAACAGAATCAAGATGAACTAACATAATGTAATACTAAAACATCATCTACTACTATATAAGATATAGTGATAGGTTGTCGTATCATCATTGCCGAGGGATGAGGGTCGAAGGACAGTCAACTTTATCTACGGCTACATAGTTTCTGCCTTGCCAGTCGAATTGCTGCAGGGACTATGTCCTGATCACCATGTCGTACCGTAGATTAATGCAAATAGAGCTGGAGCCAAAAGCTAAAATACAATACTAATTCACCATGTCGTACCATTTTACTCTTTCACTCTCTCTCCTCCTACCCTCCGGCACTCTCATTCTCTACGGCGCTCTCATACTACTAATTCCTATATGTTTTAAGTGTGAGAACGGATGGCTCAAAACACAACCCAAAATTTATTCTAGCATACATTAGTGTGAATAATCTATGTTCTGTACATATGGTGTAGTATATGTTCTTATCGTATCTAGTATCTGAAGGATATAACAGAATCAAGATGAACTTACATAATGTAATACTAAAACATGATCTACTACTATATAAGATATAGTGATAGGTTGTCGTATCATCATTGCCGAGCGATAAGGGTCGGAACAGTCAACTTCATCTACGGCTACATAGTTTCTGCCTCGCCAATCGAATGGCTGCAGGGACTATGTCATGATCACCATGTCGTACCGTAGATTAATGCAAATGGAGCTGGAGCTGGAGCCAAAAATACAGAATCAAAATACAAAATACAGAATTCAATCCCTGGGTTCGCCGACACCCTCGGTGGAACACTCAACACCGGTACGCACAATACATTCCAGAATATACAAAAAATATAAAGAAAAAATACTATCCGCAACGAACAATGTCAATATATAATATCCTCAACCAAATCAATATCCGAAAATACGTTCAAACTCAGTATCCTCTAATGATGATGAACGCAAAAATCAAAGACCCCCTCTTATTTCTCACTCTTCACAGTTTGCACAACAGGAAGGATCAGTGCTTTCTAGTTCTCTTCCATCCATCAATTCCTCCGTTCTGATCAAGCATCTTCCTTCTTCTCTCCTCCACCATGGCTCTAGACCCATCTGCTCCTCCCTACTTCCTTCTTCTTATTTGACTCTCTCAGCCACATATGATATCTACCTCAAGTGTAGAGTCGGAGGAGAAGAAGTGGGCAGAAAGAGGAGGGGGAAGCAGCACAGCCGGCGGCATGACCCGGAGGAAGTATAGAGATTTTCTTCAACATCCGTAAGAGAACTATAAGGATATATCTTTTCACAATAGGTCACCTTGTCAAAGACCCTTAATGTGACAACCATGTTACCGCGGTGTCGAAAAACTAACATGTCATAATTTTCTAAGACGTGTATTTTGACATAAACCTCCCAACTCTTTCCTCCTATGTAGTAATGCAAGATTACTACATAGGAGAAAAGTGTTGGGAGGATTATGTCAAAACACACGACTTAGAAAATTATGACATGTTAGTCTTCCGACACCGCGATAACATGATATTCACATTAAGGGTCATTGACAAGGTGACATGTTGTGGAAAGATATATCCTTATAGTTATCCTACGGATGTTGAAGAAAATCTCTGTACTTCCTCCGGGTCATGCCGCCGGCTGTGCTTCTTTCCCCTCCACTTCCTGCCCACTTCTTCTCCCCCGACTCTACACTTGAGGTGGATATCATATGTGGCTGAGAGAGTCAAATAAGAAAAAGGAAAGTAGGGAGGAGCAGATAAGTCCATAGCCATGGTAGAGGAGAGGAGAAGGAAGATGCTTGATCAGAACGGATGGCTCAGATCACAACCCAAAATTCATTCTAGCATACATTAGTGTGAATCATCTATGTTCTGTACATATGGTGTAGTATATGTTCTTATCGTATCTAGTATCTGAAGGATATAACAGAATCAAGATGAACTCACATAATGTAATACTAAAACATCATCTACTACTATATAAGATATAGTGATAGGTTGTCGTATCATCATTGTCGAGGGATGAGGGTCGGAGGACAGTCAACTTTATCTACGGCTACATAGTTTCTGCCTCGCCAGTCGAATGATTGCAGGGACTATGTCCTGATCACCATGTCGTACCGTAGATTAATACAAATGGAGCTGGAAATATCCGTCGCTAACCGGTCACTAGTCCGTTGCTAACTGAGATTTTTTTGAAAAAAATTGCAGCACTTTCCCTATTCACAAAAATATGCATAAACTAAACCAATATATAATGCACAAAAATTATCCAACAATCACATAGACCAAATATATAATGCACACCAATTATCCAAGAACCACATAGACCAAATTTGCACATACGAATTTAATGCACACCAATTATCCAAGAATCATATAGACCAAACCAAATTAATATAAAATAGACATCAATTATCCTGAAGAGTAACCTAATATCCGTCGTTATAATCCGGTTATAGCACAAATATTCTAAAATTTCCACAAATATTCCCAATTTTCTTAATTAAAATACTTTAAGGAGGAGGAGGAGTTCGATTGCCCGGTGGTGGCAATCCCTGCTGCGATCGACGAATATACTCCTCCACTAGGTACGGCGGTGGAGGGAGGGAAGTTGCTGCATGCCTTTAGCTCACTCGAGCGGTATTTGTACGTCAGATAAAATAGCAAAAATTTGATTTATCTCCAAGTGTGAGAACGGATGGCTCAGAACACATCCCAAAATTCATTCTAGCTTCTTATCATATCTAGTATCTGAAGGATATAACAGAATCAAGATGAACTCACATAATGTAATACTAAAACATCATCTACTACTATATAAGATATAGTGATAGGTTGTCGTATCATTATTATCGAGGGATGAGGGTCGGAGGACAGTCAACTTTATCTGCTATATAGTTTTTGCCTCGCCAGTCGAATGGCTGCAGGGACTATGTCCTGATCACCTTGTCGTACTGTAGAATAATGCAAATGGAGCTGGAGCCAAAATACAGAAACCAAAATACAGAATACAAAATCCAATCAGTGGGTTCGTCAAAAATACAAAACATATTTCTAATTCATATGTGTTTTAAGTGTGAGAACGGATGGCTCAGAACACAATCCAACCCGAGAGGATACTCTGAGAGATCCATCTGAGTAGGACGTATACTCTGAGAGATCACCTTTACAAGAATGATATCAGTAGTGGGATTCAGTTTTGAGGAGATATTATCAGAGTATACGTCCTACTCAGATGGATCTCTCATCGTTACTATTTTTTTCTGACAGCATAGTGGATGTGCTCCGTCAACAGATTCTTGCTCTGAGCTAAAACATTACCCCGGAGTTCAAGTGGACATCCTTCGTATAGAGCTCGAGTGAGAGGTTTCTGACAGCATGGTGGTATCCTTTGTCAAAATATCTGTGCTCGTCCCACAACCAATGTGGGACGAGCACGGATACTTTGACAAAGGAGACCACCATGCTGTCAGGAACCTCTCACTCGAGCTCTACACGAAGGATGTCCACTTGAGCTCCGGGGCAAAGTTTTGGCTCGGAGCAAGAATCTGTTGACGGAGCACATCCACCATGTTGTCAGAAAAAAATAGTAACGGTGAGAGACCCATCTGAGTAGGACGTATACACTGATAATATCTCCTCCAACCTCTCTGGTTGGTTGTCGTATCATCATTGTCGAGGGATGAGGGTCGAAGGACAGTCAACTTCATCTACGGCTATATAGTTTTTGCCTCGCCAGTCGAATGGCTGCAGGGACTATGTCCTGATCACCATGTCGTAGTCCAATACAATCCAGAGATTGACACAGTACTAATTCATATATGTAGTCCAATACAAATAGTCTAATACAAAAACAACCCAATACAAATAGTCTAATACAAATAAGTACTAATAGCTAATGAGAACCACGCAGCTCACGCAAACGCTCATTGATACGATCACGCAACCACCTCGAAAAAGTGGGATCTTTGGCGTGAGGAGAGATGTAGTCTCGGTCTCACTAGCTACCAGTGCTGGATGAATAGAACTCCCGGTCTCACTAGCTACCGGTGCTGGATGAATAGAACTCCCGGTCTCACTAGCTATCGATGCTACTTCCTCCTTAACAGTAGGAGGAGCCACCTCAGCATTCACTGTTTTCCTCAAACGACGTGCCTCTCCTCGGGTCATGGGTGCCATCTGGTAAGATCGATATTCACAAATAATATAATTGTAACATAAGCAAGCTAACTAAAGGAACCATCATGTAATTTGAGTATATTTTCGAAAGCAGATAAAGTACAGAAAATTTTATTTTTTGCCAAGTGTGAGAACGGATGGCTCAGAACACAACCCAAGATTCATTCTAGCATACATTAGTTTGAATCATTTATGTTCTGTACATATGGTGTAGTATATGTTCTTATCGAATCTAGTATTTGAAGGATGTAACAGAATCAAGATGAACCCACATAATGTAATACTAAGACATCATCTACTACTAAAAGATATAGTGATAGGTTTTTGTGTCATCATTGCCGAGGCATGAGGGTCGGAGGATAGTCAACTTAATCTATGGCTACATAGTTTCTGCCGCGCCAGTCGAATGGCTGCAGGGACTATGTCCTGATCACCATGTCGTACCGTAGATTAATGTAAATAGAGCTGGAGCTGGAGCCAAAATATAGTACTACTTCACCATGTCGTACCATTTTACTCTCTCACTCTCTCTCCTTCCCCCTCCGGCGCTCTCACTCATTCCGGCACTCTCACACTACTAATTCCTATGTATTTTAAGTGTAAGAACGGATGGCTCAGAACACAACCCAAGATTCATTCTAGCATACATTAGTGTGAATCATCTATGTTCTGTACATATGGTGTAGTATATGTTCTTATCGTATCTAGTATCTGAAGAATGTAACAGAATCAAGATGAACTCACATAATGTAATACTAAGACATCATCTACTACTATATAAGATGTCATGCCCCGTACCCGCTATAAGGGCACGTGTACGTAACAATGCGCAGCCCTCACCGTAGAAACGACGTGGAACACTGTAGGTTTTCTACTCTAAACAGTTATATATAATATCAAAACTTGTCGAGAATATGGTCAATCCGAACGGAGGACAAGCAATAATAATATATGAATACTCAATCACAACTCTAAGATAATAAGTAAAGACTGAAAGATAAAGACAACAAGACTATAAAATATAACCTGTCAAGTCCATCACAAACAATATACAAGTCTAAGTCCAAGTCTCTAATACAATCCCAAAATATAATATAATAACAAGTAGTAAGCTGGAGACAAGGTCCAGTCCAAAATGTCTAGTCTAACTAAACTAAGCTAGAGGCTCGTCGGGCGGAGCTAAGCCCTGCTGAACCAAGGTCTCAAAGTCTACGCCCACTACGTCAACCAGACCGTAGTAGGTAGGACAATCCTCCTCGCCATAATCTGTAAAATTTTGTCAACATATTTAGTCAGGATAGAACGAGCACAAATCTCAAATAACAATTCTAGTTAGACGATAATGAAAATGTAGCAGTAAATAGAGAGAATCTACGAAGTAAATAATGTGTACATGAATCACGGTAAGGCATGTCAAGGCTGTAATCTGAATGTAAGAACAGGAAAACAGTATAAATCATGTACAACAATCTGGAACTATATCTATGTGAGTTTAGTATTAGTTTCAACATGTGATCGGCTTAGAACTTGATACAATGTTTGGCCTGGCTAATCATACGTGAGTGTATGATTAACACTATGCAATAAGAATACTATAGTGATACAATGATGATACAATATAATACCATAGGGTATTGATCACATATCTATGCTAACTCCCCCATCCCTGACTAATATAGTGGATCCAGTCATGACACGTCATGATACGTATTCTCTGAGGAGGTTGCGAGCCTACACAGGAATCGTATCTATACAATGAACAATAAACAATAAAGACTTGCCCAGTGTATACCATATATAAGAGAAATAACATCTTATGACAGGATCCAGATAAATATCAATCCGTGTGAATAATGTGTCAAGAGAACAAGGATAATCTACACTAAATACTAGAAACAAAAACGATATCATAAAACAGAAATATTATCAGAGGATGTACTCGCCTATGCTGTGATGGATAAGTCGATTGAGTCCAAGAACAGTGCCTCGAGGACCTATAGATGGAATACTGTATCAATATAATGGTTTGGAAGTGAAATTAAGTCATACTTAGTCAAAATAGGTCAAGACACGTCAAACTAAGTCAATCTAGGTCAAACAAGGTCAAACTAAATGGTACAGGGTTAATCTAAGTCATATTAGGCCTAACAAAGTCATACTAGGTCAAGACAGGTCTAGTTAGGTCTACCTAAGTTATAGGAGGACATTAGAAGTCAATCCGAATCAAACTAGGTCAAAAATTGGCTTACCGTTGACTTTTGGTCAACGGGTCAACTCTGGTCAACTCTAGGTCAACTCTAGGTCAACCCTAGGTCAACCCTAGGTCAATGGTGACTAATAGTTGACTTTTAGTCAACTGTCCAAGTTAAATGGAATTTGGAACTAAATTGGGTAAAGTGTTGACCCATAGTTGACTTTTAGTCTAAAAAGTCAACCGTGGTCAACCGGGGCCAAGACTAGGTTTAGACGGCTAATTCTACTCATTACCAACCTCTACAACCCATATCCAAGTCCATCTTGGACTTCGATACTCATATCTTGGCCATAGGCCAATTACCTATTTTACCCTTAAAAAGGGCAAAATTCTACCTTCGACGATTATCTAGTTAGCCTACCTACGCTTGATATTTTGACCCGAGCTCCCTAGGGTAGTAGGATACTAACCTATACATACGTTACCTACCAAAATACCTAGGTAAAGTGGACATCCAGTCCATGATACGGCCCATTGCCGATATCTTGAATATTTCAAGATACGCTTTGATACGGCGCGATACCGGCGCCCTACGACCCCGATTTCCACTCGGGAGCCTGCCCGCAAAATCTAATTCACGTATCCTAGGCCTACGCAAAGTTTCATCTCATTCCGATACTCCGAGCTCCGTTTCGTCTTCTAACTCGATCCCCTCTATTTCCTATTTCTCACTTTTCTTCCTATTCTTCTAACTTCTTCTAATTCTTAAACTTCTTCTAATCTTCTCTATGTATCTATCTATATATAAACACACACACACTCTCCAATTTCCCTTACACACGCACATAAAGCACAAATACACAAAATACTCAATTTCTCGGATTTTAGCATACTGGGACAACCTGCACACCTTTAAGGCTCTCATGCTCACCTTTAAGCCACTTCTGCTCACCTTTAAGGCTCTACTGCACAGTTTTTCCTGAATAGCATTCTGCACACTTCTAAGGCATTCCTGCACAACTACCAGGTTCTCATGCACAACTCTAAGGCTCTAATGCACAACTATCAGTTCTAATGCACAACTCTAAGCATTGATACATACATATACAATATATATATATACATACCTATATAAAACATCCAAACATGCACAAATGTATATATATATCTAAATATATATATAAATCTCACACATACATACAAATATACATATAGATACATATACATACACATATTTACATATGTATATATATATACGTATATATAAAAAAATATACCACTCTCAAAAATGATTAAACCATAATAAATCCTTAACCTATATTTAAAGGAACCTACAAAGGCTATGGTCAACTTGTAGAGAATGATCCCATCTATCATTTATGTGAAGGAATAAATGCAAAAGGAGGAATTTAAAAGAGTTTAAAAATCATACCTAAAAGTGGATTTGAAAATGAAGAAGAAGGAGTTGTAAATAAAGTAATGGAGAAGAAGAAGAAACTTAGTGAGGAAGTAAAAGAGGTGGAGAGGGTGGCCCTATAGGTGGCCGGCCAAAGGGGGAGGGGAAATGGGTTTGGGTGAAGCCCATTAAGCCCCCAAACCCAATAAACTTAGGTTGGGTTGGTTCGGGTTTGGTTCGGTTCATTTCGGTCAAATTCTAATCAACTAATTAAGCTCTAAAATGACTAATTAAGCCATGGAAATAGGGTTTATAATTTGTAGCCTAATTATGATAGTATGTGGGCCAAGTCCAGCTAGTTTGTGGGTCCCACTAGGGTCCAGGCTACCCGGGTCTCCAATTTGAGTCAGAATTAGATAAAATCCAAACCAACCCAAATAAATCCCTAAAAATCACATAAAATCAAATAAAATTCCTAAAAATTATAAAACTTGAAAAATGACAAAAATATCCCTAATTCGAAAACTGGAGGTGATAAATCTACCCTCCTTAAAAAATTTCGTCCTCGAAATTCAAACGGTCGTATTCTTCTCTAGGTCAAGCACCCAACAATCAAGGTCTACTAAATTTTATCCTAAGTTATATAACATGTAACCCAGGAAATCAGAACATATGCATGGTTTTAAATCTCTACAGTATCGTATTATTGCAGTCTTTATTGGGGTTTTCTATTTAATCTAGCATGATCATCACATATGCAACTAAAGGTACTAAAAAAGCAATCATCAATCAATGGGCGGAGAGAACAGGTAAAAGAAAGAGAAAGACCCTACCTCCTAGTCCAATGCATGCAGGATCCTCAACTGCCATCGCAAAAGCCCTGTCCTGGCGGGGTATATCCCGCTGCTGGTGGAGGGCGTGATGCGGTGCCATAGGTGGCCTACCCTGTGCTCCCTGAGCTGCACGGCGATGGTTCGAAGGATAATCCCTCGCCTGATGTCCCTCGGTGCCACAGTATAGGCACACACCCAAACGTCTCCTGCAAACCTACCAGAGATGTCCGGACCTCTTACAGTAGTGGCAAGTAGGTGCCTGCTGCGTCGATCACTACTGCTGCTGCCAGGGCACCTGCTGAACTGGTGCCCTAATCGGAGCAGGAATCTGCTGCGAGCGTTGTAGAATAGAATGATGCTGGAGTTAAGGACGCTTAGCAGTCCCTGCACTGCTAGTAGTCCCCGAAAACAAATCCCGGTCACTCATGGGCTTCAGGCCCCACTCCCGCTCTACCTTGCGGGCCTCTGCATAGATCTGGGTATAAGTCTCATAAAAGGAGGGAATAAGGATCTTGATATCCCAGATCAGTCCCTCTCTGAAACGGCTCATCCTGATTTCCGGGTCTCGAACCATGTACTTCGCGTATCGGCTCAGACGGCCGAACTCCGCGGCATACTCCTCCACTGATAAACTGCCCTGCTGCAGATCCTGGAACTGCCGCACCAGGTCAATCTTGTCCGTAGGGAAAAAGAACTTCTTCCTGAAGAGGAGCTTGAACTCTGCCCAAGTACGGCCCTCTCCAGCTAGGGCTGGCTCGTTTCTGAACCAGGTGCGTGTAATGTCTAGCAACTGCAAACCTACCGCCTCGACCTTTAGGTCGTCTGCCAGGCGGGAGGCCCTCATCTGCCGCTCGATATCCTCGAGCCAATCATCTGTATAGACCACACCCTCGGTCCCGCTAAAGTCACGGGGCCCGAGCTTCTTGAAGTCCTGGATATCTTCGTACCTCGGACGCGTCCTATGATGCGGAACCCTCTGCTCCACGGCTGCAAGGGCCAACTGATGGGCATCCTCCATGCCCTGACGCATCGCGTCTGTCTGCCTCTGCTGAGCCTCGGCCTGGGCTCTCTGAGTCTCCAGTATCTGCTGGAGAAAAGTAAACATCTGCCCCATATCTGTAGGCAGAGGAGGTGGAGGTGGAAGAACTTCTACAACTAGCAGAGGAATCCGCTGCGCAGCAGGAGGAAGAACGCCCCTGACTGCTCCCGTCGTAGCCCCGGGCACTGCGGGAAGAGTACCCGCAATGACCCCAGGGACAGTCATCGAGAGCACTGGAGGAGTACCCCCGAGAATCCCAACTGACGTCCCGACTGCAGAGAAAGTGACCGGAGCCTGTCCGCCAGAGGTGGCAGACCTCTCCGTCTTCCCGTGCTCCTCGCCAGGAGAGTGAGTCATAACTATCCTGGAGACAGATTGAAAAGAAGATATCAATATGGCACATGAAGGATTATATCAAAGGAGGACAGCTAGAATGCAGTAAATCAATATCAAAGACGGTAAGCAAGATAAGCAAGGAAAGATCCTACTGTGATTGAGTACTCTTAGCCTATAGCCTATCCTAGATACGTACTACAGGCTCGTAATAGCACTCTAAGTCGAGCGCCACTACGATATCGTACTAATCACGACTTCAGGACCTGCGTGGGCTACCACTAAAACGTGTCACGACCCGCATCCGCTATAAGGGCACGTGTACGCAACAACGCCCAGCCCTCACCGTAGAAACGGCATGGAACGCTGTAGGTTTTTTACTCTAAACAGTTATATATAATATCAAAACCTGCCGAGAATATGGTCAACTCCGAACGGAGGACAAGCAATGATAATATATGAATACTCAATCACAACTCTAAGATAATAAGTAAAGACTGAAAGATAAGACAATAAGACTATAAAATATAATCTGTCAAGTCCATCACAAACAATATACAAGTCTAAGTCCAAGTCTCTAATATAATCCCAAAATATAATATAATAACAAGTAGTAAGCTGGAGACAAGGTCCAGTCCAAAATGTCTAGTCTAACTAAACTAAGCTAGAGGCTCGTCGGGCGGAGCTAAGCCCTGCTGAACCAAGGTCTCCAAGTCTACGCCCACTACGTCAACCGGACCGTAGTAGGTAGGACAATCCTCCTCGCCACAATCTGTAAAATTTTGTCAATATATCCAGTCAGGATAGAACGAGCACAAATCTCAAATAACAATTCTAGTTAGACGATATTAAAAATGTAGCAGTAAATAGAGAGAATCTACGAAGTAAATAATGTGTACATGAATCATGGTAAGGCATGTCAAGGCTGTAATCTGAATGTAAGAACAGGAAAATAGTATAAATCATGTACAACAATCTGGAACTATATCTATGTGAGTTTAGTATTAGTTTCAACATATGATCGGCTTAGAACTTGATATAATGTTTGGCCTGGCTAATCATACGTGAGTGTATGATTAACACTATACAACGAGAATACTATAGTGATACAATGATGATACAATATAATACCATGGGGTATTGATCACATATCTACGCTAACACCCCCATCCCTGATTAATATAGTGGATCCAGTCATGACACGTCATGATACGTATTCTCTGAGGAGGTCGCGAGCCTACACAGGAATCGTATCTATACAATGAATAATAAATAATGAAGACTTGCCCAGTGTATACCATATATAAGAGGAATAACATCTTATGATGGGATCCAGACAAATATCAATCCGTGTGAACAATGTGTCAAGAGAACAAGGATAATCTACACTAAATACTAGAAACAAAAACGATATCATAAAACAGAAATATTATCAGAGAATATACTCGCCTATACTGTGATGGATAAGTCGACTGAGTCCAAGAACAGTGCCTCGAGGACCTATAGATGGAATACTGTATCAATATAATGGTTTGGAAGTAAAATTAAGTCATACTTAGTCAAAATAGGTCAAGACACGTCAAACTAAGTCAATCAAGGTCAAACTAGATGGTACAGGGTTAATCTAAGTCATATTAGGCCTAACAAAGTCATACTAGGTCAAGACAGGTCTAGTTAGGTCTACCTTAGTCATAGGAGGACATTGGAAGTCAATCCGAATCAAACTAGGTCGAAAATTGGCTTACCGTTGACTTTTGGTCAATGGATCAACTCTGGTCAACTCTAGGTCAACCCTAGGTCAACCCTAGGTCAATGGTGACTAATAGTTGACATTTAGTCAACTGTCCAAGTTAAATGGAATTTGGAATTAATTGGGTAAAGTGTTGACCTATAGTTGACTTTTAGTCTAAAAAGTCAACCGTGGTCAACCGGGGCCAAGACTAGGTTTAGACGGCTAATTCTACTCATTACCAACCTCTACAACCCATATCCAAGTCTATCTTGGACTTCGATACTCATATCTTGGCCATAGGCCAATTACCTATTTTACCCTTAAAAATGGCAAAATTCTACCTTCGGCGATTATCTAGTTAGCCTACCTATGCTTGATATTTTGACCCGAGCTCCCTAGGGTAGTAGGATACTAACCTATACATACGTTACCTACCAAAATTCCTAGGTAAAGTGGACATCCAGTCCCTGATACGGCCCATTGCCGATATCTTGAATATTTCAAGATACGCTCTGATACGGCGCGATATCGGCGCCCTACGACCTCGATTTCTACTCGGGAGCCTACCCGCAAAATCTAATTCACGTATCCTAGGCCTACGCAAAGTTTCATCTCATTCTGATACTCTGAGCTCCGTTTTGTCTTCTAACTCGATCCCCTCTATTTCCTATTTCTCACTTTTCTTCCTATTCTTCTAACTTCTTCTAATTCTTAAACTTCTTCTAATCTTCTCTATGTATCTATCTATATATAAACACACACACACTCTCCAATTTCTCTTACACACGCACATAAAGCACAACACACACAAAATACTCAATTTCTCGGATTTTAGCATACTGGGACAACCTGCACACCTTTAAGGCTCTCATGCTCACCTTTAAGGTACTTCTGCTCACCTTTAAGGCTCCTCTGCTCACCTTTAAGGCTCTACTGCACAGTTTTTCCTGAATAGCATTCTGCACACTTCTAAGGCATTCCTGCACAACTACAAGGCTCTCATGCACAACTCTAAGGCTCTAATGCACAACTATAAGTTCTAATGCACAACTCTAAGCATTGATACATACATATACAATATATATATATATACATACCTATATAAAACACCCAAACATGCACAAATATATATATATATATATATATATATATATATATATATATATATATATATATATATATATATATATATTTATATATATATATATATATAAATATATATATATAAATATATATATATAATATATATATATATATATATATATATATATATATATATATATATATATATATATATCTAAAAAAAAAAAAAAAAAAAAATATATATATATATATATATCTAAATATATATATAAATCTCACACATACACACAAATATACATATAGATACATATACATACACATATTTACACATGTATATATATATATATATACGTATATATATATATATATATATATATATATATATATATATATATATATAAAATATATATATATATATATATATATATATATATATATATATATATATATATATATATATATATATATATATATACCACTCTCAAAAAGGATTAAACCATAATAAATCCTTAACCTATATTTTAAAGGAACCTACAAAGGCTATGGTCAACTTGTAGAGAATGATGCCCTCTATCATTTATGTGAAGGAATAAATGCAAAAGGAAGAATTTAAAAGGGTTTAAAAATCATACCTAAAAGTGGATTTGAAAAGGAAGAAGAAGGAGTTGTAAAGAAAGTAATGGAGAAGAAGAAGAAACTTAGTGAGGAAGTAAAAGAGGTGGAGAGGGTGGCCGGCCAAAGGGGGAGGGGAAATGGGTTTGGATGAAGCCCATTAAGCCCCCAAACCCAATAAACTTAGGTTGGGTTGGTTCGGGTTTGGTTCGGTTCGTTTCGGTCAAATTCTAATCAACTAATTAAGCTCTAAAATGACTAATTAAGTCATAGAAATAGGGTTTATGATTTCTAGCCTAATTATGATAGTATGTGGGCCAAGCCCAGCTAGTTTGTGGGTCCCACTAGGGTCCAGGCTACCCGGATCTCCAATTTGAGTCCGAATTGGATAAAATCCAAACCAACCCAAATAAATCCCTAAAAATCACATAAAATCAAATAAAATTCCTAAATATTATAAAACTTGAAAAATGATGAAAATACCCCTAATTCGAAAACTGGGGGTGACATAAGATATAGTGATAGGTTGTCATATCATCATTGCCGAGCGATGAGGTTCGAAGGACAATCAACTTTATCTACGGCTACATAGTTTCTGCCTCGCCAGTCGAATGGCTGCAGGGACTATGTCCTGATCACCATGTCGTACCATAGTTTCTATCTCGCCAGTCGAATGGCTGCAAGGACTATATGTCCCGATCACCATGTGTACCATAGTATCTGAAGAATGGCTGCAGGGACTATATGTCCCTAACCCGAACCCTCCCCCAGCCGCCCTCGTCGCCCCTCGCTGCCCTGGAGTGCGCTGCCCCGTGCGCGCCACCCCCATCGATCCAAGGACTATATTGGGTTACCGATATTGTGAACCTAGGTTGAAAGCATAATAAGGTTGTAAAAGCATAATAAGGTATTGGGTTACCGATCCGAAACTGCCGATACTACCGATATCGTCGATATCAAATTTCTTAAACTAGGGTTTGTCATATCACTGATACTACTCATTGTATTTGTACCCCGTGCTGTCCCGCGCGTGCCACCCCCATAGCCCCGGAGTGCGCTGTCCCCCGCCACCCCCCGCTGTCCCCCGCCGTCCCCCGCAGCCCCGCGCACGCCAGCACCCCTCCAACGCTCCGCCGCCCCTTCCACCCCCGCCGCCCCCCGCTGCCCCGGAGCGTGCTGTCCCCCGCCGCAGCCCCGTGCGTGCCCGCCGCAGCCCCGCGCTGCCACGCATGCGCCACCCCCGCAGCCCATGACGCCCCCAGCAGCCCACGATACCCATGACCACCGAGAGAGAGAAAGAGATTACCTTTGGGAGAGAGAGAGGAGAGGTCGTCGATCACCGCCACGAGAGAGAGAGAGAGAGAAAAGAGTGGGGTCACCGACCGCCGCGGAAGAGAGAGAGAAAAGAGAGAATGAAATTTGGAGGGAAGGAAAAGTTCTCCCCGACATTTCAATTTAAGCCTGGGCCCTTTATTTAGCGACGGATCAGCGACGGGTTCTATCCGTCGCTAGGCCGTCGCTCTTTTTGATACTTGCCGACGGAATATCCGTTGCTACGTAGTCGAAGAATTGTCCCGCCATTTCTCTCAACAATTTCTGCCAAATAATCGACTGCATGGCGATGACTCATTATCCGTCGCTATATCTCTGACGCCCTAACGACGGATGAGCGACATTTTCTCCCCTTTAAAATAAAATAAAAATTGTATCGTCTTGTCGTCGGTACGTCGTCGATTATTTGCCGCAAATCCGTCGCTAACGCCGACGGAAAGTTTTCGTCGCTAATGTGCCATCGCTAATTTTTTGTATTTTGGTAGTGCCAGCAGGGGAACCGTTCTGTTGACGAGTACGCGGCAGAGTTTAGTTGTTTGAGTCGTTTCGCTCCTAGCCTGGTTGCAAATCCAGAGGAGATGACGCGTAGGTTTTGCCATGGTCTAGTCCCGGACATTAGCATTCCCCTAGTAGCGAACGGGATGACTGACTACTACCAGAGCCTAGAGTTGGCCCGGAGCATAGAGGAGCGTCTTCTGTCTTGCAAGAGGCCGGCTTCCATACACCACAAGGGACCTTCCAAGCGCCAGGCTTTTCAGTCGAGAGCACCGGCGCCGCACCAGCAGACATACCGTCCTCCCACACCACATCACCCAACCCCACCAGTTAGAGCCCCCCGTCCAGCACCAGCAGCAGAGGGGAGCTACATGCACGTACCGTAGGAGGCCAGGCCATAATATTTCTATCTACAGGAAGAGGCTGAACCAGTGCCTAGCTTGTGGGTCTTCCACCCATCGGCTTCGTGATTGTCCGGCAGCGAAGACGCCAGGCATTGGACCATCTAGAGGACCGTCGCTCCCGACTCAACAGCAGAGGTTCGGGCAACATCTGCAGCAGCAGAAGGGACCCCAGGGGAAGTCTTATAGTCTAGCTCTTGAGACAGATCCGGAGCAGGTTTCGGAGCCAGATTATTTGGCCAACGTCATCACAGGTCATATTTATTTGCATACT
This sequence comes from Iris pallida, assembly GCA_029216955.1. Classification (NCBI taxonomy): domain Eukaryota; kingdom Viridiplantae; phylum Streptophyta; class Magnoliopsida; order Asparagales; family Iridaceae; genus Iris; species Iris pallida. The sequence goes on along the minus strand of JANAVB010021791.1, from coordinate 3,259,221 downwards.
TTTTTAGCTCTACGCTTGTTTGATTTCGGTGCATCGCATAGCTTCCTGTCATTAGAGTTTTTTATAAACACCATTTAGTGGCTACACCCACCGAGGAGATGAGTAGGGTAATGACGGAAGACGGACCAGTACCCATTAGGGCTCTCTATAGATGCTCTATTACTATAGCTGGGAGAGAGTTTGGAGGAAGATTCTTTCTGATGCCACTTCCCGGGTATGATATCATATTGGGAATGGATTGGCTTAGCTATGCTCACGCAGCTGTAGACTGTCATGAGGGTAGTATTCTGTTCAGTCCCCTAGGTACGACACCATTCAGTGTCAGGAGGACAGGGCCGGAGATCAGCCTAGAGCCGAACTGTTGTGCGACAGTTGGACAGTTAGCACCGCCACACCCTATCACTAGGGAGTTTATAGATGTATTCCCAGAGGATCTTCCAGGACTTTCGCCTGAAAAAGATGTGGAGTTCACTATAGATTTAGTACCGGCTTCATCACCAATATCCCGGGCTTGCTATAGAGTGAACCCCAAGGAGGCCGTAGAGATGAAGGAGCAGATCGATGACCTGTTGAAAAAGGATTTTATTCGATCTAGTGCTTCTTCATGGGGAGCACCAGTGCTCTTTGTGCCGAAGAAGGATAGTACAGTCCGGTTGTGCATTGACTACCGGGCATTGAATACCATCACTATTAAGAACAATTATCCTCTGCCTCGGATAGATGATTTGTTCGACCAGTTGAGTGGGACGAAGGTATTTTCCAGGATAGATTTGAGATCCAGTTACCACCAGGTGAAAGTCAGGGCTGAAGACATCCAAAAGACTGCGTTCAACACGAAGTATGGGCAGTACGAGTTTTTGGTGATGCCATTTGGTCTCACAAATATGCCAGCTGTCTTTATGAACTTGATGAACAAGATATTTCACCAGTATTTGGATAAGTTTGTCATGGTGTTTATCGACGACATCCGGATATACTCGAAGTCGTCGAAAGAATACGCAGAGCACTTGCGGACAGTTTTGGAGATTCTGAGGAAGGAGAGGTTGTATGCCAAATTGTCGAAGTACGAGTTCCTTTTAGACTGAATGGAGTGTCTCGGTCATGTGGTCACTGGAAAGGGGATCTTAGTGGATCCCAGGAAGATTGCAGCCATCGAGACATGGAAGGCTCCGACATCGGTTTCAGAGATCAGAAGTTTATTGGGATTAGCAGGCTATTATCGGAAGTTTGTCTAGGACTTTACTAGAATAGCTGAACCCATGACGAAGCTGACGCGGAAGGATGCAGAGTACATATGGTCAGAGGACTGCCAGCCAGCATTTGAGGGGCAGAAGAGGAGGCCGACGACCGCTCCAGTTCTGACATTACCTTCAGGATCTGGAGGTTTCACCATTTATAGCGATGCTTCGGAAAAGGGGCTAGGATGTGACCTGCAGCAATATGGAAAAGTGATTGCTTATGCATCTAGGAAATTACGGACTCATAAATGGAACAATCCTACGCACGACCTAGAATTAGCTGCGGTGATCTTTGCACTCAAGTTGTGGAAATACTACTTATACGGAGAGCGAGTGAAAATCTTTACCGACCACAAGAGCTTAAAGTATGTGCTCACGCAGAAGGAGCTGAACATGAGGCAAAGAAGATGGTTGGAGTTGATAATGGACTTCGACATCGATTTGCAGTATCACCCCGGAAAGGCAAATGTGGTGGCGGATGTGCTGAGAAGGCATCCGATGGCATGGTATCTGATGATAGATCGACATTTGCAGAAAGATCTGGAAAAGCTCGATATCGAGATAATTCAGCCAGGATCAGTGATACAGATGATGGCGCTAGACATTCAGTCAGGTCTAATGGAGCAGATCAAGGAGACTCAGCCTACAAATAAGAGCCTTCGCAGACTCAGAGTCCAGGCTCTAGCTGGATTACTTGATGACTTCACCGTAGCAGAGGATGGATCCTTGAGGCATGGCAGCCGGTTATGCATGCCGAAGGGAGAGCTGATGGAGGCGATCTTGTAGGAGGCGTACCGATCGCGATATTCTATTCACCCCGGTGCCAACAAGATGTACCGTAACTTACGAGAACATCTTTGGTGTCACAGGATGAAGAGAGATGTATCACGCTTCATTTCGAGATGCCTAGTTTGCCAGCAGGTCAAGACGGAGTGTCAGAGGCCAACTGGCCTATTGCAGCCGTTATCCATTCCCGAATGAAAGTGGAAGCATATTACGATGGACTTCGTCTCAGGACTTCCTCGTTCCCAAGAAGAAAAGGATGCCATATGGGTCATCGTTGACAAGCTGACGAAGTGTGCTCACTTCATACCCTTCAAGGTGGGGCTCTCCATCGAGAAGTTGGAAGAGCTATACATGCAGCAGATAGTTCACTTGTACGGAGTACCGGTGAGCATCGTATCGGACTGGGACAGCAGATTCACGTCCCATTACTGGAGGAGCTTGCAGGAGAAATTAGGCAGTCGGCTCAAGTTCAGTACAGCGTACCACCCACAGACCGATGGACAGTCCGAGAGGACGATTCAGACGCTAGGGGACATGATGAGGACTTGTGTAGTGGACTTTGGCGGATCATGGGAGAGCCATCTTCACTTTGTAGAGTTTTTATACAACAACAGCTACCAAGTCATCATCGATATGTCTCCCTTCGAGGCACTATATGGACGACGATGCCGTATACCGCTCTTCTGGGATAAAGTTGGGGATAGAGTTATGCTTGGGCCAGAGATGATCACTGAGCCAGCAGAGAAGGTCAGGATGATCAGAGACAGACTCAGAGTTGCTCAGTACAGGCAGAAACACTAGGCCGATGCTAGTCGCAGATCGATGGAGTTTGCCGACGGAGATATGGTGTTGGTGAAGATATCACCTACAAGAGGGACAATCTGATTCGGACGAGGCGGCAAGTTGAGCCCTAGATACATTGGACCATTCAAGATACTCGGCAGGATCAGAGAGGTAGCTTACAGGGTTGCACTTCCACCCAACCTAGCAGAAGTTCACGATGTCTTTCATGTGTCTCAGCTGAGGGGATACGTTCCAGACCCCAGCCATGTGCTAGATCATTCAGAGTTGGAGATCAGACCGAGTCTTGCAGTTACTGAGCAGCCAGTAGAGATATTGGACCAGAGGAAGAATAGGCTGAGGAACAAAGTCATACCCTTGGTCCGAGTAGCTTGGAGCCGTCACTCTCCAGGGAAATCTACTTGGAAGATGGAGTCGGACACGAGGAAGAGATATCTTTACTTGTTCGACCCACCAGCCGTGAGGGAACCATCCGTTCCCGCTTGATACCGTAGAGGTTAGTCTTAATAGTAGCCTTAGTCATTGTTTGAATTGCTTGCTATATTAATGTTTGTAGAGTCTTCTATTCTTGTAAATTTCGAGGACAAAATTTTTTAAGGAGGGATGATTTGTATGCCCCTGTTATTTAAATATTTTAAATTAAGGATTTTTAAGTACAAATGATTATTTTAGCCTTAAAATAATTTATTATAATTATTAGGAATTTTCTAGAATTTTTAAATGATTTTTTAATTGTTTTTAAGACTTAAAATATCATTTTGTAATTATTTAAATTATTTTTATAGCAGTTTGCAATTAAATCAAAACTGTAATATTTGATTTGTCTGTGCAAATTAATTTTTTGTACAGAACACTACAGGAAAGGTTTTGCAAATTAGGATTTTATATTTTGCTAAGGCGGTGGTCTGTTTTGCAAATGAAATCTATGAGGGTTTTTCTGCAAACTGACCCTCGTCGTCATCGACGACCGGCCACTGCGACATCGACCTAAACCCCAATTTCTCCATAAAAATTCCAAATTGACCCATAAATTTTCCCTATAAAACCCCCCAAGTCGAAACCTTGACCCTATTTACTACCACGACCACCGTAGCACCGCCGGCGTAGCCCGCCCGACCATTCGAGTATGCAACTCCCCCAGTTCTTCATCATTCGTCAATTTTTTGGCACAGACTTGTTCGTCTCGACGAGACGAACAAATCGCCCCTAGTCTCGACTCATCTCGACGCCTACACGTTGAGTAATAGCTAACCCTAGATTTGGACACTCGGACACGGCACAAAAATGTGTCATGGTGACACAAGTTTGGTACCATCGTGTCGAGTATGACACGACGAACACGGCCATACCCTTTGACATGAAAATTCGTATCTCGAAATACCCGACACAATGCTGGACACGTTTAGACGTGCCCTAATTAAGCAGGACAAGAAGATGGTGACCCATAGCGGGTTGGATCTCCGACCCGCTGTTAACCGAACCCGTTAAAGGGTTCAACATAAATTTATGAGGGATCCCCTCTTTACCAGCGGGCCAAGTTGGCCTACTGGTCAGCGTGCGAGTTCAAATCCCTCGCCCCCCTTTGCAGACCCGAGTTTGAACCCCCTTTCGTATAAGTTGGGGTATTTTTTGGGTTTTTGAAAATCAATGTTATATATATATATATATATATATATATATATATATATATATATATATATATATATATATATATATTTTATATATTTATATATATATATATATATATATATATATATATATATATAAAATATATATATATATATATATATATATATATATATATATATATATATATATATATATATATATATATATATATGTATTTATACATGTATGTATATGTGTGCGTATATATATATATATATATATATATATATATATATATATATATATATATATATATATATATATATATATATATATATAAAAAAAAATATATATATATATATATATATATATATCATATATTATACTGATTAAGTATATTTTATATATACTGTTTAAATATATATAGATACTAAATAATAGATACTGTACTGTGTAAAAAAAATATAGATATTGTTTATATATATATATATATATATATATATATTATATATATATATATATATATACTATATATATATATATATATATATATATATATATATAAAACTCTCTGGAATGGGCTCCTCCCCCCCGAGCCCTCCCCCTCCCCTCTTCCCCTCCTGGTTTCTCCCGCCTCCTGAGGCCCCCGCCCGCCCGTCCGTCAGTCCGCCGGGACAGACGCGTGCCCCCTTCGTTCTCCGTCGTCGTAGAGGTCGTCACTTGCCTCGCGTACCCCTACCTCGACACAACCTCTCTCCAGGCGGTAACCCCGCCCGTCCGGTCGGTGGGTCCCGGCCCGGACGCGCCCGTTTCAGGCAGAGGCGCCGACCACCGCGATCCTCCTTGCCTTCGATCCTGGGTCCTCATCCCTCTCGGAGTTCCCCCCTGCAACCTGCCTCCGTGTTCGCCGGCGACGGAGGGACCCTTTTGCTCCCTGCCCCTCCTTGCCTGGAGGCCCAGGCCGCCTCGGAGGTGATTCACGTGGTCGAAGGGGGAGTTTCTCAGCCCCCCGTCGTGGTTGGAGCCGCCGGCCAACGGCCCACCCCCCTTCCCTTCCAGGACGGTTTTCCATTCCCTTCCTCCTCCTCGCGCTCGTTGGCCAGTGGAGCTCATTGCCCTGGTCGACCGCTCCTCTTCGCTGCTTCCGGCAGGACCCGCCCCGCGGTGGCGCCCTCGCTGTGCTGGCCGCCCCCTCCACCTCTGGCTCGGGTCTCGCCTCCTCGTCGACGTCAGTGGCCCCGGGTGCTTTCGCCCAGCCCTTGCGGTGGCCTCTTCTCTCCTTTTCCGGCGATCAGCGCCCCGGCGACGACCTCTCGGCAGGCCCGTCCCTCGATTCTCCTACCGCTGGCTCGTTCTGGACTGAACAAGCCCACTCCATCACGTCTTCCCACGTGGGACTGCTTCCTAGGGGAGTGCGCTCCTCGGGCAACGGGCGTTGACACGTTCGTCAGCGTGCCTTCGATCGCCCCGCCTGCCCTTTCTTCTGCGCCTTGTTCTCCTCCTTACGCTTTACGCAGGGACATCCTGCCCCTCTGATGGTGGTCCCAGTCAGTGGGAGACCCACGTGCCTTCTTCTCTTGTGCGGTCCACGGGTGGGGACGCTGATCCTTTTCTTGGCGCAAGAGTCTCTGCTGCTCCCTTGGGGCAGCTCGCGGGGCCCCCCCACGTGGCGGATCCTTTTCCCCCTATTGTGCTGTCTGGTGAGCGCAGTTTGGCCCCCCCTATGCGCAGTTGGCGCAACTCAGTTTAGTCCGCGCTTGGCGGCACCCCCCCTCGTGCAGTTTGATAAGTGTTGCGCGCCCAGTCGGTTGGGTCCCTCTCCTCGCGTGGTCTCTCATCTTGCCGTTCCTCCCCATCCTCGCCTTCCGGACCCCGTCGGTAGTGCTCCCACTCCCTCCCGGACCCCCGGCCTCGGCTCAGCGGGGTTCGACCCTGGTCGTTCCCTCGTTGCCCAACTCCGCTTACTCCCGGTTGGGGCAGTCCGTCCCGGCGCCACCCCCGGTCCTCTCCGACCGCGGGGCTACCTCCTCCTCCCCCTCTCCTATCCTCGCCTTCGGTACGTCTCGTATCGTCCCCTCGGTCAGCCCCTTGCTGGGTCAGGACCGGGTTCCCCGGGCGGTCGTCGGTGACGTTCTTTCCCCCCTCAGGCCTTTGCCTGCTCGGGGACTCCCTTGGCGCAAGCGTCCTTCCCCCCGGCAGTTGCAGTAGTGGGCCCGGTGGTATTCTCCCGAGCTCCTCGGCAGACCCCCTCTCCCCTCGGGCCCGTGCTACCCTCCCCCTCGGCTTCCTGTACCCTCCCCATTTCCTTTGCGGACGCTCTGAGACCTGATCGGATAAGGTTGTTCCGTGTCCGGTAGCTGATGTGGTCTTGCCTGAAGTCAACCTGTCGCCTCCGCCAGACGGTTACCCTATCCGGGTCCCCTTCTCCTGCGAAGAGATCGCGCCCCTCTTCCCCTTTCATCAGGACTGTGGTTCTCAAGTTCGGCTCCGGATGCCCTAAAATTTCTGTTGTGCGGAAAGCCATCGCTCGATGGGGTCTCTCGGCGTCATACCGGATTGCTCCTCTCGATCCCAAACACATGATTCTCCATCTTTCCTCCGATCAGGACCTCAGCACAGTGTGGATGAAAGGCATGACCAAAATTGACAATCAGCTTGCCAAAATTGTCAAATGGTCGCCAAACTTCAACCCAAAGATCGATTCGACCATCGTCACCTCCTGGATCACCCTCCCAATCTTCCTCTAGTTTGTTTTCCTGCTGCAGCCCTCAAGAGGATCGCCAGCGTTCGGTGCTCTTGTAGCCATCGTCGAAGAAACAAAGAACCTATCTAAATGTAACTACGCAAAGATTTGCGTAGAGCTGGACCTCACAACAGAGCCACCCAAAGTGATAGAGATAGAACTCGGTGATCAATCATTCAGTCAAACGCTGGTCTACGACAACAGCATTATTTTCTGTCAACACTGCCAGATGTGCGGACACTCTTTACAACACTGCTTCCGTGCTCATCAAGAACTCAAGAAACCTGCCCCCAGGAAAGCGCACGATTCCGGAGCAGCACCCCCATCCACCCCGCAACGCGGATCCCACACATCCCCCAACCTCCGGCTCGGAGTTCCACCAACCTTCTCGCTTCTGGCCCAGCCCCCACCACTTCTCGCGCCATCACTCTTCACAAGTCTAGCGGAGCGATTGCAGATCTGCGGACGGCGTTAGCGCACCGCCGGTTCCTGACTGCCTCCCAATACCCTTATCCCCCTCCCTCGCCATTACTCTCCATAATTCCTTCGGAGCCCTTGATCCGGATGACTGCTATCTAGAGTCGCCTACCTCCGGAGGCCTCACCAACCCCCCTCCACCCCCACCTTCCGGCCTCGACATAGTCCCCCTACACAACCCCCCTACCGCCCCTCCCTCCCTCGACGCCAACCACAACACTCCTCCACCGACGCTCTCAGATCTCCCTCCAACGGTGGGGTGGTCGGGGCTCATTGCTCCGCCACTACAACCCCTCCTTCTTCGATGGCCAGCGTTCCTCCTCGGTCCTTTCCGCTTACCGAAAGATTTTGGCAGGCACAGCAAGGGTTTCCTCGATCGAGACAATCCCTCTGCGCTATGTCGGAGTACGAAGACTATGACATTTCTCCTCAGCAGCCGCAGTCGCCGACTCGAGTTCGAATCGGACTCTAGCACCGGTCAGCAAAAGCCCAAGAAAAAGAAGAAATCCAAGAAACAAAGGACAGCGTACGGCGATGACCACGATCCGCCGCAAAGCTGCAAAACCCACCTACCTCCTCCTTTAATGCCTAACATTCTTTTTGGAATGTTCGTGGCATTGGTAACAACAGACTATGAATCGGATCATCAGTCTGACCAAATCTCATCGGATCGATTTACTTGTCATCATCGAACCCAAAATACCTACAGAAGAATGAAAGAAATCCAACTCAAGCTGGGATTCCCTTACGCTATTAACGGTTGTCACGACATTTGGATCTTCTTCGCAGCCGACTTCCGCTTTGGCATTATCAACGACTCCCCACAAGCCCTCTCCTGTTGGGTTGAACATCCCGCCTTCAAGACACGCTTCATCCTGTCGGCCATCCATGGAGCTGCAGCATCCCAGAGCGTAAAGTGCTTTGGGAGCTTCTGTCGGGCCCCCCATCCTGCATGATGACATGCCATGGCTTTGCATCGGAGATTTCAACACGGTCTCTTGCAGAGAGGAGAAATCTGGTGGTCGTGACCCCCTCACTCGGCCATAGAGGACTTCAACAACTTCGTGCTATCCGCTCATCTATCCGACATCCCCTTCCATGGCAACCAGTTCACTTGGTGCAACATGCAAGACGGTTCGCGTAGGCAGTACTCCCGCCTGGTCGTGCCATGGTCAATGACTGTTGGACAGATTTGGGACTGATCAGCAATCTGTCGCACCTGAACTCCACAGAATCTGACCATTCCCCATCCTTCTTGAGATCAACATCACTCATAACCGCATCAAAAAATCCTTCCGCTTCCTCGACTTCTGGCGTCACCACCCCCAGTTCATGCGCATCGTGGAAGAGGCATGGGCTTCTGTCACTCATCACGACCCTATGGTCAGATTTGCTTCCAAACTTAAAGCTACTAGAAAAGCCCTTACGACCTGGAGCAAAATTGCGTTCGGGGACATTTTTAGGCTATTAAGGATGCGGAAGACGATGTCACCCGTACGGAGATCGATTTCGCCCTATTCAATTCCCAGGAGAATGCGCCTCTCTCAACCTGGCTAAGGCCATCCTCAAATCCAGAATCAGGGTTGAATCTGAATTTTGGAGACAAAAGGCCAGATTATCCTGGGACTTGGAGGGGGACAAGAACTCTGGCTTCTTTCACAAATGCGTCAAAGGACGCAGAAGCTCTCTCAAGATTCACCGCATCCGCGATGATAATGGTCAAATTCTTGACGATCAGGAGAATATTCAGATGGCAGCTACGAACTACTTCTCCAACATGTTCGCCAAAGAGGCCGTGATTAAAGATGATGGATTCCTGTCCGAGATCCCCTCCCTGATTAGTGAAAGGGATAACGAAAGCCTAGCGCTCCCCCCTCCGTCGATGAGATTAAGATGGCAGTGTGGTCCATTAATGCCAACAGCGCCCGGGTCCGGACGGATTCAACGGGGTTTCTTCCGCTCTTGCTGGGACATCATTCGGTCCGACCTCGGGGATGCCGCAAGCGCTTTCTTTCAAGGTGCCACTTATCCGAAATCTATATCCTCCGCTCACATCATCCTCATTCCCAAGAAAGACAATCCGGACTCCTTCAAGGACTTCAGACCGATCAGCCTCTGCACTTTCACAAACAAAATTATCTCTAAAAATTGCCTCCAGAATATCGGACATTCTCCCAGAATCATATCCGAAGAGCAAAGCGGCTTCGTCAAAGGTCGTAATATCTCCGAATATCCTTCTGGCACAAAGATGATCACGTGTATGAAATTCCCGTCCAGGGGGGAACGTTGCCATCAAACTGGACATGGAAAAAGCTTATGACCGCCTTGATTGGCAGTTCATGATCTGGGTGCTCAGAGCCTTTGGTTTTTCGAACCTGTCATCGACATCATCTTCAGATCCATCAACAACTCCTGGTTTTCCACTGTCATAAACGGCCAATCTCAGGGTTTCTTCAAAGCTACCCGCGGTGTTAGACAGGGACGACCCCCTCTCCTCCACCATTTTTATCATCACAGTCGAAGCCTGAGCAGAAACCTCAAAATCATGCCGCAATCTCCCGGGTTCCAACACTTTCACACTACGACCGGTTGCCCCCTCATTACTCATCTGGCGTACGCGGACGACATCCTCATTTTCTCCGCTGGCACTATTGGAGCCATCGAGGTGGTTATCAGAACTCTTGCTAAATACACTCGCTGCTCTGGGCAAAAATCAACAACAGCAAGAGCGTGATATACACCCATCACAAAGCCGATAGAACTCACTCGGCTGTGCTGTCTTCCATGACTTCCTTCTCCATAGCTTACCCCCCTTTCCTGTACTTAGGCTGCCTGCTGGTATACGGTAGAGCGAACTCTGGAATTTTTGAACACATGATCAGCAAGATTCACCAAAAAATTACGGGCTGGCACAACGCCACCCTTTCCCCCGGGGGAAGTTAATTATTAAGCATGTTCTATCCTCCATCCCCATATACACATTAGCGGTTGCTCGCCCCCAACCAAAGTGCTTCATTCTATTGAATCCATCCTTGCCAATTTCTTTTGGGGTCATCTCGAGGGAAAGAACAAGCATCACTGGGCCAGTTGGGCTACCATGGCCAAATCTACTGAAGAGGGTGGTCTGGGTTTCTGTAGGCTTGCCCCATGGTCGACGCCCTCTCAGCCAAATTTGGTGGAAAATCGCTCTGAAAACTCGATTGGACCAGGTTCATGCGTGCGAGATACTCCAGATTCTGTCACTAACCGAGGCGTCTGCTAAAACAGATCTTCCGCGTCGTGGCGGCGCATCATCCGTGGCCGTATCCTCGCGGAACCACACTTGCGTCTGACCCTGGGCAATGGTCATTCGCAGGCTTGCAAGGAACGCTGGTTGGGGGCTGACATCCTCAGGCCCAACGCTATTACTCCGTCGCTGTGCGAGATCCGAGATTTATGGATTATGATGCGTCTGGGTGGAATTGGGGTAGGGTGCGTGATTGGCTTGGCCCGGCAGCCGAGGAGCTTGGGTGCTTCTAATCTGTCGATCAATGACACTCTGGACGTGCTCAGATGGTCCCCCAACCAGAGTGGTCTTCACCCTAGCTTCGGCCAGAGCCATCCTCAAAGAGATTCAAGTCACAACATCCCCTTCCGCCAAGTTTTGGCACACGTGTATTCCGGCGAAATGGTCCATTCTATCTGGCGTACCGCGGTCGAAACTCCCCACGGATGATGCTGTTAAAACCTTCGGTATAGTCTGGCGTCCAAATGCCACTGCTGTTGATCTCCATCCGAAATCGTCGAGCACGTTCTGCTTTCTGGGGAGTCTGCTTCTCACATTTGGACTCTCCTTCACTGCAAGTTCAATAGGTCCACAACCGGGGGCATCAACGATCTGTTGGCCACTGGAACACGTCTTCACGGGTATCAGATCGTCGCTGCCGCCGCTTTTGGGTTTTATGGAAAAACAGAAACAAATACAGATTCGAGGACCGTCAATTCCAGCCTCCGAAATTGTACAAGAGGTGATTCGGCAAATCCACAATAGAATGAGGTGTTGCACCACACCTCGAACCAGTTTAGGGCTGCTGAATAGGGCTCGGGAGCGAGTCCCTCGGGATCTCGCCGCCACTGTTAATATTTTGGGTTTGTTACCTAGTTTACTTTTTTCCTACTTAGTTTACCAAGGCCTTTTGTGTTTTCGCCTTTCGTACCTGCTGTAATGCTCTCTTAGAGCCCATCTTCTATTCAATAAAATGCTTCTTCTTAAAAAAAATTAATTAAATAAATATATATATATATATATATTATATATATATATATATAAATATATATATATCTATTATATATATATATTTTATATTATATATATATATTTGTTTTAATATATATTATATATATATTTTCCTTATATTATGGTGTGTGTATATATAAATATTATATATATATATAATATATATATATATATAGAATATATATAATATAAAATATATATATATATATATATATATATTAATTAAATATAATTATATATATATTTATTTATATATTATATATATATTAGATATTATATATATATATATATATATTTTTATATATATATTATAAAAATATAATATATATATAATATATAATAAAAATATATATATATATATAATATATATATATATATATATATATTTATATTTATATATATTTTATATATATATTAAAATATATATATATATATATATATTTTTTTATATATATATTATATATATATTAAAATATATATATAATATATATATATAATATATATAATATATATTATATATAATATATATATATATATATATATATACAAAATTATATGTATATACTTCCATGTATGTAAATATAATTTTGTGCTATATGTTATTATGTATAAATTTACAAGTTATTTTATTATTTAATTTTATGACTTGCATATTTCACTATAACTATATATTGTTAAAATATTTTAATATTTATTTGTCTATGTATTTTAAAATATGTATTTTTGTATTCCGATTATTACGGCCATTTGAGTCAGACCTATCTTGGGTTCGTGGACTTAAATGAGCCTAAATACATTCAAGGCCTGTACGAGTCATATCGGACATGATACATGGCTTTGAGTCCGGTATCTGGACTCCGGTTCAATTTCGTATACGTGGATAAAATATTAAATAATTAATTAATTATTTTCTAGAAATTGTAACTTGTTGTATTTGAATTTTATATATAATTTAATTACATTAAAAATCTGGGAAAAATTATTTAAATACTATGTTAATTTAGCTAATTTAATATAGTTTTTACAAGATTTATTTAGTAAATTTGATATTTTATAAAAAATAGAAAATAGAACTCATTTTTAGGGTACTTATGTTGACTGATTTTTGATAAACATCTATGAGGGTTTTTAATTCCAAAATAATTAGTATAAATTTATATAATTAACAAGGATGATTTTGGTACTTTATTTTATGTATATTTGAGCTTTTTCTATCTTAATAATTATTGGAACACAGTGTACAGTCTGTTTAATTAATTGATTAATAATGACTTGTGTGTTTTGTGGGTTTTTGTGGTATTTTGTATCGAGACTCTACCCTACCTTAGTGTAGAGACCTACTTGTTAGTCTAGATATTGTAACACCTCACTTTGGACTACTAGTGCTTCACCTAGCTAGTGTCCTATTAGAAGCCGTGACCACACTAGTGTAATCTTAATTATAACTTAGAGGCTGATTTTGTATATCATTTTAACAGGACACCGGACATCTGTATCTTCATATTATTACCCTTGTATTGCTCGAGGCAAGTACCCCTACAAGCTTATTTACTTTTAAACAATAAACTATGATTAAACCTTATTAAAATACTGCTTTCTGGATAACTGCAAGTCAATCTTCACATGCTTCTTACCGATTCTCAGAAGATGTCATGCTTTATACTACTCTTAGTATCACTCACATGTTATAAAATGGGTTATGGAGAAACTGTTAGTAGAGTACGTGATCATGCCCTCCATCTTCGTATGTATTTACCGTGCACTGTTACATTCTATATGCAACTTTGTCGTATGTCTGATCCCGCATTTGTGTATGTATATACACCGATGCCGTTAAGTGTACGTATGTGTACTTCAAAAAATTGATATGTACCATAGTACATCCTACTACCTATTGACCGATCACATACATGCTACAGTTTTAAACTTTAAAACAAATATATATTTCCATGATAAAATGTATCTAAAACTGGATAAATCAAGATATGCCATGATTATGTTATTTATCTCTTTCCATTACATGATCAGTATTATATGTTCGTAGTACAAGTACTTGTCCCATCCTGACAGGATAACGTTGTAGGTATACTTACCGAGGAGGAGTCGCTATGTGATTCCTATTATGGGGTCGCCATCGAGGATCAGACTTTACCTTACGAGGATGTACCTACGGAGAAACTCGTCTAGTTTGTTTAGTTACTCGGGACTTTTGAGAGCAATCATGTTTTTAGACTATGTATTTTGATACTGGACCTGTATCCAGTTTTACGTCTTGACTATGTATTTGGAACATATTTATATACGAGATGATTTTGTGTTTGGGATATATTCTGACTCAATATGGCATATAGAACTGTTAGCACACTTTGATCATATATTATTTGTCTTTAGAACAACTTACTACGCTTTATCTCAAGAGTGATGGACATGACTCGGCCCGGCCCAACAATTTGGGTAGCGTATTGTGACACACTGCACTGTGGGTTGCAAATCTCTTCGTTCGAAGAAGCTTTGACAATAAACTCCTTCAGAAGACTGAGATGCGTCGAGTTTTCTATGGACACAATAGCTTATGTTTGATCCCCTTGTCGGCAGTGTTCTTTTATAATATGACATTGGGTGCCTGTTGCATCCAATGATCGGGATCGTCGTACCTCGATTTTCGTTATGTTAGAAGAGTAATGCACCTAAACTGAGATGTCAGGGTGATGCATCTATGAAGTGATACACCTAGCTGTAGTTTAGGATTTCTTCTTTCTAGTAGGATTTCCTTTGTAAAAGAGTTTTGGACATGTAATAGACTTTCATATGAAATAAAAGCCTAACTTTTATGTCCCTATTCTTTTCTATTTTTGTTGTGCCAAGTGTTCTGTTTGTGTTCCTCGATGCATGTCAATTTGGGGCGTACGATTTTTCAGGGCGCATAGGAGTTCTGGCCTTAGATGCGCCTGAAAATTCCATTCTTCTACAAGACACCCTTCAAAGTTTTCAAAACTTTTGCCAAGTTTTGGAATACTTTGAACCAAGAAGCATAGACAATAACTATTCTGGGCGCATGGCTTATCTGGACGCATGCCTCTTCTGGGTGCATGGCTAGTCCGTCCATTGCTGTGGGGACAACATGCTCTTTTTAGTTTTAAATGCAAAAAGATAACATCTCGAAGTTTGAGAGATTAATGATAATCTTTTGGAAGATATGCAGTCGTCAGTTTCGAGATTCGAAGCGGCAACAGCTGACGTCAGGCTTTATCGGTTCATGTGCGTGGTTAGGGCCGATAAATAGGTGTCTGTGAGAGAGAGAGTCTTCTACTTCTGCTTTTTTCTTCTTCTTCTTCCTTTCTTTTCGAAAATCCTAGCTTTCTTAGAGAGATGGCTCCCAAGACCCCGTGGCGGTGCTGGCCGAGGAAGGAGCAAAGACAAGGAGCCCATGGAGGCTGACATGGAGGAGACACTCATTGTTGCAGAGACGCCCATTGACGTATGCCGGCGGTGATTGGTGGGTGATCCGCTGCCTTGGACTTTCATGCACGGACAATTTGTTGCACCACTGCTAAGGCACGTGGATGCGACTGAATGAGTCGTATCTCGATGACACGCCTAAACTTCTCAGTGCTGATGCGCATGGACTTTTCCTTGATAATGTGCCAAAGCATCTTCTGTTGACACGCATGGACTTAGGTCCTGATGATGCACTGAAGCTTCTTCGGCTGACACGCATGGACTTAGGTCCTGATGATGCGCCAAAGCTTCTTCTGCACGCATAGACCTAGTTCCTGATGATGCACCGAAGTTTTCTTCCATCGTGCGTGGACTTTGGTCCTGTATATGTACCATAGTGGGGTTCAGTCGATGCACATGGAGATTCGCCAAGACTTTTAATGCATGCTGTTTTGCATGTGCCAATGCTGAGCTTGTGTTACTGATGCTTCTTTTTTTATGACAGTGTCCATTCCGAAAGCAGAGGCGGTCGTGAAGGAGGAGATACCTTCTCTTTTTGTCAAAGGAGAATCGTGACTGTTAAGGCAAAAATAACTCAAAAAATTGAAGTCACCATTAAGGAGGAGTCCGTGCTGGAAGGTAGCAGTACCGGAAGTTCTAACCCTCATGCTCATGCTGAGGACCTTAATTGGATATAACATTCATATACGAGATGGCTGAGGGAGTGGTACATGCCTCAACGTAATGATGATCCCTGGCTGTAGAGATTCATTATTTGTCTCACGATCTTCTCTCTCGGAGAATGAGGTCGAAGAAAATTTCCTTTTTAGTATCTCTTGTCTTTGCTTTCGATGTTTTTCTTTTTGAGATGTGGCTTTGCTTTTGTTTCATTCCAGCTGATGTAATCCTTTACACTTATTAGATGAAGAAATAAAGAACTTTTGTTTGTTCAACTTTTATGATGAACTTGTGGTTTTTGTGGACCTATTATCTTTATATATCTTGTTTCTAGGTACAAATAATAAGTTGAGAGGGGGAGAACCGACATATTTATTCAGAGGTAATATGGATGTGGTAAATATGGGGCTAATAGCAGAGTTTTTCTACTCAGAGGTGATATGTACGTGGTAAGAATGAACTCGGTGGGGACATATAGAATAACTCAGAGGTGATATAGACGTGGATGTTCTATGATTGAATTAAAACAACTCAGTGGTTGTTTAGATGAAATGTTTACTTAGAGGTAATGGGGACGTGATAAACATAGTACTTAGTACGACCTTACGGGGTATAAGATTCAACACTTTAGGGTGTAGAAAAACAACTTAGAGGTGCTATGGACATGGTTGTTCTTCTATTGGAGAGACAATTCTACGGAACAACTAGGCTCAAGAAGCATATGATTGCCAAAGGAGGGAAGTGAACTCGGTTATCGAGTTCCCAAATTCTCTTACTGGAGAGAAGGAAGTACATTTTAAAGGGTTTCAAGAGTAGTACTTCTTTGGTAACTTGTCGTTGATGGGCATCATGAACAAGTCCTCGTTGGGTTGAGCGAGGCGGTAAGCACCGTTAGAGTACACCATCTCTATGATGAAGGGTCCTTCCCATTTAGGTTCGAATTTTCCTGGTGTCTTGTGAGTCTTTACCATTGGCCTTCTGACTGTCAGAATCAGGTCACCTACTTGGAAGGTCCTCTGTTTGACTTTTTTGTTGAAAGCCTACAAAATACGAGCTTGATAGAGTTCGATGCGGTATTGAGCTAAGAGGCATTTTTCGTCTAGCGCCTCTAACTCTTGCAGACGACGATGTTGATTGTCCTCCTCCATCAGCTGGTTCGTGATTGCCACTCGGAGTGAGGGGATATAGATTTCTAGAGGCATACTGCTTGTCTCCCGTAGACCAAGTAGAATAGTGTGTTGCCCGTCGGGGTCCGTACTGTTGTGCGGTAGGCCCAAAGGCATTCGCCTAACTTTTCGTCCCAGTCGCGTTTGTTAGATGACATGACCTTTTTGAGTTGATGATGGTTTTGTTGAAAACCTCAGCCAATCCGTTTGCTACCGGATTGTAGGAAATTGATAACACGTTCTGAATGTGATCTTGTCACAGAATCTGCTGAACACATGGTTGATAAATTCTAACCGTTATCGTGGATGATCCTCCGGGGTACCCCAAAATGGTAGATGACGTGATATTTGATAAAGCTGATCACTTTTGAGCTTTTCACCTCTGTCAGTGGTACTGCTTTAGCCCATTTAGAGAAGTTGTTGGTGATTGCCAAGATAAAGCGATGTCCTCTAGATGATGATGGGATAATTGGTCCCACTATGTCTATACCCAAGCTTCGAATGGCCAGGAGGCGACCGTAGGGTATAGAGGTTCCGACGGTCTGTGGATGAAGTCGACGTGAAGCTGGCAAACATGATACTTTTTTGTATACTCAATAGCGTCGGCCATCTTGGTCGTCCAGTAATAGCCCATACGTCGGAGTCGGTCTTGTAGATTAGGATCAGGTTGGTGAGCTTCGCATGTTTCGTCATGAGCTTCTCGACGAGCTTCGGCTGCTTCTTCGTTTGATAAACATCAGAGGAAAAGCCCGTCGTAGGAGTGTTAGTACGACATTTTAGTGGCTGTATTGTAGTAGAACCGGAGGGACCGCCTTTTGACAGAGACTGCTTCCTTCGGGTCATCAGGAAGGATTTCGTAGACGGCAAAGTCGATGAACGGGAACCTTCAGTCTCTGACATTGATGCTGGCGTCTGCAGGCATGGCATGATTTGTCTACATGCATAGATTACTTCTGGGGCAAGCCAAATCTCGACCCACCACTGTAATAAAGTGTCGAGTCCCGACGGGTGCCGCTAGCGAGGCCACGAGGCCAGCTAGGGCATCAGCCTCCAAGTTTTATGTCGAGACATATGTTCTATAAAGAACTCAATGAAGGTTGAGATGATGTCCAACGCTGCTTTGTGATAGGGAATCAGTTCCTCGTGACGGACTTCATATTGTCCTCGAACCTGATTGACGACGACCTTAAGTCGCCGTAAGACTCGAGATATTTTCACCCCTACCTGTTTTTCTATCTGGACCAAATGAGGGCATTGTACTCTGCAATATTGTTGGTGTACGGCTCTAAAAGGGAATAGGCATACATGATGACCAACTTGTCGAAAGAGATCAAGACTACCCCTACTCCTGCGATGATCTAGCCTTTGGGGCTTGTTCTTGAAGTACCGTCGAAGAATATTTGCTTGACGAGGTTTTTTTGGTAATGTTTGATTCTCACGCTTCATCTGGAATGCCTTCATAGAGTTTGGACGATTCCGGAATTGGATGTGTAGCTAGGAAGTCAGCCAGTGCTTGGTCCTTGACAGCATTTTGTGGGACAAATACCATGTCATATGGCGTCAATAGTATTGCCCATGTGTCCAGTCGAGAGTTTAGCGCTTCTGGTTTTATCATGAGGACTCTGAGTAGATTGACTCGGAAGATGACGTGAATTGTCTGTCCCGAGACATAATGGCAAGCCTTCTGGATGGCAAATACCAGAGCTAGACACTCCTTTCGACGAGATTGTACCGGTGTTAGGCCCCGATCATTGTCCTACTTAGGTAGGATAGCTTGCTCGTGGCCTACATCATTATTCTGAACAAATAAAGCGCCAAAGGAATGATCCATGCGCGGACATAGAGTAGAAAGCTTCTGCCTGCGACGGGTGACACAAGGACTGGGAGCTCGTCAGATAAGCTTTGATGTCGTCAAATGCCTTTTGACTTCCTCTGTCCAGACGTAGGAGACTTCCTTCTTTATGAGTTTGGTGAAGGGCTAGCATTTTTCGGAAAGGTTCGCGATAAACCTTTGGATGTATGCGACGTCCTTGTAGGCCTCGAAGTTCTCTAAGGTTCTTCAGAGGGTCCATCTCGAGGATGACTTTGGTCTTCACTGGGTCGACATGGATGCCTTTTGCTATGATGATAAAGCCTAGGAATTTGTTGCTAGAAACCCCAAAGAAGGATTTAGCGAGGTTCATCATGAGCTGATGTGCCCGCATGAGATCGAAGATCTCCTTAAGATCTTGTTGGTGATCATCTCGTAGACAGCTCTTGACAGTGAT